>BFEA01000268.1:1036562-1049396 GCA_003427395.1 Chara braunii | reverse complement strand
CAATCCGCACAAGAGAGCTTAATCGATTACGCTGACGGGAATTGCATCCGATGCACCGACGGTTACATGACGGCGCCAAAGACGGCTGGGCGAACGGCCACATGAACCGGGCTATGAAAACTGAACAAGCCGTCGACTTGCGTTACCAGCTACAACACCTGGAATTGGCCCCGACGACCTCTTCGGACAGTTCGCCGTTCCAACAGTCCTCTTCGGACAGTTCACCGTTCCAACAGTCCGTTGCAACTTTCCCCATAAAACGGAGTCTCGCTTTTCGTGAGAGCTTTGGAGGTTGCATCCAACTGCCTACAGAATTGGCAACAACGTCCGCGGGCGAAGAACCGCCTACCTCCTGGATCGTGTTCCACATTCCTCGAGAGGTGAATCCCACAGCTTCGGTGCACAGCAGTTGCGTACCGATGGGTGTTTCTTACGCATCGTCTGATGACGAGAGTGAGTCGTTGGTGGCCACTGATTACTCGTCTGGACCACAGTCCTCTTCCAGTGGACCTTTGCTTCACGCTAGCTCCAGTAGTACGAAGTTGGTTGCCACCGACTACTCTTCAGAGGAACTTTCCACAGCACGGGCGACTCCAACGCAAGTGCGAAGTGCTGATGCGATTCCAATTGAGAGTCGGTGTGGGTCGGAAGCGTCTGGCAGGGGTGATGCAGAGAGAAGGGCGATACTGCAGATTTTTCCCACACCTGTGCCAGGCGAAAAACGAAGGTATAGCATGGCTAATAGGAACGCTAGGAGGAAAGAACAGTACAAAAGAGCGAGAAACATGTTGTCCGAAAAAAGACTGCTCATGGTGCGCGGCATGGCATGTTGCAAGGCTAGATGTTGTTACGACGTGTCGCCTGAGGAAGTGCGAAAGGTTAGACAAGGACTGTACAGTAAGAGTCCGGTAGAGCGAACTGAGTGGTGAATGAAAAGTATTAGGATTTCACAGTGAATGAGGGTGGACAGAGACGTGTCCGCCCTGTGGAGTTGGAACGTTCGCTGTACTACAATGTACTCGGTGTCTCGCGTAATACATTTTACAGCTACAAAAAGCGTTTCGACAATGGTTACGTGCGTTACGAGCATGGCCTGACGGGGAAATATCGGCCAACCAGTAAAACGGTCGCCATGCTTGCCAGCATGAGAACGTTCATAGAGTGTCATGCGGATAGCATGCCGAATGGGGTGGCTAACGAAGGTGGGGTTTCCAGACCGAAGCTTCGACTCCCGGCTGCTTTCACGAAGCGATCAATTTATGAGTCCATCAAATCAGACTTTCTGGCCGCTGGCCTCGCTGTCGTGTCTGAGTCCGACTTTTATAAATTGTGGCAGAAACACTTTTTCCACATTTCTGTCGCACACTAACACGAAGTGCGCCGTCTGTCATGAGCTGAAGGAACGTATATAGTATGTTACTCTTCCTTGAGATCGAAAACAAGCTCGAGAGGATATGAAAGTTCACCAAAGGAGGCAAGTTGAACACAGATTGGACTATAGTCGAGCGAAAACTGATTCGATGGTGCGTCCGAACGAGCGTTTGTGTCTCATCATTGACGGCATGGATCAGAAGAAAACAACTATCCCCCATATTGGTCAGGCAAACTACTCGAAAGCACTTAGGCACGAGATGATGATGAAGACGAATCTGACAGGCGTCATTGCACACGGTAGAGACCCTAGTATATATGTATACACGTGGTTTCCGTATTTCAAACACGATTCGAGCACGGTCGCTACTTGTGTTATGAGAACCCTTGTCGAAATTCAAGGAAGCGGGACGCCACTGCCATGATGTTTGCACATTCAAGCGGATAACTGTTGGCGGGAAAACAAGAACAAGTACATATGTGCGATGGCTGCACTGTTGGTTAAGTTCATAGTTTTTGAAGAGGAAGAAATAGGTTTCATGCTGGTGGGACACACCCATACAGACGTTGACACTACTTTCAGCGTTTTCTCGAAGAAATTGAAAGACATAGACGCTTATACTATGGACGAGTTCTTCGAGCTCATAGAGCAATCACACAAAAAGCCTCCCAAATATATTTTCCTCGGTACGATGGAAGATTGGATTAGTATAGTAGACTCGTGCGTTGCGTCAAACATTACCGGTATTTCGAAACCGCACTTGCTTAAATTTTTGATGGTTGGAGATAATCCGGGCATGTTGTACAAGGAGTTTTGCGATGACGGCGAATGGTTGGCCGAGGAAGGTCCGATTTATTGGTTCAATCAAAACCCCGATGAGAGCTATGCAGGTCCTTCGTGGCCGTTTGACCCGCCTCATGTGCAACCCCTTCCTCGAAATGACAATTTGAATGGCAAAAATGGTGTTGTTCGATTCTGGGAGTTGCTAGAGAGTATGCGGTCGATGTGGTGCACTTACAATGACCATGAGGTGAGTAGGAGAGAAAGAGCTTTGTGTTACTGGAAGGAGGTTATCAAACATGGCGATGAGATCATCGCCAACGGGTTGTCCTCACAACCTCAAGAAAGTTTCTGGCCACGACCACGGCTGCTCGAAAGCGATCAACAACCTTCTCCTCGCAATGTCAACATCGATGACAGGGAACCCCTGTTTGGTGGACGAAGAAAAAATTGCCCGAAGTCTAGTTTCAAACCCCTCGTGCAAGTTGACGTGGGCACTTTTCTTATCCTTCGCTCCTCCGACGATGATCTGTCCAGCGGTGTGCCAATCTGGGTGGGCAAAGCTCTTTCTCGGGTGGTTGTTGATTATAATTCGCAGAATTATAATCAAGTGTTAGTGGAATATTGGGTGCCGACTGGGAGAGCTAAGTCGTTCGAACAACTGTATAAGAACGCATGGGAAAAACGATGGAAAATGACTGAGAAGGCACAATGGCAGGATGCTGACTCGATCGCTTTTGGTTGGGAGAGACTGGTCCGAGGTACAAGACCATTCACGACTGGACTTGTCATTCCTTCTAGTGTTCGACTGAATGCTGAAGCTACACTTCTAGATCTGAGTCCTTCTTGTGAAGGGAGTGCAGATGGAGGGGACAAGGGCGACGAGTGCACAACCGCCGGATAAAGTGAGGGAGTGAGATTTTTGAAAATAACTGTTTAGACGAACGAGAATTCAGAAGGGAGTATATTATTTTTGTGATAATTCTGCGTGGCGAATTTTGTCGACAGTCCACGGTTAAATTTTTTAAGATGGTTGGTGATGGTTCGGCAATTTCCGAAGTTAAGTTTATCATGAAGGCGATTTTTTTACTATTTCCACATTTCATTTTCATTTGTGTTTGCATTTCATGTCTTGTGTAGGAAGTGCGACAGGAGTCATGGACCATCGGCATGATTATGCATGTCCCAATCACCCTTGTGCATGCGGATTCCGTGGTTCAGGAGGCGATACCGAAAACGACCCATGGATGACCGTCGTCCCCTTCTTTGACAAGCCTATCGATGCGTGGTCCGAGGCAGAATGGGATAGAGCCATCTTGACAAGGAAATGCCCATGGCATAAGGACTACAAATTTGTTTCCGCGATGGAGTGGGGAAGTCTGATCAAAGTACGTCATTATGCCATTGGTGCCAGACAACTTTCGTCCCTGCGCGCCACGCTCAGGCAGGAAGAGAACAACCGGTTTTACCTTCGCCTAGACAACGTAACGAGGTCACCTCGGGTGTGGTGTGCGGACTTGAAACAAGTGTTGTTGAACTGTGCATCCTACAATCCGTTTTTGGAAGTATATCCGCTACGTGGTGCCGGGTTACAGCCAAAAGATGTGTTATATTGTTGCATACGGTTGTCTGTGGCCGGTTCCGACTTCTGCAGAGCATTGTGTGTGGCATGTTCAAACCGAAAGCGGATTTTGGTAGACGCTGTGGTGCTAGTTTCTTGCAACAACTTTAGAATCTATGGTTGCAACAGGGGGAGTTCGCGCCTTCTGTGCGAGAACAGACAATCCGATTTGGAGATTGTCAGTCGAATTGATGAGGTTCATAAGTCGCATAAGGTAGAGCAAGTGACATGTTGTGTGCGTGACGCCATCGGTAAGTCCTTGGCAGGTGCCTGTAGGTTTGTAAGGATGAAGTACATTTCGGTGTTCTCGAGGGTGGCGACGAAGGGACAGCCACAAACCCTTGTTTTCGGTTCGTCTATGAATATCATATACGGGTTTGGTTCTAAAGGGACGCGGGGACATCGGTAGGAACTTCAAATTTTGTAAATGATAACATTTTTGAAAGTTTACATTGTTGCGGCTCGTAGCATTTCATTTAGACGTAGTTCAATGTATAGTTGGCTTGTAGCGTTTAATGTAGACGTACTTCAATCTTGCATTTGTGATTTCTTGCACGTGTCGGTACAATTTTGAACTTTAGTTACCAATACAATTTTTGACTTTTAATTTTTCATGGGTACAACATTTCTTGAAGTGAGACAAAATCCATGGTACTCACGTGAATTTCAGTTTCATATGACAATGTCATATCGGTTTATGATTTTTTGTCAAAGTGCGCCGGAATCCATACATAAACCATCTAGTTTCACCTTCACACAATGTCATGTGTAGTACGTCTGATTCAAGTGCATTTCAATGTATGACAATGGCATGTTAGTTTCGTCTTTAAAGTCACATAAATTGTCGAAGTGTGATAGAGTCCAAAATTATCGAAGTGTCACGGTTTTGGAATCCATCCTTAAATCACACCGAATAGACTGAGTGTCACTTCTTTTAATAAGTATGTAGTACATAAATTATCGAAGTGCGATGGAACCCATAGTCATTGTACTTAAACTGTAATCTCGTTTGTCGTGTCATTCGTTTGTCGTGTGATTCGTTAAACTTTGTCGTGATTAGTATGCATTTAATAGAGTTAAAGCAAAAGTTATCGAAATGCGACGGAATCCATACTAGACTATTAGTATTTAAACCATTCGTGTGCTTGCCGTAAATGTCCCACTTCGATTGAGTTTCAATAAATTAAGGGAAGTCACAATGTCATCTAAAAGAGGTTCGACTCAATGCTGACTCAAAATTGAGCAAAGTGTAAAGAAATCGAGAGTTCAACAATTCATGTTGTAACCGTAACGACTTTTAAGTTACAAAATTGATGGAAGTGCAATGGAATCCACACTTAATCCATCATGATCAGTAAATGATTACCTTGAATCTCCAGTTTATATTCAATTTATGGTCTCTCAATTGCATTCTTCGGGTTCCTAAGTTCCATTCAGGTCCAAAATATAGCGTAACATGAAATTAATAGCGTGCGAGTACCAATTTAAAATATAATGTCTTATTTTAAAGAATAATATGTTATCAACAAACAAACTATGGGTTGCACGTCGGTGCCCTTAGAGTGAGTCCATTTAGGTTGGTGGGTGGCGCGTAGAGGCCCTTAGGGTTGCATAATACAAACTTTTATGGGTGCGTCTGTTGCGCCCCAACCGTTAACCAACCCCTTTTTCCTTCCGTTCGGTGAGTTCCGTGAGGACGGTCTTGTCCTCGTTTTTTTTTTACACAAACGCCCAGGTTGTTGTAGAGGCAGGGTATCGGGCGCGGGTTCAGTTACTCCAACTTCAGAATGGCCCACTTGGTCCTCTGGACCTTCCTAGACGGAGTCCTCCACGGAGATCCCTAAGTCCAGGGTGTTGTAGAGGCTGGTTACTAGGCTCACATTGATCCTCGGAAGCAGTCAGCCATGGTTTCCCTGCAGAGACGAGGCTACCTCCCATCCCATCTTCTCGTCAATACTCCTAGCGCACCCCCTATTCCTACTATCCTACCTCTGTGTGACCAGCACTCAGGACCATTACCCTACTATCGAGGGGAACTTGGACCACTGCCGCACCGGGGCTAGTGACCCAGCCCTGGTGGAAGCGTTGTCGAACGAGCCTCGTCGTACGGGCCCTTCGGACGCCAGGCTCAAGCAATTACCTATTAGCCCCTAAGTAGACCGACTAGTAACTCACGCCCTCGCTCTTCATCATCGAGATGCCTATTATTCGTTGGTTGTGACCTCCGAGTCCTCCCAGCCCTATGGTTATGTGTGTGTGTGTGTGTGTGTGTTCCGTATTGTAGGTATATGCCCAAAGGCTATGTGTATGTTTGTAATGTGTGTGGACCCGTAGCAGACATTGTTCCCCACCATGGAGTATCCACAAAGTGAATACCAGTGAGAGGTGCTCTTATCACCTCTATCAGTGTCTGTGTGAGCCATGTGTAGGTAGTACGTATAGCCCCCTAGAAGCACCTAGCCTCGAAGCTGCGGAGGGGCGACCCTATGCGCCCTTAATCTATCGCCAACGAATAGACAGCCCTCCTCCAGACCCTGGTTATCAGCTCAGGTACCTGCCCCCCCAAAGGATCTCATGTCTACTTCCCCCCAAAGGAGTCATGCCTATTTGATCTTTATCCTCAGTAGTAGAATATCGCCCAACTATCAGCAGATTCCGGTCATTGGCTATGTACTTCCTATAGGGATCGGAAGGGACAGACTACAGACTCAGTAGGTGGTGAGCCTGTGACGATTTCTTTTTGTGATGTGCGCCATCTTCTGCTCAACGGTACTTTGGGGATTGGAAGGGGGAAGAGAAAAAGGGGTCGGGCTCGATTGCACCAATGCCCCCATTCTTTCGGGGAAAACTGGGTCTGTGGCGGTTGGTAAGGACGCGCCATAGCAAGCACAGAAAATAACGGTTGACGCAACTTCTTTCTTTCTTTTTTTCCTCTTATGACGAAACTGGGCGGGGAATTTTTGGTCTGATTTCCGCGCGGGGAATCTTTTTAAATTTCTTCTTGAATTTTGAACGTACTCAGGTTCTCGAAAATTCTTCTTACAATTAGGACTTTAATTAGGCTAGGAATTTGGGAGCGTTGTAATTTTTTTGTAATTGCACGAGGCTCCCTACTCACGTACGCATTGTTGCGTCCTGTCCTGCGCTCTGCTTCCGTCGCGCCTAAATTTGAATTGGAACTGTCATCTCTTTTTGCTCTTTCTCGGCAAGCGCAAGTGTAACTATAATCCTCTCCTTTCTAGATCTCTTCTTTTCCCGCGTGAAACTCGACGCCTTTTTCCCGTCTATCTCATTGGCCTACAGGTGCATGACTTGATCGATGCGTGGAGAGAGGAAATGTCCCCCATGTCGTGTCCCCGTCATCCACCCATAGGCATTCCCTCCTTCTCTCTACCCTTGCTTCGGCATAATCCGGAATTATCTCACGCAAATACCGAATGCTATAAAGCTCGCAAGCACGAATAATTCACTCTCTAATCTTCACTTCGGAGTTAGCGCGGTCGAGAGGATCAGCTAACGAGCGCAGAGCAGAACACTGAGTAGGGAGTTAGGCAATCCGACGAGTTGGTGTTGGGTATGCGGGGTTGACGTGTGGCCGCGAAGGACTATGGCACACGGGCGAACCTGGCTTGCATACTCGGGCTAAGCGGGATGACGACTTCGGAGTGTTCGTAGGTACGAGGCGATAGACTGCCCGCACCATGGGAACTGAGAGAGAGGGAGAGAGAGGTGTATGTTGAAGTGGTGTTATCTCTTAGCATCTTCTCTGTAATTTTAATTTCTGATTTCGACCATTTTTGTTTGCGGCACTCTTGAGTTTTCCTTTCGTTTCTTTGATTGATGTATGAACTATCATGCCCTTCCCCATCCCTTCCTTTTCAGTGCGGAACGTGTAACGTCTGTCAAAACTGATCGATTGATAGAACGAATTGAGAATCTGAGGGATTGTCGATCGCCGAATCGAGGGATCATGATGTGTGTGGAATAGGCGCCTTTAAGTTGCTGATGTATGGAAAAGATGTATGGGACCCAACCCCTCTTGTACGCTCATGTTTATGAGTATGTAACATCGATCGACTGTCTATGTTTGCGCTGAGCTTGTAGAAGTTCTCACTGAACAAACCTGGGTCAGGATAGATGCATGAATAGCAAGTGGGTTACAGTCGGGCCTAGACCGTCTTTGCGCACACGCCTAGGTATGGGTTGGATGTTCCTCATGCATGGTCCACACGCGATTGACATCTGATGTGTGGAAACATTTTTCCTCTCTTTCCTTCTGCCCATCAAACAACCGCCTGATTTGGACTAAGTATAGATTGACTCGGATTCGGTGGGAACAGATCATGTGCACACACGTATATGAATGATCACCAGAACGGTGGTCATCACGGTTACGCGTGTCTGCATGATCTATGAAACACCCGCGGACGCGTCCGCGGGGTCAAGCTCGAAGGGCGGACGTGATCACAGTCGCCGCGGGGTTTCAGGAATTTTTTGTGACCTTAAAAATTTATCAAAAAATATATATATATATATATATGGGGTTGTAGATCTTTTCGAAATCTAAATTGCTCAATTTTTTATTTTATTTTTTGACTTCGTCTTCGAATTTTAAAAATTCAAAAACTAATTTTCCTAAGGCAAAAGCTGTTTGTTTGTTTTTTTCCAGAAAAAAAGCATGAAACGTATGTGATTTTTTATTTTAAATTCAGTAACGTTTTTGGATATGACCACAAGGCAAAAGTTGTTCAGTATATTTTTCTCCATAACATATTTGTTTTCAGAATTTTTTGATTTTTTTTTTTTTTTTTTTTTTTTCATGGTCGTGGACCACGGACACGTCCGCGGGGTCGCGACCTAGGCCGCGGCCGCAGACTTGTCCGCGGATGGCCGCCGCCGAGGGGGATTCGTAGTGCATGATCCCTCCCCGACTCTACCTCGCCCTGCACAGCCGAATGTATGAGTTAAGTCTTTCTTGCAAGATATGGATATTAGCGTTCCATTCTGGATCACTGATCGTGTCAGTCTGAGGAACCCCGAGTACCAGAAATACTAGGAGAACGAACAACTCTTCAACCGATCGAACTCAAGGCTCCCGACCTACCCCTGTCGAACTAACGGCGATCGGCTGTGTGCCTGAGACTTTCACAAGGCCATCGAATGGGATTCTTGAATCCTGGATTACCCCGACACCCGTAATTACCAGTACTACATCAACTTGCGATTCATTGCCATCGAAACTAACTTTCCTTCATTCTATGTTTTTCTCCCTTACCACAATACTCCGGTTGTCCCTTGGGAATCCATAGCCCCCTTGCTTCGGAGGCCGTGCTCTGAGTGCCGACAGTATAACACCTATCGAGCCGCAGAATTTGTCTGATGAACCCGTTCTGAAACTGAGTATCGAGAGCACAGCCTCCGACTGAGGCTGTCCACATCAGATTTCGAGATTTGTGAAACCCACCAACAACATGTGTTTACACAGAGAGACACCCACTGTGTTCCCTCCGTCCACCGAGTACGAACCCGCCCCAGGCGGCGAGGCCGACGAAACTAGTCGCTCGAATTTGAGAAGGGTGAAACCAAAGATCTAACCCTGCGCTGAACCACTTGCACTTCTTTCCTTAAAACTTCAACAGAAAAATTCCCACGAGAAATGAAAGTTTAAAAAAAAATCATTGAAAAAAAAACCTTCATATGTATACACTATCATTCCAATGTTCGTCCGATTCTAAAATTTCCAGTTTTATTTGATAAGTTCCCGTCTAAATATGAGTTTTCCCTTCCAACTACATCTATTTGTTCAAGATGGAATGAAAGTCAAAACGAGTTCATGAAACGTTCTAATTAAATTTTCATTCTTCTACAACAAATATCTTCTTATTTAGATTGGATTAATCTATTTATGACTTAAAATCCTTACTCGGAATGACAGTCCAATTAAAATATTTCATGAACTAATCCAGACTTTCATTCCATCTCTCGCATGTAATTCAAATAAGAAGGGATACCCCGTTCTTGGAAAGAAAGTTTTCAAGTAAGATGAAAAATTTTAAAATTGGAATGACATTTTTTAAGACAGAATGAAAATTTGAAATTTAGAATGTAATTTTGCTGTAGAATGATTATTTAATTCTGGGGAATTTTTATGTTGTTGTCACCGGGGGTCGCAGATCCGGCCTGCGACTCCACCCCCACTTTCCTAAAATCTCTTGCACACCGCTACTACGCACTTTTGGGTCCCCTCCCACTCTGAAACAGGGAAGTCACGCTAGGCATGAGGTTGGTATTAAGGTCGACACGTGTCAAGACCAAAGACCGACAAGTGATTCGGCTTCAGAATTAAACCGATCTGGCGAGCCCAACTCGAGGACGGTCGAGATAGAGAAACGCGCCAAGGCACGATCCAATAGTGACTCAACGTAAATCGACGGGTCGACAAGCAGTCGACATGAACGCTAATCAAGCACCAAATGCTAATGTGTTGCAAGGCGGAGCAAACTCTATTGGCCCTCCCCTGCGGCCAGTCCAAGTTCGTGCACCCGCAACCCAAGTGGACATATGATACATATTCGATTATGCACATCACTTGGTTGGAACACGGTCAGCCACACTCCGCGCATAACAGTACGATAATGATGAACATGTTTAATATCTTAGCCCGGTTGGTAGGCGATGCACATCATTGGTTTAGTACCCACCTTTGGATAGATCTTCCAACGTTTGAAAAAGATATTTTGCATCGGTTTGATTACGTCCACCTGGAACAAGTGTTCTTCATGATCAAAGATCGATTGCAAAAACCCCTCAAGTCCATCGTAGAATATCGTAGCCGATTCTACAGACTGTTCATAAAATTTGAGCGAGATGAGAGGATTGGTAGGGACTTATTCATCGACGGACTTAGGAGTCGCGCAATGAGGGTCAAACAGAAAAAACAGTTATCCCCCATCAATCACACCATGCAACAAATCATGGATGCGGCTGAAGAAAAGGAACGGAAGTTGACCGCTAGCTTCCTCAAATGGGAAGATCGCGAGAAGGATGAAGACTCTACCAAATTAGCTCGGGCCAAGGAGGAATTAACAAAACTGCAGGTCAAATTCGAAAATATGGGCTTCATATTAGGCCAGTTACCTACATGGAGTAGGTGGCCACCAAGAGACCTCTTTTTAACTCAAGCCCTGACCCATCGATGGTGAAAACCCCTGTGTCCCTTTAAGACGCCGCAAGAAGAACGAGGGAACCCAACGCGATCTTAGAGCTTACACAGACACTAGTAGCCTTGATGCAAGAAAGCAAGAAAGAGCAACGCGAGCACAACACCCGTATAAGAACGTTGATGCGCTCCATGCGCCCCATTGCAGTTCGCACATTGCCCCTTCCCTCAAGAGCGCCTACCGCCCTGGCGCCACGGCGGGTGCCAGAGGGGATGGATGTTACACGTGTTACCAGCCCGATCACATGGTCCGAGATTGCCCCAATCAACCTGCTCAGGTTCGAATGGAGGCAGCCCCCATAGGCGCAGCCCCAATAGCTAACGGACCAGGGCAAGTAGGGACGATGACGGAAGACATCGATGGGGTGATAACTACGACTGTGGCAGCTGAGGAACCAGCAAACCTTATTCCACTTGACCAATATATTTCGTTAGGATATCCGGGTTTGGGAATAATATGAATCGTTCACCCTCCGAGCGAAGATCGGGAGGTCTCGGAGTGGAAACCATCCCCGAACGAAATGGAATACGGAGGCCCCACTTTCGTCACAGAAAAACTTGATGTGTTGGATGTATGCGGGTCTTGGATCACCGCATTCCCCTTCCGATTGGGTATCTCCTATCCATATTCGACCAAGCCAATGATTGCATGATGCAGCACTGTAAGGCTAATCAAAAGTGATTTACCCTTGCGAAACACGCGGCCACTTAAGGAAAGGATCCTGCCAAGGAACTAAAACCAGAAGCACCCAACACTTCAGACCCAGAGAGTCTGGGATTAATCCAAAAAGATGATCATTTCCTGCGCACAAGAGTAAATCCATTGAAATTTGCGGAATGCGACGTAGAAATTATTATGGGGAGTCTCCTACAACGTGATTTCCGATTCCTGATTTTTGCGAGTGGTAGAAAAGGCGGGAAGAAAGAGAGATTTGATCCCACTCATCGAAGGCGATCACCTTATCTCTGCAGATAAAGACAAAATCTGAGCAGTAGGAAGAAATTCGTACAATGTTCTTGTTGGACAAATGAGGGGCAGGGCAGGATATGGGTGAGCGGGAATGACAAAGTTGCATTTGTGATGTTAGCGTACATTTTGTTTTATACTCGTTATATTTCTTATATTAAAAAACCAGCATCAGTGAGTGATTTTATATACTTATACAAATTGCGGTGCAACATATTCAAAGAGTTCGTTCGTAAAATGTATAAGGGTATATGATAATCTTGTTCATTATTTCATATTTGCTTTTTTTTTTCGAGTTCTTTTGTATAATGATGATCTATCTTCTCTGGATTGGTCATTAGGACTATTCATGGAAACTTTGCAGGTTACGTGATCGAGTGCTCGTTGCATCTCGTAAAATGTATGAGGGTATGCAACAGTCTTGTTCGCTATTTTATATTTGTTTTTTTTTTTCCGAGTTTTTCTCTATACATATAAAGGAAAACGCGGGTCTCACGTGACGCGTCCCGCTGAGACCTTTCCCGATTGGGCCCGGTGCACCTTGGGCCCGGCGTGATTTTTGCTAAGGGCCGTTTTTTTTTTTGGGTTGGTGTTTGCGAGGCTTCGTGGGCCCGGCGGGGTTTTCTGTTTTATGGGGGACCGGTTGGTGTCGGCGCAAACGGCCTCTTTTTTCTCTACCGTTTTGTTTCGCACCGCGCGGGGGGGGTTGGTTTTTTGCGCCGCGCCCAGGTAGTGTATGTTTCCATGCTCTAGCCGAAGAATCATTGGATGTTGCTCATCCTATCGATGGAAGTAGCATGGCTCGAGCCGCGAGGTCGAAGAGTTATCGTCTCTCTCTCTCTCTCTCTCTCTCTCTCTCTCTCTCTCTCTCTCTC
>BFEA01000268.1:998511-1019769 GCA_003427395.1 Chara braunii | reverse complement strand
GAGAGAGAGAGAGAGAGAGAGAGAGAGAGAGAGAGAGAGAGAGAGAGAGAGAGAGAGAGAGACTTAACAATATTCACACACAGAGAGAGAGAGAGAGAGAGAGAGAGAGAGAGAGAGGGAGAGAGAGAGAGAGAGAGAGATGGAGAAAGCACGGTCGTTCCACAAGTTTAGGCGGAGGGGCAAGCAGCTTCAATCTTCGCCGACGACGAAGGTAGCTTCCCCGCCGCGGCCATTGGCACCATCTTCACCATCTCAGACGCAGGCGCAGTTGACGACACCAAAGGAGAAGAAGTCTAGCGGTCCTCGCAGTAAGGTGATCGCCCTTCGTGCTAGCATTCGACTAAGGAGAGCGAAATTAGGATCCAGCGAATCTTGCACCACCTTCTCCGACACGTTTGGAGCTGGAATGGCCAAACTCCATGGATGGGCCTTGAAGAGGCGAATGCACAAGTGAGTGGGAGATGCGCACCCCCGCCTACTCCTGGTCATCGCCCTCCTCCTCCTCCTCCTCCTCTTCCTGCTTTTGGCCCTCCTCTCCTTGTCCTCGTCTTCCTGAAAACTCCATCGATGGGCCTTGAAGAGGCGAATGCACAAGTGAGTGGGAGATGCGCACCCCCGCCTACTCCTGGTCATCGCCCTCCTCCTCCTCCTCCTCCTCTTCCTGCTTTTGGCCCTCCTCTCCTTGTCCTCGTCTTCCTGAAAACTCCATCGATGGGCCTTGAAGAGGCGAATGCACAAGTGAGTGGGAGATGCGCACCCCCGCCTACTCCTGGTCATCGCCCTCCTCCTCCTCCTCCTCCTCTTCCTGCTTTTGGCCCTCCTCTCCTTGTCCTCGTCTTCCTGAAAACTCCATCGATGGGCCTTGAAGAGGCGAATGCACAAGTGAGTGGGAGATGCGCACCCCCGCCTACTCCTGGTCATCGCCCTCCTCCTCCTCCTCCTCCTCTTCCTGCTTTTGGCCCTCCTCTCCTTGTCCTCGTCTTCCTGAAAACTCCATCGATGGGCCTTGAAGAGGCGAATGCACAAGTGAGTGGGAGATGCGCACCCCCGCCTACTCCTGGTCATCGCCCTCCTCCTCCTCCTCCTCCTCTTCCTGCTTTTGGCCCTCCTCTCCTTGTCCTCGTCTTCCTGAAAACTCCATCGATGGGCCTTGAAGAGGCGAATGCACAAGTGAGTGGGAGATGCGCACCCCCGCCTACTCCTGGTCATCGCCCTCCTCCTCCTCCTCCTCCTCTTCCTGCTTTTGGCCCTCCTCTCCTTGTCCTCGTCTTCCTGAAAACTCCATCGATGGGCCTTGAAGAGGCGAATGCACAAGTGAGTGGGAGATGCGCACCCCCGCCTACTCCTGGTCATCGCCCTCCTCCTCCTCCTCCTCCTCTTCCTGCTTTTGGCCCTCCTCTCCTTGTCCTCGTCTTCCTGAAAACTCCATCGATGGGCCTTGAAGAGGCGAATGCACAAGTGAGTGGGAGATGCGCACCCCCGCCTACTCCTGGTCATCGCCCTCCTCCTCCTCCTCCTCCTCTTCCTGCTTTTGGCCCTCCTCTCCTTGTCCTCGTCTTCCTGAAAACTCCATCGATGGGCCTTGAAGAGGCGAATGCACAAGTGAGTGGGAGATGCGCACCCCCGCCTACTCCTGGTCATCGCCCTCCTCCTCCTCCTCCTCCTCTTCCTGCTTTTGGCCCTCCTCTCCTTGTCCTCGTCTTCCTGAAAACTCCATCGATGGGCCTTGAAGAGGCGAATGCACAAGTGAGTGGGAGATGCGCACCCCCGCCTACTCCTGGTCATCGCCCTCCTCCTCCTCCTCCTCCTCTTCCTGCTTTTGGCCCTCCTCTCCTTGTCCTCGTCTTCCTGAAAACTCCATCGATGGGCCTTGAAGAGGCGAATGCACAAGTGAGTGGGAGATGCGCACCCCCGCCTACTCCTGGTCATCGCCCTCCTCCTCCTCCTCCTCCTCTTCCTGCTTTTGGCCCTCCTCTCCTTGTCCTCGTCTTCCTGAAAACTCCATCGATGGGCCTTGAAGAGGCGAATGCACAAGTGAGTGGGAGATGCGCACCCCCGCCTACTCCTGGTCATCGCCCTCCTCCTCCTCCTCCTCCTCTTCCTGCTTTTGGCCCTCCTCTCCTTGTCCTCGTCTTCCTGAAAACTCCATCGATGGGCCTTGAAGAGGCGAATGCACAAGTGAGTGGGAGATGCGCACCCCCGCCTACTCCTGGTCATCGCCCTCCTCCTCCTCCTCCTCCTCTTCCTGCTTTTGGCCCTCCTCTCCTTGTCCTCGTCTTCCTGAAAACTCCATCGATGGGCCTTGAAGAGGCGAATGCACAAGTGAGTGGGAGATGCGCACCCCCGCCTACTCCTGGTCATCGCCCTCCTCCTCCTCCTCCTCCTCTTCCTGCTTTTGGCCCTCCTCTCCTTGTCCTCGTCTTCCTGAAAACTCCATCGATGGGCCTTGAAGAGGCGAATGCACAAGTGAGTGGGAGATGCGCACCCCCGCCTACTCCTGGTCATCGCCCTCCTCCTCCTCCTCCTCCTCTTCCTGCTTTTGGCCCTCCTCTCCTTGTCCTCGTCTTCCTGAAAACTCCATCGATGGGCCTTGAAGAGGCGAATGCACAAGTGAGTGGGAGATGCGCACCCCCGCCTACTCCTGGTCATCGCCCTCCTCCTCCTCCTCCTCCTCTTCCTGCTTTTGGCCCTCCTCTCCTTGTCCTCGTCTTCCTGAAAACTCCATCGATGGGCCTTGAAGAGGCGAATGCACAAGTGAGTGGGAGATGCGCACCCCCGCCTACTCCTGGTCATCGCCCTCCTCCTCCTCCTCCTCCTCTTCCTGCTTTTGGCCCTCCTCTCCTTGTCCTCGTCTTCCTGAAAACTCCATCGATGGGCCTTGAAGAGGCGAATGCACAAGTGAGTGGGAGATGCGCACCCCCGCCTACTCCTGGTCATCGCCCTCCTCCTCCTCCTCCTCCTCTTCCTGCTTTTGGCCCTCCTCTCCTTGTCCTCGTCTTCCTGAAAACTCCATCGATGGGCCTTGAAGAGGCGAATGCACAAGTGAGTGGGAGATGCGCACCCCCGCCTACTCCTGGTCATCGCCCTCCTCCTCCTCCTCCTCCTCTTCCTGCTTTTGGCCCTCCTCTCCTTGTCCTCGTCTTCCTGAAAACTCCATCGATGGGCCTTGAAGAGGCGAATGCACAAGTGAGTGGGAGATGCGCACCCCCGCCTACTCCTGGTCATCGCCCTCCTCCTCCTCCTCCTCCTCTTCCTGCTTTTGGCCCTCCTCTCCTTGTCCTCGTCTTCCTGAAAACTCCATCGATGGGCCTTGAAGAGGCGAATGCACAAGTGAGTGGGAGATGCGCACCCCCGCCTACTCCTGGTCATCGCCCTCCTCCTCCTCCTCCTCCTCTTCCTGCTTTTGGCCCTCCTCTCCTTGTCCTCGTCTTCCTGAAAACTCCATCGATGGGCCTTGAAGAGGCGAATGCACAAGTGAGTGGGAGATGCGCACCCCCGCCTACTCCTGGTCATCGCCCTCCTCCTCCTCCTCCTCCTCTTCCTGCTTTTGGCCCTCCTCTCCTTGTCCTCGTCTTCCTGAAAACTCCATCGATGGGCCTTGAAGAGGCGAATGCACAAGTGAGTGGGAGATGCGCACCCCCGCCTACTCCTGGTCATCGCCCTCCTCCTCCTCCTCCTCCTCTTCCTGCTTTTGGCCCTCCTCTCCTTGTCCTCGTCTTCCTGAAAACTCCATCGATGGGCCTTGAAGAGGCGAATGCACAAGTGAGTGGGAGATGCGCACCCCCGCCTACTCCTGGTCATCGCCCTCCTCCTCCTCCTCCTCCTCTTCCTGCTTTTGGCCCTCCTCTCCTTGTCCTCGTCTTCCTGAAAACTCCATCGATGGGCCTTGAAGAGGCGAATGCACAAGTGAGTGGGAGATGCGCACCCCCGCCTACTCCTGGTCATCGCCCTCCTCCTCCTCCTCCTCCTCTTCCTGCTTTTGGCCCTCCTCTCCTTGTCCTCGTCTTCCTGAAAACTCCATCGATGGGCCTTGAAGAGGCGAATGCACAAGTGAGTGGGAGATGCGCACCCCCGCCTACTCCTGGTCATCGCCCTCCTCCTCCTCCTCCTCCTCTTCCTGCTTTTGGCCCTCCTCTCCTTGTCCTCGTCTTCCTGAAAACTCCATCGATGGGCCTTGAAGAGGCGAATGCACAAGTGAGTGGGAGATGCGCACCCCCGCCTACTCCTGGTCATCGCCCTCCTCCTCCTCCTCCTCCTCTTCCTGCTTTTGGCCCTCCTCTCCTTGTCCTCGTCTTCCTGAAAACTCCATCGATGGGCCTTGAAGAGGCGAATGCACAAGTGAGTGGGAGATGCGCACCCCCGCCTACTCCTGGTCATCGCCCTCCTCCTCCTCCTCCTCCTCTTCCTGCTTTTGGCCCTCCTCTCCTTGTCCTCGTCTTCCTGAAAACTCCATCGATGGGCCTTGAAGAGGCGAATGCACAAGTGAGTGGGAGATGCGCACCCCCGCCTACTCCTGGTCATCGCCCTCCTCCTCCTCCTCCTCCTCTTCCTGCTTTTGGCCCTCCTCTCCTTGTCCTCGTCTTCCTGAAAACTCCATCGATGGGCCTTGAAGAGGCGAATGCACAAGTGAGTGGGAGATGCGCACCCCCGCCTACTCCTGGTCATCGCCCTCCTCCTCCTCCTCCTCCTCTTCCTGCTTTTGGCCCTCCTCTCCTTGTCCTCGTCTTCCTGAAAACTCCATCGATGGGCCTTGAAGAGGCGAATGCACAAGTGAGTGGGAGATGCGCACCCCCGCCTACTCCTGGTCATCGCCCTCCTCCTCCTCCTCCTCCTCTTCCTGCTTTTGGCCCTCCTCTCCTTGTCCTCGTCTTCCTGAAAACTCCATCGATGGGCCTTGAAGAGGCGAATGCACAAGTGAGTGGGAGATGCGCACCCCCGCCTACTCCTGGTCATCGCCCTCCTCCTCCTCCTCCTCCTCTTCCTGCTTTTGGCCCTCCTCTCCTTGTCCTCGTCTTCCTGAAAACTCCATCGATGGGCCTTGAAGAGGCGAATGCACAAGTGAGTGGGAGATGCGCACCCCCGCCTACTCCTGGTCATCGCCCTCCTCCTCCTCCTCCTCCTCTTCCTGCTTTTGGCCCTCCTCTCCTTGTCCTCGTCTTCCTGAAAACTCCATCGATGGGCCTTGAAGAGGCGAATGCACAAGTGAGTGGGAGATGCGCACCCCCGCCTACTCCTGGTCATCGCCCTCCTCCTCCTCCTCCTCCTCTTCCTGCTTTTGGCCCTCCTCTCCTTGTCCTCGTCTTCCTGAAAACTCCATCGATGGGCCTTGAAGAGGCGAATGCACAAGTGAGTGGGAGATGCGCACCCCCGCCTACTCCTGGTCATCGCCCTCCTCCTCCTCCTCCTCCTCTTCCTGCTTTTGGCCCTCCTCTCCTTGTCCTCGTCTTCCTGAAAACTCCATCGATGGGCCTTGAAGAGGCGAATGCACAAGTGAGTGGGAGATGCGCACCCCCGCCTACTCCTGGTCATCGCCCTCCTCCTCCTCCTCCTCCTCTTCCTGCTTTTGGCCCTCCTCTCCTTGTCCTCGTCTTCCTGAAAACTCCATCGATGGGCCTTGAAGAGGCGAATGCACAAGTGAGTGGGAGATGCGCACCCCCGCCTACTCCTGGTCATCGCCCTCCTCCTCCTCCTCCTCCTCTTCCTGCTTTTGGCCCTCCTCTCCTTGTCCTCGTCTTCCTGAAAACTCCATCGATGGGCCTTGAAGAGGCGAATGCACAAGTGAGTGGGAGATGCGCACCCCCGCCTACTCCTGGTCATCGCCCTCCTCCTCCTCCTCCTCCTCTTCCTGCTTTTGGCCCTCCTCTCCTTGTCCTCGTCTTCCTGAAAACTCCATCGATGGGCCTTGAAGAGGCGAATGCACAAGTGAGTGGGAGATGCGCACCCCCGCCTACTCCTGGTCATCGCCCTCCTCCTCCTCCTCCTCCTCTTCCTGCTTTTGGCCCTCCTCTCCTTGTCCTCGTCTTCCTGAAAACTCCATCGATGGGCCTTGAAGAGGCGAATGCACAAGTGAGTGGGAGATGCGCACCCCCGCCTACTCCTGGTCATCGCCCTCCTCCTCCTCCTCCTCCTCTTCCTGCTTTTGGCCCTCCTCTCCTTGTCCTCGTCTTCCTGAAAACTCCATCGATGGGCCTTGAAGAGGCGAATGCACAAGTGAGTGGGAGATGCGCACCCCCGCCTACTCCTGGTCATCGCCCTCCTCCTCCTCCTCCTCCTCTTCCTGCTTTTGGCCCTCCTCTCCTTGTCCTCGTCTTCCTGAAAACTCCATCGATGGGCCTTGAAGAGGCGAATGCACAAGTGAGTGGGAGATGCGCACCCCCGCCTACTCCTGGTCATCGCCCTCCTCCTCCTCCTCCTCCTCTTCCTGCTTTTGGCCCTCCTCTCCTTGTCCTCGTCTTCCTGAAAACTCCATCGATGGGCCTTGAAGAGGCGAATGCACAAGTGAGTGGGAGATGCGCACCCCCGCCTACTCCTGGTCATCGCCCTCCTCCTCCTCCTCCTCCTCTTCCTGCTTTTGGCCCTCCTCTCCTTGTCCTCGTCTTCCTGAAAACTCCATCGATGGGCCTTGAAGAGGCGAATGCACAAGTGAGTGGGAGATGCGCACCCCCGCCTACTCCTGGTCATCGCCCTCCTCCTCCTCCTCCTCCTCTTCCTGCTTTTGGCCCTCCTCTCCTTGTCCTCGTCTTCCTGAAAACTCCATCGATGGGCCTTGAAGAGGCGAATGCACAAGTGAGTGGGAGATGCGCACCCCCGCCTACTCCTGGTCATCGCCCTCCTCCTCCTCCTCCTCCTCTTCCTGCTTTTGGCCCTCCTCTCCTTGTCCTCGTCTTCCTGAAAACTCCATCGATGGGCCTTGAAGAGGCGAATGCACAAGTGAGTGGGAGATGCGCACCCCCGCCTACTCCTGGTCATCGCCCTCCTCCTCCTCCTCCTCCTCTTCCTGCTTTTGGCCCTCCTCTCCTTGTCCTCGTCTTCCTGAAAACTCCATCGATGGGCCTTGAAGAGGCGAATGCACAAGTGAGTGGGAGATGCGCACCCCCGCCTACTCCTGGTCATCGCCCTCCTCCTCCTCCTCCTCCTCTTCCTGCTTTTGGCCCTCCTCTCCTTGTCCTCGTCTTCCTGAAAACTCCATCGATGGGCCTTGAAGAGGCGAATGCACAAGTGAGTGGGAGATGCGCACCCCCGCCTACTCCTGGTCATCGCCCTCCTCCTCCTCCTCCTCCTCTTCCTGCTTTTGGCCCTCCTCTCCTTGTCCTCGTCTTCCTGAAAACTCCATCGATGGGCCTTGAAGAGGCGAATGCACAAGTGAGTGGGAGATGCGCACCCCCGCCTACTCCTGGTCATCGCCCTCCTCCTCCTCCTCCTCCTCTTCCTGCTTTTGGCCCTCCTCTCCTTGTCCTCGTCTTCCTGAAAACTCCATCGATGGGCCTTGAAGAGGCGAATGCACAAGTGAGTGGGAGATGCGCACCCCCGCCTACTCCTGGTCATCGCCCTCCTCCTCCTCCTCCTCCTCTTCCTGCTTTTGGCCCTCCTCTCCTTGTCCTCGTCTTCCTGAAAACTCCATCGATGGGCCTTGAAGAGGCGAATGCACAAGTGAGTGGGAGATGCGCACCCCCGCCTACTCCTGGTCATCGCCCTCCTCCTCCTCCTCCTCCTCTTCCTGCTTTTGGCCCTCCTCTCCTTGTCCTCGTCTTCCTGAAAACTCCATCGATGGGCCTTGAAGAGGCGAATGCACAAGTGAGTGGGAGATGCGCACCCCCGCCTACTCCTGGTCATCGCCCTCCTCCTCCTCCTCCTCCTCTTCCTGCTTTTGGCCCTCCTCTCCTTGTCCTCGTCTTCCTGAAAACTCCATCGATGGGCCTTGAAGAGGCGAATGCACAAGTGAGTGGGAGATGCGCACCCCCGCCTACTCCTGGTCATCGCCCTCCTCCTCCTCCTCCTCCTCTTCCTGCTTTTGGCCCTCCTCTCCTTGTCCTCGTCTTCCTGAAAACTCCATCGATGGGCCTTGAAGAGGCGAATGCACAAGTGAGTGGGAGATGCGCACCCCCGCCTACTCCTGGTCATCGCCCTCCTCCTCCTCCTCCTCCTCTTCCTGCTTTTGGCCCTCCTCTCCTTGTCCTCGTCTTCCTGAAAACTCCATCGATGGGCCTTGAAGAGGCGAATGCACAAGTGAGTGGGAGATGCGCACCCCCGCCTACTCCTGGTCATCGCCCTCCTCCTCCTCCTCCTCCTCTTCCTGCTTTTGGCCCTCCTCTCCTTGTCCTCGTCTTCCTGAAAACTCCATCGATGGGCCTTGAAGAGGCGAATGCACAAGTGAGTGGGAGATGCGCACCCCCGCCTACTCCTGGTCATCGCCCTCCTCCTCCTCCTCCTCCTCTTCCTGCTTTTGGCCCTCCTCTCCTTGTCCTCGTCTTCCTGAAAACTCCATCGATGGGCCTTGAAGAGGCGAATGCACAAGTGAGTGGGAGATGCGCACCCCCGCCTACTCCTGGTCATCGCCCTCCTCCTCCTCCTCCTCCTCTTCCTGCTTTTGGCCCTCCTCTCCTTGTCCTCGTCTTCCTGAAAACTCCATCGATGGGCCTTGAAGAGGCGAATGCACAAGTGAGTGGGAGATGCGCACCCCCGCCTACTCCTGGTCATCGCCCTCCTCCTCCTCCTCCTCCTCTTCCTGCTTTTGGCCCTCCTCTCCTTGTCCTCGTCTTCCTGAAAACTCCATCGATGGGCCTTGAAGAGGCGAATGCACAAGTGAGTGGGAGATGCGCACCCCCGCCTACTCCTGGTCATCGCCCTCCTCCTCCTCCTCCTCCTCTTCCTGCTTTTGGCCCTCCTCTCCTTGTCCTCGTCTTCCTGAAAACTCCATCGATGGGCCTTGAAGAGGCGAATGCACAAGTGAGTGGGAGATGCGCACCCCCGCCTACTCCTGGTCATCGCCCTCCTCCTCCTCCTCCTCCTCTTCCTGCTTTTGGCCCTCCTCTCCTTGTCCTCGTCTTCCTGAAAACTCCATCGATGGGCCTTGAAGAGGCGAATGCACAAGTGAGTGGGAGATGCGCACCCCCGCCTACTCCTGGTCATCGCCCTCCTCCTCCTCCTCCTCCTCTTCCTGCTTTTGGCCCTCCTCTCCTTGTCCTCGTCTTCCTGAAAACTCCATCGATGGGCCTTGAAGAGGCGAATGCACAAGTGAGTGGGAGATGCGCACCCCCGCCTACTCCTGGTCATCGCCCTCCTCCTCCTCCTCCTCCTCTTCCTGCTTTTGGCCCTCCTCTCCTTGTCCTCGTCTTCCTGAAAACTCCATCGATGGGCCTTGAAGAGGCGAATGCACAAGTGAGTGGGAGATGCGCACCCCCGCCTACTCCTGGTCATCGCCCTCCTCCTCCTCCTCCTCCTCTTCCTGCTTTTGGCCCTCCTCTCCTTGTCCTCGTCTTCCTGAAAACTCCATCGATGGGCCTTGAAGAGGCGAATGCACAAGTGAGTGGGAGATGCGCACCCCCGCCTACTCCTGGTCATCGCCCTCCTCCTCCTCCTCCTCCTCTTCCTGCTTTTGGCCCTCCTCTCCTTGTCCTCGTCTTCCTGAAAACTCCATCGATGGGCCTTGAAGAGGCGAATGCACAAGTGAGTGGGAGATGCGCACCCCCGCCTACTCCTGGTCATCGCCCTCCTCCTCCTCCTCCTCCTCTTCCTGCTTTTGGCCCTCCTCTCCTTGTCCTCGTCTTCCTGAAAACTCCATCGATGGGCCTTGAAGAGGCGAATGCACAAGTGAGTGGGAGATGCGCACCCCCGCCTACTCCTGGTCATCGCCCTCCTCCTCCTCCTCCTCCTCTTCCTGCTTTTGGCCCTCCTCTCCTTGTCCTCGTCTTCCTGAAAACTCCATCGATGGGCCTTGAAGAGGCGAATGCACAAGTGAGTGGGAGATGCGCACCCCCGCCTACTCCTGGTCATCGCCCTCCTCCTCCTCCTCCTCCTCTTCCTGCTTTTGGCCCTCCTCTCCTTGTCCTCGTCTTCCTGAAAACTCCATCGATGGGCCTTGAAGAGGCGAATGCACAAGTGAGTGGGAGATGCGCACCCCCGCCTACTCCTGGTCATCGCCCTCCTCCTCCTCCTCCTCCTCTTCCTGCTTTTGGCCCTCCTCTCCTTGTCCTCGTCTTCCTGAAAACTCCATCGATGGGCCTTGAAGAGGCGAATGCACAAGTGAGTGGGAGATGCGCACCCCCGCCTACTCCTGGTCATCGCCCTCCTCCTCCTCCTCCTCCTCTTCCTGCTTTTGGCCCTCCTCTCCTTGTCCTCGTCTTCCTGAAAACTCCATCGATGGGCCTTGAAGAGGCGAATGCACAAGTGAGTGGGAGATGCGCACCCCCGCCTACTCCTGGTCATCGCCCTCCTCCTCCTCCTCCTCCTCTTCCTGCTTTTGGCCCTCCTCTCCTTGTCCTCGTCTTCCTGAAAACTCCATCGATGGGCCTTGAAGAGGCGAATGCACAAGTGAGTGGGAGATGCGCACCCCCGCCTACTCCTGGTCATCGCCCTCCTCCTCCTCCTCCTCCTCTTCCTGCTTTTGGCCCTCCTCTCCTTGTCCTCGTCTTCCTGAAAACTCCATCGATGGGCCTTGAAGAGGCGAATGCACAAGTGAGTGGGAGATGCGCACCCCCGCCTACTCCTGGTCATCGCCCTCCTCCTCCTCCTCCTCCTCTTCCTGCTTTTGGCCCTCCTCTCCTTGTCCTCGTCTTCCTGAAAACTCCATCGATGGGCCTTGAAGAGGCGAATGCACAAGTGAGTGGGAGATGCGCACCCCCGCCTACTCCTGGTCATCGCCCTCCTCCTCCTCCTCCTCCTCTTCCTGCTTTTGGCCCTCCTCTCCTTGTCCTCGTCTTCCTGAAAACTCCATCGATGGGCCTTGAAGAGGCGAATGCACAAGTGAGTGGGAGATGCGCACCCCCGCCTACTCCTGGTCATCGCCCTCCTCCTCCTCCTCCTCCTCTTCCTGCTTTTGGCCCTCCTCTCCTTGTCCTCGTCTTCCTGAAAACTCCATCGATGGGCCTTGAAGAGGCGAATGCACAAGTGAGTGGGAGATGCGCACCCCCGCCTACTCCTGGTCATCGCCCTCCTCCTCCTCCTCCTCCTCTTCCTGCTTTTGGCCCTCCTCTCCTTGTCCTCGTCTTCCTGAAAACTCCATCGATGGGCCTTGAAGAGGCGAATGCACAAGTGAGTGGGAGATGCGCACCCCCGCCTACTCCTGGTCATCGCCCTCCTCCTCCTCCTCCTCCTCTTCCTGCTTTTGGCCCTCCTCTCCTTGTCCTCGTCTTCCTGAAAACTCCATCGATGGGCCTTGAAGAGGCGAATGCACAAGTGAGTGGGAGATGCGCACCCCCGCCTACTCCTGGTCATCGCCCTCCTCCTCCTCCTCCTCCTCTTCCTGCTTTTGGCCCTCCTCTCCTTGTCCTCGTCTTCCTGAAAACTCCATCGATGGGCCTTGAAGAGGCGAATGCACAAGTGAGTGGGAGATGCGCACCCCCGCCTACTCCTGGTCATCGCCCTCCTCCTCCTCCTCCTCCTCTTCCTGCTTTTGGCCCTCCTCTCCTTGTCCTCGTCTTCCTGAAAACTCCATCGATGGGCCTTGAAGAGGCGAATGCACAAGTGAGTGGGAGATGCGCACCCCCGCCTACTCCTGG
Organism: Chara braunii; assembly: GCA_003427395.1. Classification (NCBI taxonomy): domain Eukaryota; kingdom Viridiplantae; phylum Streptophyta; class Charophyceae; order Charales; family Characeae; genus Chara; species Chara braunii. The sequence continues at coordinate 1,008,052 of BFEA01000268.1, read as the reverse complement.
TCATCGCCCTCCTCCTCCTCCTCCTCCTCTTCCTGCTTTTGGCCCTCCTCTCCTTGTCCTCGTCTTCCTGAAAACTCCATCGATGGGCCTTGAAGAGGCGAATGCACAAGTGAGTGGGAGATGCGCACCCCCGCCTACTCCTGGTCATCGCCCTCCTCCTCCTCCTCCTCCTCTTCCTGCTTTTGGCCCTCCTCTCCTTGTCCTCGTCTTCCTGAAAACTCCATCGATGGGCCTTGAAGAGGCGAATGCACAAGTGAGTGGGAGATGCGCACCCCCGCCTACTCCTGGTCATCGCCCTCCTCCTCCTCCTCCTCCTCTTCCTGCTTTTGGCCCTCCTCTCCTTGTCCTCGTCTTCCTGAAAACTCCATCGATGGGCCTTGAAGAGGCGAATGCACAAGTGAGTGGGAGATGCGCACCCCCGCCTACTCCTGGTCATCGCCCTCCTCCTCCTCCTCCTCCTCTTCCTGCTTTTGGCCCTCCTCTCCTTGTCCTCGTCTTCCTGAAAACTCCATCGATGGGCCTTGAAGAGGCGAATGCACAAGTGAGTGGGAGATGCGCACCCCCGCCTACTCCTGGTCATCGCCCTCCTCCTCCTCCTCCTCCTCTTCCTGCTTTTGGCCCTCCTCTCCTTGTCCTCGTCTTCCTGAAAACTCCATCGATGGGCCTTGAAGAGGCGAATGCACAAGTGAGTGGGAGATGCGCACCCCCGCCTACTCCTGGTCATCGCCCTCCTCCTCCTCCTCCTCCTCTTCCTGCTTTTGGCCCTCCTCTCCTTGTCCTCGTCTTCCTGAAAACTCCATCGATGGGCCTTGAAGAGGCGAATGCACAAGTGAGTGGGAGATGCGCACCCCCGCCTACTCCTGGTCATCGCCCTCCTCCTCCTCCTCCTCCTCTTCCTGCTTTTGGCCCTCCTCTCCTTGTCCTCGTCTTCCTGAAAACTCCATCGATGGGCCTTGAAGAGGCGAATGCACAAGTGAGTGGGAGATGCGCACCCCCGCCTACTCCTGGTCATCGCCCTCCTCCTCCTCCTCCTCCTCTTCCTGCTTTTGGCCCTCCTCTCCTTGTCCTCGTCTTCCTGAAAACTCCATCGATGGGCCTTGAAGAGGCGAATGCACAAGTGAGTGGGAGATGCGCACCCCCGCCTACTCCTGGTCATCGCCCTCCTCCTCCTCCTCCTCCTCTTCCTGCTTTTGGCCCTCCTCTCCTTGTCCTCGTCTTCCTGAAAACTCCATCGATGGGCCTTGAAGAGGCGAATGCACAAGTGAGTGGGAGATGCGCACCCCCGCCTACTCCTGGTCATCGCCCTCCTCCTCCTCCTCCTCCTCTTCCTGCTTTTGGCCCTCCTCTCCTTGTCCTCGTCTTCCTGAAAACTCCATCGATGGGCCTTGAAGAGGCGAATGCACAAGTGAGTGGGAGATGCGCACCCCCGCCTACTCCTGGTCATCGCCCTCCTCCTCCTCCTCCTCCTCTTCCTGCTTTTGGCCCTCCTCTCCTTGTCCTCGTCTTCCTGAAAACTCCATCGATGGGCCTTGAAGAGGCGAATGCACAAGTGAGTGGGAGATGCGCACCCCCGCCTACTCCTGGTCATCGCCCTCCTCCTCCTCCTCCTCCTCTTCCTGCTTTTGGCCCTCCTCTCCTTGTCCTCGTCTTCCTGAAAACTCCATCGATGGGCCTTGAAGAGGCGAATGCACAAGTGAGTGGGAGATGCGCACCCCCGCCTACTCCTGGTCATCGCCCTCCTCCTCCTCCTCCTCCTCTTCCTGCTTTTGGCCCTCCTCTCCTTGTCCTCGTCTTCCTGAAAACTCCATCGATGGGCCTTGAAGAGGCGAATGCACAAGTGAGTGGGAGATGCGCACCCCCGCCTACTCCTGGTCATCGCCCTCCTCCTCCTCCTCCTCCTCTTCCTGCTTTTGGCCCTCCTCTCCTTGTCCTCGTCTTCCTGAAAACTCCATCGATGGGCCTTGAAGAGGCGAATGCACAAGTGAGTGGGAGATGCGCACCCCCGCCTACTCCTGGTCATCGCCCTCCTCCTCCTCCTCCTCCTCTTCCTGCTTTTGGCCCTCCTCTCCTTGTCCTCGTCTTCCTGAAAACTCCATCGATGGGCCTTGAAGAGGCGAATGCACAAGTGAGTGGGAGATGCGCACCCCCGCCTACTCCTGGTCATCGCCCTCCTCCTCCTCCTCCTCCTCTTCCTGCTTTTGGCCCTCCTCTCCTTGTCCTCGTCTTCCTGAAAACTCCATCGATGGGCCTTGAAGAGGCGAATGCACAAGTGAGTGGGAGATGCGCACCCCCGCCTACTCCTGGTCATCGCCCTCCTCCTCCTCCTCCTCCTCTTCCTGCTTTTGGCCCTCCTCTCCTTGTCCTCGTCTTCCTGAAAACTCCATCGATGGGCCTTGAAGAGGCGAATGCACAAGTGAGTGGGAGATGCGCACCCCCGCCTACTCCTGGTCATCGCCCTCCTCCTCCTCCTCCTCCTCTTCCTGCTTTTGGCCCTCCTCTCCTTGTCCTCGTCTTCCTGAAAACTCCATCGATGGGCCTTGAAGAGGCGAATGCACAAGTGAGTGGGAGATGCGCACCCCCGCCTACTCCTGGTCATCGCCCTCCTCCTCCTCCTCCTCCTCTTCCTGCTTTTGGCCCTCCTCTCCTTGTCCTCGTCTTCCTGAAAACTCCATCGATGGGCCTTGAAGAGGCGAATGCACAAGTGAGTGGGAGATGCGCACCCCCGCCTACTCCTGGTCATCGCCCTCCTCCTCCTCCTCCTCCTCTTCCTGCTTTTGGCCCTCCTCTCCTTGTCCTCGTCTTCCTGAAAACTCCATCGATGGGCCTTGAAGAGGCGAATGCACAAGTGAGTGGGAGATGCGCACCCCCGCCTACTCCTGGTCATCGCCCTCCTCCTCCTCCTCCTCCTCTTCCTGCTTTTGGCCCTCCTCTCCTTGTCCTCGTCTTCCTGAAAACTCCATCGATGGGCCTTGAAGAGGCGAATGCACAAGTGAGTGGGAGATGCGCACCCCCGCCTACTCCTGGTCATCGCCCTCCTCCTCCTCCTCCTCCTCTTCCTGCTTTTGGCCCTCCTCTCCTTGTCCTCGTCTTCCTGAAAACTCCATCGATGGGCCTTGAAGAGGCGAATGCACAAGTGAGTGGGAGATGCGCACCCCCGCCTACTCCTGGTCATCGCCCTCCTCCTCCTCCTCCTCCTCTTCCTGCTTTTGGCCCTCCTCTCCTTGTCCTCGTCTTCCTGAAAACTCCATCGATGGGCCTTGAAGAGGCGAATGCACAAGTGAGTGGGAGATGCGCACCCCCGCCTACTCCTGGTCATCGCCCTCCTCCTCCTCCTCCTCCTCTTCCTGCTTTTGGCCCTCCTCTCCTTGTCCTCGTCTTCCTGAAAACTCCATCGATGGGCCTTGAAGAGGCGAATGCACAAGTGAGTGGGAGATGCGCACCCCCGCCTACTCCTGGTCATCGCCCTCCTCCTCCTCCTCCTCCTCTTCCTGCTTTTGGCCCTCCTCTCCTTGTCCTCGTCTTCCTGAAAACTCCATCGATGGGCCTTGAAGAGGCGAATGCACAAGTGAGTGGGAGATGCGCACCCCCGCCTACTCCTGGTCATCGCCCTCCTCCTCCTCCTCCTCCTCTTCCTGCTTTTGGCCCTCCTCTCCTTGTCCTCGTCTTCCTGAAAACTCCATCGATGGGCCTTGAAGAGGCGAATGCACAAGTGAGTGGGAGATGCGCACCCCCGCCTACTCCTGGTCATCGCCCTCCTCCTCCTCCTCCTCCTCTTCCTGCTTTTGGCCCTCCTCTCCTTGTCCTCGTCTTCCTGAAAACTCCATCGATGGGCCTTGAAGAGGCGAATGCACAAGTGAGTGGGAGATGCGCACCCCCGCCTACTCCTGGTCATCGCCCTCCTCCTCCTCCTCCTCCTCTTCCTGCTTTTGGCCCTCCTCTCCTTGTCCTCGTCTTCCTGAAAACTCCATCGATGGGCCTTGAAGAGGCGAATGCACAAGTGAGTGGGAGATGCGCACCCCCGCCTACTCCTGGTCATCGCCCTCCTCCTCCTCCTCCTCCTCTTCCTGCTTTTGGCCCTCCTCTCCTTGTCCTCGTCTTCCTGAAAACTCCATCGATGGGCCTTGAAGAGGCGAATGCACAAGTGAGTGGGAGATGCGCACCCCCGCCTACTCCTGGTCATCGCCCTCCTCCTCCTCCTCCTCCTCTTCCTGCTTTTGGCCCTCCTCTCCTTGTCCTCGTCTTCCTGAAAACTCCATCGATGGGCCTTGAAGAGGCGAATGCACAAGTGAGTGGGAGATGCGCACCCCCGCCTACTCCTGGTCATCGCCCTCCTCCTCCTCCTCCTCCTCTTCCTGCTTTTGGCCCTCCTCTCCTTGTCCTCGTCTTCCTGAAAACTCCATCGATGGGCCTTGAAGAGGCGAATGCACAAGTGAGTGGGAGATGCGCACCCCCGCCTACTCCTGGTCATCGCCCTCCTCCTCCTCCTCCTCCTCTTCCTGCTTTTGGCCCTCCTCTCCTTGTCCTCGTCTTCCTGAAAACTCCATCGATGGGCCTTGAAGAGGCGAATGCACAAGTGAGTGGGAGATGCGCACCCCCGCCTACTCCTGGTCATCGCCCTCCTCCTCCTCCTCCTCCTCTTCCTGCTTTTGGCCCTCCTCTCCTTGTCCTCGTCTTCCTGAAAACTCCATCGATGGGCCTTGAAGAGGCGAATGCACAAGTGAGTGGGAGATGCGCACCCCCGCCTACTCCTGGTCATCGCCCTCCTCCTCCTCCTCCTCCTCTTCCTGCTTTTGGCCCTCCTCTCCTTGTCCTCGTCTTCCTGAAAACTCCATCGATGGGCCTTGAAGAGGCGAATGCACAAGTGAGTGGGAGATGCGCACCCCCGCCTACTCCTGGTCATCGCCCTCCTCCTCCTCCTCCTCCTCTTCCTGCTTTTGGCCCTCCTCTCCTTGTCCTCGTCTTCCTGAAAACTCCATCGATGGGCCTTGAAGAGGCGAATGCACAAGTGAGTGGGAGATGCGCACCCCCGCCTACTCCTGGTCATCGCCCTCCTCCTCCTCCTCCTCCTCTTCCTGCTTTTGGCCCTCCTCTCCTTGTCCTCGTCTTCCTGAAAACTCCATCGATGGGCCTTGAAGAGGCGAATGCACAAGTGAGTGGGAGATGCGCACCCCCGCCTACTCCTGGTCATCGCCCTCCTCCTCCTCCTCCTCCTCTTCCTGCTTTTGGCCCTCCTCTCCTTGTCCTCGTCTTCCTGAAAACTCCATCGATGGGCCTTGAAGAGGCGAATGCACAAGTGAGTGGGAGATGCGCACCCCCGCCTACTCCTGGTCATCGCCCTCCTCCTCCTCCTCCTCCTCTTCCTGCTTTTGGCCCTCCTCTCCTTGTCCTCGTCTTCCTGAAAACTCCATCGATGGGCCTTGAAGAGGCGAATGCACAAGTGAGTGGGAGATGCGCACCCCCGCCTACTCCTGGTCATCGCCCTCCTCCTCCTCCTCCTCCTCTTCCTGCTTTTGGCCCTCCTCTCCTTGTCCTCGTCTTCCTGAAAACTCCATCGATGGGCCTTGAAGAGGCGAATGCACAAGTGAGTGGGAGATGCGCACCCCCGCCTACTCCTGGTCATCGCCCTCCTCCTCCTCCTCCTCCTCTTCCTGCTTTTGGCCCTCCTCTCCTTGTCCTCGTCTTCCTGAAAACTCCATCGATGGGCCTTGAAGAGGCGAATGCACAAGTGAGTGGGAGATGCGCACCCCCGCCTACTCCTGGTCATCGCCCTCCTCCTCCTCCTCCTCCTCTTCCTGCTTTTGGCCCTCCTCTCCTTGTCCTCGTCTTCCTGAAAACTCCATCGATGGGCCTTGAAGAGGCGAATGCACAAGTGAGTGGGAGATGCGCACCCCCGCCTACTCCTGGTCATCGCCCTCCTCCTCCTCCTCCTCCTCTTCCTGCTTTTGGCCCTCCTCTCCTTGTCCTCGTCTTCCTGAAAACTCCATCGATGGGCCTTGAAGAGGCGAATGCACAAGTGAGTGGGAGATGCGCACCCCCGCCTACTCCTGGTCATCGCCCTCCTCCTCCTCCTCCTCCTCTTCCTGCTTTTGGCCCTCCTCTCCTTGTCCTCGTCTTCCTGAAAACTCCATCGATGGGCCTTGAAGAGGCGAATGCACAAGTGAGTGGGAGATGCGCACCCCCGCCTACTCCTGGTCATCGCCCTCCTCCTCCTCCTCCTCCTCTTCCTGCTTTTGGCCCTCCTCTCCTTGTCCTCGTCTTCCTGAAAACTCCATCGATGGGCCTTGAAGAGGCGAATGCACAAGTGAGTGGGAGATGCGCACCCCCGCCTACTCCTGGTCATCGCCCTCCTCCTCCTCCTCCTCCTCTTCCTGCTTTTGGCCCTCCTCTCCTTGTCCTCGTCTTCCTGAAAACTCCATCGATGGGCCTTGAAGAGGCGAATGCACAAGTGAGTGGGAGATGCGCACCCCCGCCTACTCCTGGTCATCGCCCTCCTCCTCCTCCTCCTCCTCTTCCTGCTTTTGGCCCTCCTCTCCTTGTCCTCGTCTTCCTGAAAACTCCATCGATGGGCCTTGAAGAGGCGAATGCACAAGTGAGTGGGAGATGCGCACCCCCGCCTACTCCTGGTCATCGCCCTCCTCCTCCTCCTCCTCCTCTTCCTGCTTTTGGCCCTCCTCTCCTTGTCCTCGTCTTCCTGAAAACTCCATCGATGGGCCTTGAAGAGGCGAATGCACAAGTGAGTGGGAGATGCGCACCCCCGCCTACTCCTGGTCATCGCCCTCCTCCTCCTCCTCCTCCTCTTCCTGCTTTTGGCCCTCCTCTCCTTGTCCTCGTCTTCCTGAAAACTCCATCGATGGGCCTTGAAGAGGCGAATGCACAAGTGAGTGGGAGATGCGCACCCCCGCCTACTCCTGGTCATCGCCCTCCTCCTCCTCCTCCTCCTCTTCCTGCTTTTGGCCCTCCTCTCCTTGTCCTCGTCTTCCTGAAAACTCCATCGATGGGCCTTGAAGAGGCGAATGCACAAGTGAGTGGGAGATGCGCACCCCCGCCTACTCCTGGTCATCGCCCTCCTCCTCCTCCTCCTCCTCTTCCTGCTTTTGGCCCTCCTCTCCTTGTCCTCGTCTTCCTGAAAACTCCATCGATGGGCCTTGAAGAGGCGAATGCACAAGTGAGTGGGAGATGCGCACCCCCGCCTACTCCTGGTCATCGCCCTCCTCCTCCTCCTCCTCCTCTTCCTGCTTTTGGCCCTCCTCTCCTTGTCCTCGTCTTCCTGAAAACTCCATCGATGGGCCTTGAAGAGGCGAATGCACAAGTGAGTGGGAGATGCGCACCCCCGCCTACTCCTGGTCATCGCCCTCCTCCTCCTCCTCCTCCTCTTCCTGCTTTTGGCCCTCCTCTCCTTGTCCTCGTCTTCCTGAAAACTCCATCGATGGGCCTTGAAGAGGCGATTGCACAACCGAGTGGGGGATGCCGCCCCCCCCCCCTCCGGCCCTCTGATCCTCCTGATCTTCCTCCTCCTCCTTCTCGTCCTTCCTCCTACTATCGTTGTCCTCGTCGTCCTCTTCCTCTCCTTGCCCTTCTTCTCCGCCTTATCCTCCTCTCCTTGTCCTTGTCCTCCTCTTCCCCCTCCTTTTGGCCCCCCTCCTGTGCTTTTCCTGCTCTATAAACTCCACGAAGGCCCCTTGCACAAGCGGATGCACAAGATGCACACCTTCCTCCCCCCGCCCGAAGTGCTCCTGGTCTTCATCTCCTCCTCCTCTTCCTTATCCTCCTCTTCCTGTCATCGTCGTCCTCCTCCTCCTGGCCCTGCTTTGCCCCTCCTTCCCTTTTCCTCCTTCTCAAACTCTGGTTGGGGCTATAAGAGGCGAACGCGCAAGTGAGTGGGCGATGGCCCCCCCCGTCCGCCCCCCCGCTGTCCTCGTTCTCCTCCTCCTCCCCCCACTCCTCCTTACCCTCCCCCTCCCTTGTCCCCTCCTCTCCTTGTTATCTTACTCCTCGCTCCCCTCGTTCTCTTCCTCTTGCTTCTCCTCTGTCTTTTCTGCCCTCTGTGCTTCCTACTCCCTCCCTTCCTGGTACGTTTTTCTTGATGTCCCCCTGATGGATCTTTCCCCCCATCTATCCGCCCCCCTTTCCCCCCGCTTCCCCGCTCCCCCCCCTGCCCACCCAACGTACACCTAATCCCCTCTATCATAGCTATTGCGGAGCTATGAGCAAGATGAGCTGCGGGCATGTAGCTTTCAAACTTGTTCCCACCGTTCCTATGCTGGAGCTATGCCGCCGAAGCAATACCGACGTTATGCCGAAGCCTGCCATCCTCGCCCGAATCGAACGCCGTGTGCTTATATAGCTCTACCGGGTCCAACCTTTTTTTTTTTTTTTTTTTTTTTCGGTCTAGCTCTCAGCTTTTCACTCTAGATCTATCGATAATGACCGGCATAGGAAAGCCCCGTCAGTATCGCGGCGGTGAAGACGGTAGCGGAGCCGTTATCCAAAGAAACCCCCCCCGAGGCTTACAGCATATAGTTTACACCGTCGCGATACCGACGCCATGCAGAAAGTTTGCCGAAGCTTCGCCGAAGCTATGGCGAAGCTTTGCCGAAGCTATGGCGAAGCCATTGGGATAAGTTAGTCGTTAGAGATGCCTGAGGTGCGGAGAGGTACTGTCGACACACGCACACACGCACACACACACACACGCACCATACCCCTTCCCCCCTCCCCCCCCAACACACACACACACACACACAGATGCGTGTCACGAGCGCCACACGAGAGTTGTTATGCCCTCACACTACCGGTAGGGTCAGGGAGGTACTGCTGTCGAAAGTATATGGAGAGGTTCCGTCCGAAGGTATTTGGATCGCGTGTGGGTGGTATGAAGAAAGCTGCTGTTACTCATAGGGAAGCTATTACGGAAAGAAAAAAGGCCCCTATACCCCTGCAAGCATAGCTACCTGATTGCAGGGCTATACGCTTCTTTTCCTTTCCTATACCCCTGTAAGCATAGCTACCTCTATTGCAGGGGTATACGCTTCTTTTCCTTTCCGGAATAGTTTCCCTACGAGCTTAGCAGTAGTGGCAGGTAGGGTAGTGAATGGTCAAATTGAGAGAAGAATAGGTAGTGAAAGGTGAAATTGAGAGAAGAATAGGTAGTGAAAGGTGAAATTGAGAGAAGAATATAGCTTGAGGAAGGTAAAGAAAAAAAGAGGAAAAGAAAAAGAAAAACTATATTTACCGAAAAAAGCTTGAGGAATGTAAAAAAAACATAAAAAGAAAAAAGACAAGAAGCTTTTTTTTTTTTTTTTTTCCGGGCAACGCAAAAGTTTTTTGAAGCTATCTCGAAGCTATCTCGAAGCTCCCTCGAAGCTGTTTCGTCAGGGGAAAGCAATCGCGTCAAAGCTATTCGCTATCTTGAATCTACCTCGAAACTGTTTAGTCAGGGGACCGCAAAGCTATTCCCCGGAAGCTATCTCGAAGCTATTCCGAAGCTGCTGGCTGTTCCCGGGAAGCTATTCCGGACTATAGCTACCTCGAAGCTATTCCC
>BFEA01000268.1:929992-949075 GCA_003427395.1 Chara braunii | reverse complement strand
CCCCCCCCATGAGAGCTAACACTCAAAAAAAAAAAAGAGCCAGGATTTGGGCTCATTTCGGAGAGCGCAGAAAACCCCCACCACCATTTTTTTTTTTTTCCCCATGCCCAGGTGTCCCGGGTGTCACGTCCGGGTGACCGGCCAGTCTGGCCATGAAAATCTTCCTATCAAAATACAGAAATATGACCCTTGTTCTTGGTTGGCATTTGAAGGGCATGAGAAAATGCCCTGTGCGCCCAAACACAAATTACCCCTGACCCAAGGCCTGAGCATCCAGACCAGGATCCAGACTCTTGCTCTGGACACTGGATTCGGTCTGTTTTGATCCGGATCACTGCCATGCTTCGAATGGACAGTGGGTTGGATCGTACAATCTTAGAAAGCAAATGGGAAAAAAAGGAAAATTTACAAAATACAGAAAACGAATTTTCCTTCTGTGGGAATACGGCGCTTGTTTTTGGTTGGCGTTTGAGGGCGTGAGAAAACGCCCTGGGGGCTAAAAAAAATTTTGCCCTTGACCCAAGGCACGAGCATCCAGACCAGGATCCAGACTCTGGCTCTGGTCCTCTGGACTGTGAACTTTGGTCCGTTTGGATCCCCGTTCTGTGGTCCGGATCGCTGCCATGCTTCAAATGGACAGTGGGTTGGATCGATTTCATGCATTTCAAATCAAATCCAACCACCACCTTCTGGTACTCGGAAGCCTGCCGACTCCAGCCTGGTCTTGACAACTTTACCGGGCGCAAATTCACACCAACTGTTTCTGTGGATTGCCTTGGGCCCAAACTACAGTCCCAGGCACCTTGCCTTTTTTTTGAAAAATTCTTGTGATACGGACCTGATCCAGATACCCGGTTGGACCACGGACCTGGTCATCCGGACTCAGGGATGGGGATCTGGATGTCCGGTTTGTAACCGTGCTTTCTTCCCTGTCGTGTTTTTCATACGGCAGCGGCGGACAAGTCATCGGGATGCCGGACTGGCCGTCTCGATCTAGCTGTCTTGCGGAACCTGTCTGTATGACAGGATATGTCGGGATTGTATAAAAAAAAGTACCACATATGAGGAGGAAGACGTGGAGGTGGAGGAAGAGGAAGACGAGGAGGAGGAGGAGGGGGAGGTGGATAGAAGACCAACGAGGGGGGAGAAAAAGAACGAGTGCCAGCCAGGTGCTGCGCAGGACAATTGAGTGCGTGACAGGGGAACATGATTAAGATCTGGAGGAAGGTGGGTGGGGGGGTGGGGGTGGATGTGCAGCAGGCAGTCCACACTCAGCCGCTCCCCCGAGTGCTCGTCGCCCTGTGCTGTCTGCAGCTCCACGCTCGCTCTGCCGTGCTCAGCTGTTCCCCTCTTCAGCTCCACGCTCATGGGGATGATGCAGAAGCTTCGACCTTGAGGCACAGGGGGGGAGGGTGTACTGCAGGCGTGCTTCAAAGTTTGAATTCGAAGTGCTTATTGTGTAGGCCGACCAAGCAAACTGGCTGCCAAGATCACCCAATGGCACCCAACTAGGCCCTGTTTGGAATCTTTGGATTCATGCACAACAGAAAAGGGAATCAAGAAAGCCTACCTTCTGACCCTGTTTGGATCCCCCCAACAGGCCCGAAAAGAATTCGCCCCTTGTTTTTACATGGCAGCCTAGTATACTCCAGAATGACCTGGGCCGCGAAAAAGAGATTTTGGCCTTTCCCTGATACATTCTGCCTCCTCGATGTTCTACCCACGTTCAGGTTGCATTGGAAACAGAGGTTATGGTGTCCTCCATGTGTGAACTATGCCCAATTACCATAATTGCAAGTGTCGTAGTGTGCTCCATGGGTTGAGGAAAGTTGCACTGTACCGACAGGGTCAGGTGGGCTCCTCCCTTCCATGAAACACGCACGATTTCGAAACTGCAAGTGTTGGAGCTTGCAGTTCGGTATTCTCCCTCGCTATCCATGAGCATCCCCCGATTTCTAGAACTGCAGCCTTCTTCCCCTGAACAGACCACATGGTCATTGTAGCTGTGTTTAAGAACTTTTAAGGCAAATTTGGGCCAGATACAGTTGGGGTTACAATACTTCTTGTCGAGGAGAAGACAGTGGTGGTGGATGATGTGGTTCGGGGTATTCTCCTACGTCTGGGGACTATACCCCAGATGTAAATAATAGAATGGAAAGTGATTGGACAGGGTGTTTTGAGTAAGGAAGGTCTTCCAGTTTTCAGATTCGGGTAGTTGTGCTTTTTCCCCAGACTGTATCCATTAGAATTGGGATGATACAGAGTACATTAGCATGACCCCTGTGCAGGGATGACCCACATAAACTGAGAAATGGTTCAAATTTTCTCTTAAAACCACCAGTAGCATTTTCTTCAGGGCTGGACACACCTGGCGTGTCAAAGAAAATTGGAGCGACGCAGGCCTTCTTTTGGCTGGCACTGCCAGCCCTTTTGCCGTGGAGGCCAAGCCGAAAGTTGCAGCAGCATGTGAGCCGCTAATTTAAAAAAATGGCTGGAAAATGTACTGGTGGTTTAAAGAAAAAAAAAGGGGGAGAAATAAACGATATATTATGCATTATCACTTACAGTGTAATCAGTTAGGGGATTCTGCAGACTGTTGAGGGTTCAGCCTCCTGATGAGTCAGTGAAACTCCGACGAAACAGTTTTGTCACACCCACTCGTTTATTGTCCTCTTCTCCCTCTCTGCCTATGGTTCACCAGGCAGTTCTGTTTGACGATATATTATGGTTGAGACTGGCTTCTCCCAGAATGAGTATCCTGGCAGGTATTGGCTCTTTTCCCAAAGTATATACCGTGGTCGCCGTAGTTTTCTGCCCAAAATATGTAAAATCCCTGACATTTTTCAATTTTCCCTCAAGTAATACATCCAGTACTGTGCTGGATGGTGGCACGTGACAATAACGAGAGCATGTCAAATTACTAATTGGGGACATGGTGAAGAAAAGATTGGAAGGTGACTAAAGCGTTTCCTTTCTAAAAGAAAGGAATTGAACTCACTCTTCTCTCATACTTTCAGACTGTTACGCATGCCATCACGTACATTATTTATATAGGCATGCTGTACATTATTGGTCATGATTATGCACACCTATGTACAAGTCATTCGCGCACTTCGGAGGCAACTGTGTGGTGCTGTGAAGCACTCGTACTTTGCACACCTATGGAGTATCATGCATGCACGTTGCAGGCACATGCGTGCTTGTGTGAAGCACGCATATTTTCAGACCCTTGTGGATACCAAGGGAGGCACAAACATTATTTATATAGGCATGCTGTGCATTATTGGTCATGATTATGCACACCTATGTCGCGCACTTCGGAGGCAGGTGTGTGGTGCTGTGAAGAACTCGTATTTTGCACACCTATAGACTATCATGCATGCACGTTGCAGGCAGATGCGTGCTTGTGTGAAGCACACATATGTTCAGACCTTCGTGGATACCAAGGGAGTCAAGGATCATGATCGCGCACACAATTGTGTGCATATGCTTTTTTCTCCCTCTCCGTTTTTTTTTTGGGGGGGTATGCATGCTGTACACATCCCCTATCAGAGATACCCTCAAAACTCACACAATTGTGCGCACATCGCCGCACAACCATTTCTCTCAAGGGTCTTGAGCTATATCCACAGGAGGCTCGCCCCCAGGCAATTCATTATTGTGCAGAAGATAGGGGTAAACTCGAGTCAGGTCACCACTAATCTTACCGCCCTGAGAGGCTGATTGGTTTCCCTGGGGACTAATACCCGTGCTACCCTACAAAAGCTGGTCAACCTCCTGGTGCAATGCTATCTTGCAGTGTAATACATTATTGTCACAGGCCTGGAGTAACCTGAATGGCTTTGGGAGTCTACGGACACATCCCCTTCCTGGTCAATGCATCCCATCAACTTTAGTCAAGGTGCTGGCTGGCATCCATCAGGCAAATACATCATGGGCAGGCTGTCAAACTGCAAACTGCTGACCTGTAGGTGAAGGTGCGCAGCAAAATGGTCTGTCAGAATCATCTTCTTTTGTGGACTTGTGTGAACTTTGAAGTGTATATAATAATATATGACACAACATACAGATGCCGATGGATATCCCTGGCTGAGTGGGTGTGTGGAGTTGGTAATGAGGGCTATTATCACCGACTAGTTTCGCTGACCTAGTGCTGGCATTCTTGTCAAGGGTTTGGTTCGAAAGCCTGCTAGGATTGGAGGGTTGTTCCGAGTAAAGTTGTCCACTTTCTCAGGGGTTTCGCCAACTCTGGGTGACGTTGTGTCCTTATCCATTAGTCAAATGCATTCACGACAGACTGTTGCAGTTCAACCGGATGAGTGGGGAACGCCTGACGAAAAAGTTTGGCACAGTCATACCGTTTTTCTGCAGTTGTGTACAGCAAACATGACACACACACCACCATGTGATGTTGACATCATTGCCTGTTTCTTCTTCTGTTTTTTTTCCCTTTTTTTTCCATATAAAGTCCAGATCGTAGTAGAGGCTGGATGCTAGGCCTCGGGAGGTAACTGTCGTTGTACTCGACCAGTGGGGAGATCGGATGGCTTGTAACAGCCCCAAGGACAGTCTCCTTCAGGGAGCATCATTCATGAACTTTTTGTTGTCCTCATGAGATCGCAAGTTGAGCCCTACAGCGGTGCGACCCAGACCTCTGTCTAGATCTTTTCCCTTTTTTTCTGTTCACTGCCACGAGTTGCATGAGTTGTTTTTGCTTCTTTGGGTTGTTTAAGAACAGTGTATGGTTGCACGGCCACTCGTGATTGCCGACCAGGTTCTGTCTCCTCAGGGGAACCTAACAGCAAACTGGTGCCCTACCCTGCGACACGTCTGGCTGCTGGACCACCGATATTAATAAAGGTCAACCCGCTGACACCCCTGACACTGCTCCGGGTCCCCTTCAGGGGGCATTTCTTGTGCCATGGCATCTTGTAAACATGTAGAGTTCAGTGGGCATGTGCACAGCACCACCTTTTCTTTGATCGCTATGTGGGGATGAATCGCTGCTAGTCTTTGCGAGCTGATTGTTGTTGTTGCACTGTGAGAGGGTTGGCTGCTAAGCCATATATATGGCCCACACATAAACCTGTTGGTAAGGGTTTGGGGTTCGCCTCAGAGGGCAGTCCCAGAACCCTGCATTCTGTGAACATTCTTGTACAATATGAAGTAGGTCGGCCTGTGTGCAATACCACCTCTTCGTGATCGCTATGAAGGGATGCTTGTCGGCCTTGCTGTGGGCTTTTCCCATGAGAACTCCACATGTCTGCATCATGTATTCATCCGCTCCACTCACTTTTCTGCTACTTTTTATCAGGGTGTTGAGATGCCTTGCTTGAATGTCTGCTAATCTGTGTAGCATCGTGTTTGCATTCGGTGACTGAACCCGAATGTTCGCGACCGAGTGCGATCCCGCATCAAAACCCTCCCAATGCAAAAAAAAAAAACAAACTGAAAGTTTGAAAAAAAAATGTAATGTAGAATTATAATACAAACAACTTTTGCCCAGGAGGCATGTCCAAATTCATAACCAAACTTGAGTTAAAAATCAAAAACCGATTTTTTTTTTTTTTTTAAATCAGTGATGGACTCGCTGACGGTCGGCGGCCCTCGATCGGTCGGGCGGTCGGCGGTCAGTGCCGACCAATCGGCGGTTGTCGGCCTGCCGCAATTTTGCGCGGCGGCGACCCGTAGCCCGTAGGCCGATTTTCGGGCTCTCTAGCCAGTACGCGGGTGGTCGGCCGATCAGGGCACGGCTTGGGAGGCCGCCGACCGACGACACTGCCTTTTCCCCGGTCGGCGACAGTTAAAAGAGTGTGCTTGTCCACACTCTTCTCGTTCTCATGCGGTGGCATTGGAGGCAGTCGTGATTGTGTGCAGCCGCATTGCTGGGGAAGGTGAGAAGAGTGTGGGCAGGTGTGTTGGAGCAGGAGACATGGGCAGGGTGGGGGAGACGAGGTGGAAGCTTGGAGGGGGATATGGGCAGGGAGGGGGGAGACGGGGAAACGGGCCCATGCTTCCAAATGTCAGGGCCTGGTACTCCCGAATTTCCATTGGTGTGCTAATGCCTGGCGTGAGGGTCACGACTTTTCACTTGTGAACATGACTTTTGACTGTAGATTGACTTTTGGCCTTGGGACACGGCTCTGCCTGCGAAGTGCCCTTTGCCTATGGAATACGACTTTTCAATACGGGACGTGACTTTTGCTTACGGAATGCAACTTTACGTTGGGATGTGACTGCAGATCGGGCGCCTGTTTCTGAATTGACCGAGTTGTTCTTTTCTCTCATACTTTTTAGTTTGTTAAGTTTGCCGTGATTTGTCTGCTCTTCTTCACTGTCTTTCTTCTTCTTATTATTCCTCTACTTCTTCTCTCCATCTTCTTCTTCTTCTTGTTCTTCTTCTTGTTCTTCTTCTTGTTCTTTTTTTTCTTTCCTCCTTCTTCCTCTTCTTCTTCTTCTTCATCCTCCTACCATCACCCGCCTCCACGTTATTTTTTTCTTCGGAAAATCGTTGGGGAGTGGCACACACTTCTTCTTCTTCTTCTTCTTCTTCTTCTTCTTCTTCTTCTTTCTCCTCCTCCTACCATCACCCACCTTCACTTTTTTTTTTTTTTTTTAATTCGGAAAACCGTTAGATAGTGCGCACACACTTCCCATTCTTCTTCTTCTGCTTTTTTTTCTTCTTCTTCAATACCCTAGCACGATTTACTAAGGGCGCTCAAGGAGCCCTGGTTGAGGCTGCTTGAGAACCTGGTACAATGGGTTAACAGCACGTGGCCGAAATTTTTGTGGCGGATGCGGCCTTGAATAAGGACCGTATTTACGCAATAGTCCTGTCCGGTTTACACCATGGTAGGAAATTTTCTGCATATAAATAAGAAATGTCACCACTTCAGGACCATTTAAGATTTCAGACTGCCCAAAACTCTCACTTCACCACTTCAGGATGCAGCCTGCCTAAACAGGTGGTTTTCAGGGTCTTCGAACCTTTCACCACTTCAGAACCATTCGGGATTTTCAGACTGCCCAAAACTCTCACTTCAAAATTTTCATTAATTTCCAGTTACCCGTTAACTGCTTGTGCCTTGGAAATACGTGGCATTGGACGGAAGCATGCCACGATAGCTCCTCTGCCAGTTACGCAGCCCAGGTACGGTGCTCTCGAACTGTACGTGTCGGTTTTCAAATTGTACAGGTCACACACGGCTCGCGTGTAACTGACTGGACGACCGAGCCACGTAAAAGAAGTAGAGGCTACGATCCACGCTGCACGAATTAGCCCAATGAGAAATCAGAGTCGGAAGCTCGACGGAGGGAAGCGAACGTCGGAAAGATTATCTGTGGAAAAAAAACCCTAGCCTGCATAGTACTCTGCACACATGAAACATGTAGAGAAAGCTGGCCTGAAGGGATAGGCGTTGTGTTGGCGATCAGAAGCTTATGTGGATTGCCTATCTGTAGCCAGTTGGGGGGCCGATTGCACTGAAGGGATATGCGTTGTGTTGGCGATCAGAAGCTTATGTGGATTGCCTATCTGTAGCCCGTTGGGGGGCCGACACGTAACGAATTATGACCAAGTTCAGCATAACGTCTATGAGACAGATCGGTCGTAGCCGTAGTCGCTCGTGGAAGTGCTCATTGGGAAGGGAGTACCGTGCTGGCTAGGCTTACAACTCGATGGACAATATATAGGAGGACAAAGTCGTATCGGTGCTCTATACTCAGTAAGACAGGAGGATGCTCAGTGGCCCGCAAGGCAGGGTCATGAGGAAAGCCCCTTGAGGATGATCGGAGCGCAATCGATCGAAACGCGTTGGGGATTGTGCGCGTGAGCTGAGATGAGTACACGGGGCCATGTATTGAAGAGCTTCGGAAGCGTGTACGAAAGGCAGTTGGCCCTTGTTTCCACTATTTTGTGTTGCATGGTAGGAATTTTCAGTGGCGAGCATTAGCGGAGTTGACACACGTAGAGAAAGGACAAATAGAGACGACTATACGAGAGCGTAAGCGAACTCTTTACGTGTACAAGTAAGCAACATGGCGCCATCAGGCACTACAGGAGCAGGAGCAGGCGGAGCAGGAAGTTCGATCATCTGCTTCAACTGCGGCCAAGTCGGCCACTTCGTGAGAGATTCCCCGATGGGCAAAGGACAAGGTGGTTTTAAGGCAATACGAAGTATTGGCAATCGAGGAAGGAGAATGAAGATAACATAAACTGGGTAATCTGGTGGGCAGACTACAAAATGCAGAGGAAATGGAGGAAGAGGAGAATAAGAAGGCGGAAAAGGAGAAGAGAAAGATAGAAGCAATGGAGAAGGCGACAATTGGAAGAGGAGAGACGTGATGAGAAGATTCGAAGGATGTTTGCCTAAACCGAGAGAAGAATGATCGAGGAATGTTACCGAAGAGACAGGAATAGCGGCAGTTTCAAGGGATTTGCGAAACTTTATAGCAGAGATAAGAACATAAATCCAAATGACATTGGTGGACAACTTCAAGACACCGAAACGGGACAGAGAGGTGTTTGTGAGTGGGCTGGATATGTACCTTATGGAGGAAGAAGTGTTGATGGACGATGGATCAAAAGTACCACCGAAGAGAGCAAGAGGGAAGCGAACAACGAAGACCTACAAAGCGGTGGACAACTGGGAAGAAGAAGCAAGAGTAATGTTAAGGGGAGACTATGAGAAAAGTTTGAGAAGGAAGGCATGCACACTGATGAAAATCAGCTCCGTTATGAAGGAGACTCCCGGTTCTAGCAGCCATGGGGATATAGTGCGGAACATCCTGGATGCCAGAACTAAGCGTATGGCAAAGGAATGGCGAGAAGTGAAGAGACTACGAGACGAGAGGAACATCACCTAAATCTCTAAAACGCAAGGCGTTCATGAGCTATTGAGTAGATCGGCGTGGGGCGATGACGATGAGATTTTGGATGAGATATGGAAGCGTGAAGACATTCAGGATCAATGACGGTTTGTGCCCCCAGTAAAGCTCATCTGGCTTACATCGCCATTCTTTTCTCTTTGAGAGAGACAATTTGGGGGCACACAGGAGTATCGAAACTCGGATTCATAACGGAGAAAGCCTCTACCGCTTGTACGGTGTTGCTAGCATTGTTGCACATGTCCCGTGGGCGAAGAAGTTCCTAGACTTAGTACCGCAAAACTGGAAATAGTATGACTTTAAGAAGCCTGTAGTATATTGTCTCGTTTCGCCATGGTGTTGGAAAGCGTACATTGGCAGATCCATTAGAGGTGTTGCGGAAAGATGGTGGGAGCCTATTAGATGCATGAAATTAGGAACGGAGGGTAGAGCATCGTTGCTTTACAGATGGTTGAGAAAGTTTAACTGGAGTATGTCGTAATTCCCATTGCTACTTCGAAAGTTAGTGGGCTAGAGAACCTATAGAAAACGCTCATCAAAAAAATTTCCCCATCGCTTAACAAGTTAGGCACGGGGCGGAAAGGCCGGGAAGAAGGGAAAGGCAAGCGAGGGCACTCAGAGACAAGGAAAAGGAGGTGGCGAAGCAGACGCGTACCATTGTTTTTCAAACGAGTAATAGTTCGCTAGGTAACACTAGCGTACGGAGGAGTCTGGACTCAGCCTATAGGGAGGGAAGGAAACAAATCCAGATTGTTAGTGAAGGGGGTAAAGTTTGGGGAGAAGACTGATCGCTAGTAAGGAGAATGTTTGGTACCTCAACTATTGTGACACAAGCAGGACAGATAGCACTATTCCACTCAAAAAGTTGGTTTGAGGAAGGGGGTAGTTGCCCCCATCGTCATCACACAAAACGCAAGAGACAAAGGGAAAGGCTACCTGCGGTAGCTCGTGAAGATGCCCTTCGAGCGGAAAGAGTTGTCACTAATGTCGGTTGATAAGCTTATGCACCCTTACAACAGTGCTGGTTCATTCAAGGAGAAGAAAAGAGGATAATGATCAAGGATTTCCTGGGAAAGGTGGTGGGAAGGAAAACCAGTGTAAATATCCGAAAGTGGATTACAATTTAGGTCTGATACAGGAAGAAGGTGAAAAAGAGTGGCATTAGGAGTGTCCTGATCACAAATATTGAGAGTTGTGGCCTGCACCCTGCAATCGCAGGGATCTTCAAAAGGAATGCAAGGGTAGTCTAGAGAAGAAACAGGAACATATCTGAGATTTTATGCAACTACAAGCAGCTTAGTAGGAAGCCGAAACTATTTTGCATGCATAAGCACGATGACTTTCCTGTTGTTAGTGGCCATGTTCTTACAAGGATAGCAGATGTCCCAAGATTGCCCGCCTTGGTTCTGAACGGGAAGAAGGTGGTCCGTCCCAAGCTCGAGACGACACAGGAAGAAGTCAACAACAATATACGACTTGCACTCGCGTGTGTGCTTGGGAACCAATTTGGCAAGCTACTACCTACTCTCCAGGCTAGTAGTTTTTCGCATCGGAAGGAAATGGACAGTGCGACAATGACAAAGGGCTAGTCTACGCCGCCAAAAGGCAGTTGAAGGACTGTTAATTACGCAAGTCGTGAGGAACTCAGGTGATCTTGAGTTGATGTGTTCGTCGACATGCCAACATGGCTTGGATAAAATGTTCGCTTGTAGTGTAGCTTATGACGAGGTCAACAACAGCGAAGCAGAGACTTTGAAAGAGATGAGGTCTTGAAGATCGTGGACTGCACAAGCTGGTGAACCGGAACTCGAAGGGAAGGATTGGTAATGCGTACGTACTGCCCAAGCACAAGGATCTCGAAAGATGGCGCCCCATTGCCCCAGCATGCAGCGAGCCTACGATGATTGGCAGCCGATGGATTGCGAGAGCACTCAACTACTTACTGGAAAAGCTCCCTGGAGCAGAGCATTTCAACCTTACTGCAACAGCCATGCTCCAACAAAACTTGAAGAAAGCAGAGAAGAAGCTTCATCTGCATGAGGGAGAGTCAATGACAGTGTGGGGGGGATTTGAAATTAAGGAAATGTTTACATCCCTCTTGCATACTGCTATCATGGAGGCGCTATCCCGACTGCTGGGAGAATGGGAAAAGAAACGATACCCGAAAATTACGGTATGCAAAAGGAGAAAGCAAGTTTCTCTCAGCACGAAGTTGTTTGGGAAAGGCTACGTTAAGTTCTTCGTCAACTATATTCGGAGTTTTGTATCCTTTGAATTGCAGCACATCTATGCTATGTGTAGAGGAAAGCTGCTGAGACAGGTCATCGGAGTACCAATGGGGAAGAACTATTGTCCCCCACTGGCCTGTCTACTCTGTGTGAAATATGAAGAAGAGTTTATGAAATCACTGGGAGGTGACCGCAAGCTTGTCCATGGAGTAAGATTTATGGAGGATATGATGTTGGCAGTTGCATTCAATGGAAGGAAAGAAGGTTCGATTGGCAAGGCGTTGGAGATATTAAGGAAGTTCAGAAGCTGCTATGGAGATAAACTCTCATTGGTCCGTACAGGCGACAATTCTAACACCATTGAATTCATTGAGACAAGACTAACAACCGTATCAGGAAAGACCAAGTTCCTCATGGAGCCGAAGATCAACACTGAACTGAAGTGCCAAATGGGAGGAGTGCAACAGCAACTCGTCCATCATTGTTTTCAGGATTTTCGTTCCTACTCATATAAGCGAGCGAAAATTGGAGCTATAGTCGGTAGTGTCTACCACATTCAACAAATGGCGAACAGTGAAAGTACTTTTATCCTACCAGTTCTAGCCATGAAGAACGAGCTCATACGCCGGGGATACCCCCCGACGTTCTTCTTCAATACACTAGCACGATTTGCTAAGGGCACCAACGTTCTCAAGGAGCCCTGGTTGAGGCTGCTTAAGAATCTGGTACAATGGGATAACAGCACGCAACCGAAATTTTTGGTGGCGGATGCGGCCTTTAATAAGGACCGTATTTATGGAATAGTCTTGTCCGGTTTACTACATGGTAGGAAATTTTCTGCGTAGAAATAGGAAATGTTTATAAATGACCTCGTACTCCTTATACTAGCGGACTGTAGGAACCTTTTGAGTAGACAGTTACTACCAAATAGAAAATGTATATAGATGACCGCGCAATTCCTCTACTGGCAAAAAACTGGTCGAAATTACCGGACACGATAGGGACTTTGTAGGAACTTGTAGTTTCGAAATAATAAGGTTTTTCGTATCATCGGCGTATATAAATTATTTCTTATAGGCTATCTTTTTTGTCCTTGGAAATACGTAGCGTTGGACTAGTAGGCACGCCACTGTAGCCCCTCTACCAGTTAGGCAGCCCACTCACGGTGCTACTGGATTGTATCCGCCTTGCAATTTCAAAATAATAAGGCTTTTCGTATCATCGGCGTATATAAATTATTTCCTATAGGCTATCTTTTTTGTCCTTGGAAATACATGGCATTGGACTAGGCTTTTCGTATCATCGGCGTATATAAATTATTTCCTATAGGCTATCTTTTTTGTCCTTGGAAATACATGGCATTGGACTAGTAGGCCCGCCACGGTAGCCCCTTTGCCAGTTAGGCAGCCCAATCACGGTGCTACCGGATCGTACCCGCCTAATTCCCAAGGAGCGGGAAAATGGACTGCATGACGGATTTTGAAATTGTACAGGTCACGCGCGACTCGCGTGTAACTGACTGGACGACCGAGCCACGTAATAGGAGTAGAAGCTACGATCCACACTGCACAAATTAGCCCAATGAGAAATCAGAGTGAGAAGCTCGACGGAGGGAACCGAACGTTGGAAAGACTATCTGTGGAAAAAAGCCCCTAGCCCATGCATAGTACTCTGCACACGTGAAACACGCAGCGAAAGCTGGCCTGAAGGGATAGGCGTTGTGTCGGCGATCGGACGCTTACGTGGATTGACTATTAGTAGGTCGTTGGGGGGCCGACACGTAACGGATTATTTCTGAGTTCGGCATAACGTTTATGCGACAGACCGACCGTAACCGTAGTTGCTCGTGGAAGTACCATTTGGGAAGCCAGTACCTTGTTGGCTAGGCTTACAACTTGATGGATAGTATATAGGAGGACAAGGTCATATCGGTCCTCTGTACTCAGTAAGACGGGAGGATTGTCGGCGGGCCGCGAGGCAGGGTCATGAGGAAAGCCCCCTGAGGATGATTGGAGCGCAACCGATCGAACGCGTGGGGGATTGTGCGTGTGAGCTGCGATGAGTACGTGCGGCTATGTATTGAAGAGCTTTCGAAGTGTGTACGAAAGGCAGTTGGCCCATGTTTCCACTATTCCACTATTTTTCTTCTTCTTCATCTTGTCTCCATTTTCTTCCACTTCTTCTTCTTCACCATCTTCTACTTCCTCTTCTTCTTCTTCTTCTTCTTCTTCTTCTTCCTCTTCTTCTTCTCTCCATTTTCTTCCACTTCTTCTTCACCATCTTCTTCTTCTTCTTCTTCTTCTTCCTCCTCCTACCACCACCCAGCTCCACATTTTTTTTTTCCGAAAAATCATCGTGCAGTGGGCACACACTTCTCTTCTTCTTCTTCTTCTTGTTCTTCTTGTTCTTCTTCTTGTTCTTGTTCTTCTTCTTCTCCTTTCCATTTTCTTCCACTTCTACTTCTTCAACATCTTTTACCTCTTCTTCTTCTTCTTCTTCTTCTTCTTCTTCTTCTTCCTACCACCACCCACCTCCAATTTTATTTTTTTGTTCGAAAAATCGTAGGGCAGTGGGCCCACACTTTTCTTCTTCTTCTTCTCTCCATTTTCTTCCACTTCTTCTTGTTCACCATCTTTTACCTCTTCTTCTTCTTCTTCTTCTTCTTTCTTCCTCTTCTTTCTTCCTCTTCTTCTTTCTTCCTCCTACCACCACTTACCCCCACGTGTCTTTTTTTNTTTTTTTTTTTTTTTTTTTTTTTTTTTTTGAGGGGGTCGCAGCGGGCGCACACCTCCCACCCCGTTTTCTCCTTCTCCTCCTTCTTCTTCTTCTTCTTCCTCCTCCTTTTCCTCTTCTTCTTCTTGTCCATCTTCTCTCCATCTTCTCTTCTTCTTCTTCTTCTTCTTCTTCTTCTTCTTCTTCTTCTTCTTCTTCTTCTTCTTCGTCCTACCATCACCACCTCCACTTTTGTTTTTTTTTGCAATATTTGAAAAATCGTTGGGCAGCGGGCACACACCTCCCACCCCTTATTCTTCTTCTTCCTACCAACCACCTACCTCCACTGCGATGAGTCGATGACCATGCCGAGGAATCGAGGACCGTTTGAGCTTGAGACTAGTGCAGAGAGAGAAAGGATATGCTCAACATGTTGAAGCTTTGGAGATGGGCAGATCGAGGGCAGAGGTTGACGAGTGGCACGTCGTACGACTCGTGGAGGTTGCTCTGCAGGCTATGCAACAAAGAGTTCATCGGCACGGTTAGCAAAGTTGTGAACCACCACACCCAACCATCGCCCGTTGGCCGCTGTCCGCGTACCACCGGGCAGATTCTCGCTTTGATCAGGAGGAACCACCGAAGGTGGTAATCCCCCGTGACATAATTGAAAAACTGAACGACTACCACAAGGAACAGGGTCGTCCGCCGATCGTGGAGGATCCAAAGGATCTTGCCTCGGGTGATCAAGCGGGTCCTTGGTTTTGACTCGACATTTTTCGCCGCATGGCTGCTTCGACATTGTTGAGCATCTGCGGGTTTCCGTTCTAGCTGCTGCTCAACCTCCGACAACAGTCGTTCATGAACAATTTTGTGGTGGATGAGTTGCAGAAAGAGTTTGACCAGGCGGTCGCCTGTTTCTTCTTTGAGAATGCCATCGCCTTCAATGCTGCGAGATCGGACTTGTATAAGAACATGGAAAGGATCATGAACCTGGCAACTAGATAAAGGAAGATGTTGCGATTGCCAGGATACAAGCACTTGAGGACGAAGGTCCTGCCCACGGAGTACAAAGTTGTGGATAACGATTTGGACAAGATCCGTGAGCCGTGGGATGTCACATGCTTGACCTTGATGACATATGGTACAACGACGACCAGCAACTTCCTTGCAGCCGGCGATTCAGGGGCTGTGATGGTGAGGAGCGTGAACATGGAGGGGAAGGACAAGTCGGCCCCAGCTTTTGCAAGCATGTGGGAGGAGGTCATAAGGGACTTGGGGGGTGCATAGGGTCAACTCCGTCTGCACCAACTCAACACAGGTCAACATTTCCGCCAGGAAGTTATTGATTGAGCACGAGGGCCCGGCGATCCGTAGTATTCCATGGGTGTCTTATGCGTACCATGTGTGCAACTTGCGTGTGTGTGACATTGCTTAGGTGCCACTGCAGGGCAGGGAGATCACAACTCTCATCAAGAGACATCAGCGGTCGTTGGCCATGTTCCGGAGGACTGGGAGGGAGAAGAGGACACAGTTGGGTATCAGAGACGGGAGGCCGTTGGAGTTGATCCAACCAGGGGAGACTAGATTCGGCACAAATTTTCTCAAGTTGCTGTGACTTCGGGAGTGCGATTGGTGTTGCTAGCGATTGTTTCCAACCCATGTGGGATGACTGTCCATGGGATCGAACCGCAGCGACACGGGTTCGATCGTGCAAGGATCTCATACGAGACCCGGCTTGGTGGTTGACTATGCAACGGGCATGTACCTTGCTCGTCTGTTTATGGCCTGATGAAGACTATGGACATGTATTCAGGTGTGGGCTTTGGGGATCACGTTGGAGAAGAGAATGGCCATGCTTCCCATGGATTGCGAGACAAGGGGGTTCGTGATGGCGAAGGTGAAAGACCGTGTGCGGATGATGGCTCTCCCCGTGCATGCAACGGCGTGGATGTTGCACCGGCTCCACTAATCAGCTCGACTATTTGACGACTATGCATCAGAGGGGATCGCAAACACTTTGACTCACTTTGCTTCGGTTCACCCGAAGAACTCTGAGTACAAAGAATGATGAACTCCCTTAAGAGTTTCCATTACACGGATCCGGAGTGGCATGGCAAGAACTCTGAGGAGGCTTTGACAGGTGATCGTGTGTCTGTGGCACAGTGGTGGTTGACTTATGGGAAGAAGCCAACCCTGAGAGAGGTCGCTGTTAGAGTGCTCAGCATGTGGACCACATCCGCTCCATGCAAGAGGAACTGGTCCACGTTCGACCTCGTTCACACAAAGAGGAGAAATTTGTTGAGCCCGAACAACCGATAGATGCTAGTCTTCATCCATTGGAACAAGAAGCTGCTGCACATGTCAAGGGCGACGATGGGATTCGTCAAACTGAGGGCTTGAGTGGGAGACACCAGAGGATGAGGCGCCTTTCGATGATTTCATCAGAGACAAAGAGTACGACCCCGCAGCGGTGAAGAGGAGGGCCGCTAATTAGTCCGAATTTCGCGGCCGCAGATCGAAGAGGACCAAATTCGATGTTCGCGAGCTTCAGGAGGAGAGGGTGGACGACGGGGCATGGCTCCTTGATCTTTCCTACCGCCCTCGTCGTGTCATGAACAACGACTGCGGGAAGAGCACTGTTGCTGATGATCATGATGAGGAGAGCAATGACAACGAGGGTGACGACGAGTTACTTGAAGTGCGGCTCACAGACATTCGGTCCACCAAGCGTTCGGGCGGCGGCTCATGTTCTACTAGACACGATGACATCACGTCGCCAGCAGTCCTTGCATCGGGCGAGCCTTCGGGGCTCCTTTAGTGTCGTTGCCGGACGACGCCGGTGTGCGTACACGACGACGGAGCTCCGTGTCAGGTGGTGTGGCTTCAGTGCAGGGCACCGACATAGTTCCGGGCGTAGAGCTCACCCCTCATCAGCGAGTTGTGCTCGAGGAGATACCCACAGACCGCGAGACGACAGATGGGGGTTCGATGAATGTTCACGGGGACAATGCTGTGGTGGAGGTTGATGCGTGGCACTGTGGAACATGCAGACGGAGACATCGGTGCGAACATGGATGACCTGGCTCTTAGAACAGCGGAGGACACCGAGGCTGTGGGCGGCGATGTGTTCTCCACTTCTGACCCGGGGTTGGGGCTGGGGGAGGGGGCCTCCCTATTGCACGACTGGGCCCCCATTGCGTTGAGCGGCTCCAACAAGGACTTTTGTGAACACCTGTCTGCAATGTCCCCCATGAGGATCGATTTTGAGGAGCAGACTCCTGATTGGGCCAGATTCATTGGACCAATCCCACCCGGTCTATAGTTGAGCGAGGACATTCCAACAGAGGCCGGGGAAGGATCACAGGGCATGGTCTACAGGAGGAAGACCCGAGCTGGTGAGGTTGGAGGACGTGACCCACCACGAGATGTAGGTGCACGACGTGCGTCAGTGTCGCGGCCCGAAGTCGATGTCAGCAAGGTGCGCCAAGTGAGGAGTTTGGCGGGCAAAAAGAAAGGAGGGAAGGACAAGCCGATGCAGACGGCGACACTGACGACAAGAGGTGGAAGAGGCAAGGGACACAAGACAGTCACACCGCCAGTGTCCTTGAAAGATAAGCATGTTGTTGTTCGTCAGGCGAAGAAGAGGAAGGCACGGAGGGTTCAAAAGAAAGTCACCGCAGTCTCGCAGTCTCCTAAAAGACATCCGAAAAAGAAAAGGAAGTGAGTGCAAGAGGACGATGAGTCTAGCAGCAGCAACGCTTCATCGTCCGCAGAGGAACAGGAACCGTCGGCACGTTCATCGACTGACCCGTCGTCATCGACTAACACGCCGTCATCAACCAGCACCAGTAGCAGCAGGGAATGTGTGTGTGTGTGTGTGTGTGTGTGTGTGTGAGAGAGAGAGAGAGAGAGAGAAAGAGAGAGAGAGATACATGTCCAGTTGCGCAATGTATGTCGAGCCAAGGATCCACAATGTGATGAAAAGGACTGAATGGACAATGCAATGTCAGTTGAGAATCAACAAGCAATGTACAGCCTAGTAGGGCAACGGAAGACTTTAAGATAAGTCCTGACCTGACCGGGACTGACACAACGTCCCATCATACATCACACATGTGAGAGGAGGAGGAGGGACCGCACACAAGAAAGGTCCCTCCTTGTACACACACATGGGGAGGTACCACATACGAGAGATGGGAAGAGAGCGAGAGTTGAAGATGGAGGTAGGGCGCAATAGCGAAGTCCAAAAATAGTCTCCTTGCCGATGTCCAATCAATGTCTGTCTCGGAAATCAGATCCTGTGCGCCATGCCCATGGGAACCCCTGCCTGTATCGTCTGGCTGTAACCACTCTCACTCTCGTATCTGAAGAAGAAGAAGAAGAAGAAGAAGAAGAAGCGAGGAGAGAGAGAGAGGAGGGGGAGACGAAGAGACCGTCCTCCTTACCGTCTCACCTGCAGGAAGACCGCCGTCACTGACTACCGTGTGGTTGCTGTCTTGTGCAGGTTGCGAGCGGAGTCCCAGCTATGGTGCCAGGTGAGTCCGCTGTCCGCAGGTATGGCCTCCGCCCTCTCCTACCTACTTCCCTACCTCCAGTTCACAGCGCAGCGCTGGTCCAGCAGCGTGTCGCTTAAGAAGTGAGCTACCCGAACTGTGTCTGGCCCAGCCGCTGCCCAGCTATATGTAGCGCTGGGCGGCTGGACCTACCTGGTGCTGGCCTCAGAAACGGCCCAGCTGGTCTGGGTCCCTACCGGACGTCCAGACCATGCGGCTGATGCAGCAGAGAAAAAATGCGCCAGGCCTGGATCAGGCCCTGTTCCTGTGCACCTGGCCCAAGGCGGTGCCTTGGTGCCTGTGGTCCGAAACGGTACTGGTACCGTTGAGTCAGGCGCCGAAACGTGTCTGGTTTCGGAAGGGCCTCGTGCCTCTGTACCTGGCCCAAGGTGTTGCCTTGGGGTCTGCAAGTCCAAAACGTCATCTGCACAGGCAAGGGACAAGGCAACGGTAAGTAAGTAATAAATAAATAAATACTGCCGCCTTTATGTGAAATCTGCGGCCTGGCCCCTTGAAATGGGCCCGTGTGCAGGCGCAGTATGTAACAGGAAGAGACACCTTTTCTTCTTCTTCTTCTTCTTCTTCTTCTTCTTCTTCTCCTCCTCCTCCTCCTCCTCCTCCTCCTCCTCATTCCTTCTTCTTCTTCTTCTTCCTCCTCCTTCCTTCTCCTCCTCCTCCTCCTCCTCCTCCTCCTCCTCCTCCTC
>BFEA01000268.1:905569-917202 GCA_003427395.1 Chara braunii | reverse complement strand
TAATACACCAATGGAGGTTCGTAGTACTGAAAACCAATGTCATGGAGAGCTTTCTCTCTCCTTCAGCAACACAAGAGTCCAGTCCCTTCTCACTCCTACTTGGAGCTCAGCGCCCAGCCTACTCCTACACAGCTACGATCAGCCTAATAATAGACAATGCAACTGTTGACATCAGCGGCAGCCCGAAGTACTTGAAGATGTCGCCCGTATGCTGACCATCGCCAATACAAGGTAAGTGCCCTCACATCATCATCATCATCATCCTTCACCCTTCCTTGACTTAACACCCACACCTGTCCTCTCTTGCACCCGAAGACCACCCCTGCGCCTCACTGTGTATCCAAACCGAGCCCGCTATGGAGACTGGCTATGGCGCTGCCCTCAGCAGCGCCTTGCTCCCACACACGACCGGACGTGCGCAGCCTCTTGCTCCAATGCCGACAGCCAGCCCGCAAGCAATCGCTCCAGCAGCGCTGCCGCCAGCCAGCAAGTGACCGAATGAGGCTGCCTGGCGAGAGCTCTTTCCTTTGTGGAAAGAGCTGGTCTGCTCGAGCAGCCTGGCTGCACTGGCCTGGGCCCAGAAGCTTCCGGAAGGCCCCAGGAGGCTGCCTGTGTTGGGCACCCAACTGTCTTTGTATGAGGCTGCGAATCACACCCAGGGCCTGCATTCTTTGGAAAGGCCCGGAGGGCCGTGGAAATGTCTTTGTTGCTCAGCTTGTTTCTCTCAACCAACTGGCGCATCGCAACTGCCTGTACCCCCAAATATGAAATTGACAGTCGTAGGCCTCTTGTGAAATGTTAGGCCCGCCTTCACTTAGGGTGGGCAATGCTGCAAACAGGGCCCCTTGGGCGTACCGAGGACCCTGATCCTTGCACCAGCGATCTTCCTTGGGATCGAGGTGATGTCTGAAGCTCACACGATACTGCATTCTTGGTTTAGGAGGGCGCCCTCTGCCTGATGGTCGAGGAACTGGCATCATTCGATGCCCCACAATCTGATCGATGTCCACCTCGCCGTCCATGGTTGGGGGCAGCATTGATCTTCTTGAAGGAAACTGGTCAGTTGCAGCGAAAGGTGCCAGCTTGGAGGCATGGAACATAGGGTATGTGCATAGGTGTGCAGGAACACGGATCACGTATGAAGGCCCATCCGGTTGATCCCCTACAATATCTAAGATCTCCCAGGGCCCAAAGCACTGTGGCATCAGTTTTCTTGAGATCCCCATCTCCTGACCCAGTTCAGATGACCTCACCCAGACTCTCTCACCTACCTGAAAGTTAGCAGGCCGTCTATGTTTGTTCTCAGATGCAATCATATTATCTTGAGACTTCTTAATATGTTTCACTGCCTTCTGCAGCATCTGTTCATATTTGATAGCATACTCTATGCTGCCAGGGGCTGCAGTGGGTTGCCTTTCCGGTAGCAGAAAATCAAGCGCAGTTCTGGGTTTCCAACCAAGATGTAGCTGGTTGGGAGTCATACCCGTAGTACTATGCACAACGCTATTGTACAGGCTGGCGACGAGAGGTAACTGCTCGTCCCAGTCATCCTGACTTGGCTTAATATAATGCCGAAGCAGGTGCTGTACTACCCGGTTCATCTCTTTTGCCCGACCATTTGACTCAGGGTGATTCCCTGAAGTCATTTGGAGCTTGGTTCCCATTTGTTTAGCAGTTGCCTGCCACAATTCACTGGTAAACCTTACATCCCTATCATTCACTTCCCCTCCTCCATAGGAGAAGGTGCAGACTACGTCCTTGACATAGTCTTTTACAATCATTTGGTGCTTGTTGGCTAGCGTAGAGGCTACAGTTTTGCTAAGCCATTGGACTTGGTCCCCTAAGCGCAGTCTATCCACACAAGCACGACTGATGAAGTTTCGTGTAGAGCCTATGTCTGCGAAGGCGCCAACTTTGCGGCCACCTACATCAACCTCTACCACGAAATGTTCACCCTTTGGACCTCTACTGATCATCACCCAAGAGTCCCTGGGGGCCTTCCCTGACCACTCGGTAGCTAACTCTTCTAGGGCCTCAGACACATCTCTCGAACAGAGCGTCGGTGGGTCTGAATGTGTTTGCGGGGCGATGCGTGGGTCACTAGCCTTGGCCAACGCCTGAAGTGGGGAAGGCAACGTAGCCACTTCAGCGCGAGTAAGAGCGGCTAACACTCCTACAGACCCGAGGTGTTTCCCTGCGAAGTGCTCGCAGAACCACTGCCAGAGTTTGAAGATAGTCCCACCACCATTGGTGAGGCTACCCTCGTCAAGACTTTCTTGCCTCGGCACGTTCTAGACGTGTGGCCATAATTGCCACAGTTCATACACGTGTCCCTAGCAACTCGGTCCCTCCACAGCTCATGCTCCAAACCAAGCTTCACCCAGGCAGGTGTGCCTTGGTCGCCCTGACTCGTGGACCGTACTACCTTCTTCTTCCCGGTCCCCCTAGCCATTTCCTTGATAGGTGCCACAACTCCCCCATCCGAAGTCTCGCTGGCCCCATCATGCTCTGTCACCTCCCCAAGGTTTGGGAAATTGTCAATCTCCGTCGTTTGACCATCATGGTCAACGAACATCAACTGGCCCTTTTTCTTCCAGTCCTGAGGAAGTCTATTCCTACCATCGTGAGATGTCTGATGCGTAGATCCCAGCCTTGCCTCTATGTCCAGAGCTTTCTTACTAAAAGTAGCGAAGGTGTGCTGGTCGACATAGGCCTCATCAACCAGCTTGGTCCTTACCTCTGCAGGTAGGCAACTTAGGTAATCCGTCAGGAGAACCTGCTGGTCAAAACGCACACCAGGTACCACGCGTAGACGTTCTACGGTGTCCGGTAGCTCTCTAACATTCTTGAAGTTGCGGGAACAAAGACTGTTGATAGCATCGGTGGACTTTTGAGCCCCTTGCGGGTCATGCCACCTGTTATACACGGACCGTACGAACTCTTCCAATGTCTGGGCCTGTGCCCATGCATCAAAGTTTTGACGTAGCCCTGCTGCTGCACTAGACTATTCAACCAGGGGCCTGCTGACCCCTCTAAAAAGGAGGCAGCCACTTCAACTTCTTGCTCTGGCCTGATGAGCTTGTGCCTCACATAAGTAGGCACAGTCCTCACCCAGGTGTCTAAGTCATCCTTCTTCCTATCTCCAGAGAAGGGCTTAGGACTCATCTGGGGTATCTTGGGCATCCACTGCATTGGTTGCATAGGCTGCATGGGCCCAGGGGCTTGCTGCAGCGGCTGCATAGCCACTGAAACAGGCTGCTGCACACTAACCTAGGCCTGGCTTGACAGTGGGAATTTAGTCACCACTGTCGTAGATGGTACGACTGAGACTCTATGAACCGGACCACTAGTTGCTACTAAACCACGTGGAGGGGCTATGCCAAACATAGGAGAGAAAGTTGGCCCTATGTGTTGCGGCATCGATGAATGACAACCCACACCCACAGGGGGAACTACAGCAAACTGTGGCTGCCTCATCATTGTACGAGGAGCCCGAAGTTCAGCCAGGATCTGTTTCTGGCCTGCAACCAATTCGGCCAGCAATTCCTGCTGGACATTCTGCGGTTCTGCCGCCGATAGTAAAGCATTACGCAGCACACGAACAGTAGGGTCTAATGCCGCCTCATCTCGTCCTTCCAGTCTGCCTAGCTGCTCTCTTCTATTACCTAGTCTAGCTTTTCTCAGGATTGCTTTCCTTCTCCTCTCTGCTGCCTCATCCAATTGTCGTTGTAACTCATCTTGAAGTTCTTCTGCTTGGAGGACTTCATAATCCTACGGCGTGAGTTGAGTCTGTTGGCTGACTCGCAAGCCAACAGTCTGGCTAACGGACCCCTGAGAACCACTCTGGCTTACTCCTGACGAAGTGGACTGTGAAGAGGTTTGCGACATGGTAGATGAAGTAGCCATGGTTGTATCGGTGCTAGCTATAGTTCTAGCCCTGGCACTATCCTCAGTCACCCTCACTCTCCTTGCTGCTGCTCTCTCTCTAGCCTCTCTCCGCAATCTCCTCTCGTCTCCTGGACCTAACTCCAAGAATGTCAAAGGTTAACTGCGAGCAGTCCCACGAGTAGTCCTACGGTCATCGACTAACGACTCCTCACTTGTGCTTGCATCACTCATGAGCTACAGCGTGTGTGATCTAAACTAGAATCCACACTGAATCCTACCTTAGCCTGACACACAACCGAGTATGATACACGACTGATTTCGGTCGGCCTGAACAGAAACAATTAGGTGATGTAACAACAACTAATGTCAGATCCTATAGGAAATATTATATCTATTTTTAGATTACCCTAGAACAGATTGCTATACAGCAAAGATCTATTCTGTCTGTAGCTGTGTGTCAGTTGTTAGGCAAGTCTGTAACAACTAGATAATCAAAATAAAAATAACATCTCTTGTTGGAGATGTATGCTTGATGGCAGATTGTCTGTTGATTGCCACTGCGAGCAGTTACCGGAATCCCCCCTCCCCCTGTATCCTTCTTGAGTGGTCACTTTGTGTCAATGTCCTGAGCATCTGGTTGAGCAGCGTGTCTGAAGGTGTGCAATCCGGCCCACCCCTGTGCCCCAAGTTAACGCCGAACCTGCCAGCCCCTGCACTTTATTGACCCTCGCATGCAACGAGCCTTACACCCGGTTGATCTGGCTGATCAGGAGGGATTTAAGGAGAGCCCCCATCTTCTCAGGAATTATTTAACGTCGCAGACAGGACGACGATCACAGCCAGATTCAATCCCGAGTCCCCAGCCAGAAATGTTTAAAGACAGTCTGGTAAGCGTCTGTCAAATGGCTGGCATGCCCTGCATGACCTCTATTGCGCAAGCAGCAGAACCAAGGACTTGCGGCAAAGCATGCGTGTACTAGTCCCAGCGGGTTGGCATGGTGACCGTGACCCGAGTGCTTCGTCCAGGGCCCTTCAGAGGCTTCGCCCGTCTCCCACCAGCTTGCTGCCCAGGAAGAATAAGGAAGAGAGCAACGTACCTCATAAATGCTGCCCCCAACCACAGATTTCTCACCGGCAACCTACCCTGGGCTGCCTAATGTTCAATGCCAATGCCTTATCACTGCCCCACACCACATGCGAAGCACCAATAGCTATTGCGAAGAACCAAGGAAGCGCAATATGAACCAGCTCCGATACCAAATTGCAAGGAAAATAAGCAACAGCGAGATGACAAATCCAGATTACACCATCACATTAAAAGCCAGATAGTCACACTGTGTCCAGAGAGCAGCATTGCACCAATAATACACCAATGGAGGTTCGTAGTACTGAAAACCAATGTCATGGAGAGCTTTCTCTCTCCTTCAGCAACACAAGAGTCCAGTCCCTTTTCACTCCTACTTGGCGCTCAGCGCCCATCCTACTCCTCACTGCTACGATCAGCCTAATAATAGACAATGCAACTGTTGACATCAGCGGCAACCCGAAGTACTTGAAGATGCCGCCCGTATGCTGACCATCGCCAATACAAGGTAAGTGCCCTCACATCATCATCATCATCATCCTTCGCCCTTCCTCGACTTAACACCCACACCTGGCCTCTCTTGCACCCGAAGACCACTCCTGCGCCTCACTGTGTATCCAAGCCTAGCCCGCTATGGAGGCTGGCTATGGCGCTGCCCTCAGCAGCGCCCTGCTCCCACACACGACCGTATGTACGCAGCCTCTTGCTCCAATGCAGGCAGCCAGCCCGCGAGCAATCACTCCAGCAGCGCTGCCGCCAGCCAGCAAGTGACCGAATGAGGCTGCCTGGCGAGAGCTCTTTCCTTTATGGAAAGAGCTGGTCTGCTCGAGCAGCCTGGCTGCACTGGCCTGGGTCCAGAAGCTTCCGGAAGGCCCCAGGAGGCTGCCTGTGTACAGCAGCTACTGGGCTGCTGGGCCTCGTTCGGTTGGGCGCCCAACTGTCTCTGTATGAGGCTGCGAATCACGCCGAGGGCCTGCATTCTTTGGAAAGGCCCGGAGGGCCGTGGGAATGTCTTTGTTGCTCGGCCTGTGTTTCTCTCAGCCAACTGGCGCGTTGAAACTGCCTGTACCCCCAAATATGAAATTGACAGTCGTAGACCTCTTGTGAAATGTTAAGCCCGCCTTCACTTAGGGCGGGCATCTCCGCCTTCACTTAGGGCGGGCAATGCTGCAAACAGGGCCCCTTGGGCCTACCGAGGACCCTGATCCTCGCAAAGGCAGAAAAAAACAAATAAAAAATATAGGGTTGTAGATCTTTAAAAGATGTACAAGAAGTTTTTTTGTGTTTTTTTAACTTTCATGTATTTAAAAAAAAATGAAAAACATAAAAACAAAAAAGAACAGGAAAAAAGACACGCATACACACACACACACACACAGCACACAAACACACATAAACACACACACACGCACACCAACAATCACGTGCACACACACACACACTTACAAACACACACATACGTCCGGGTAGGTTTGGGGATGGCAAGATGTGGCGGGCGGGGGAAGGGGGATTTGGGCCTCGTAGTGGTTTGAAGGGCTTCCGGGTAGGTTTGGGGACTCGTAGGGGGGGTCGGTCAAATGTTTTATTTTTTTTCTGGTTTTAGTGTTTGGGCACGTAGGGCCACGTGTCCGAGGCCCAATGCCCCCAATCCGTTTTTCCAGATTCAATGGAAGACCCCCGTTTACCCGTTAAACGGGATTCAACGGGGGCTCCGGGGGTTATTCAACAGGTACAACGGCGTTTAATTCCGTCCGTTGCCCGTTGTTAGGACACACAGGAAATCAGTGTCTGGAGACGGAATCAAGGAGGTTAGCAAGGGAGGGGAATGAAATTAAGTCCTTGAGGTTGGGCTATTTAAATCACAGAAGCTAAGCTTACTGCAGATCCAACGAATCAACTCTACTAGAAATCCTTCCAAACAGCAAAAGGAGAACTCAGAGTGGAGAGGGTGGAAACTCAGGGGTTCGCATATGAGAGCGAGAATGACCGACTTCACCCTGAACAAATATCAGCTACAACTTTAGGGGCATCAGGATTGAAGGATTGAAGGACCCCATAAAAAATTGCGTAATAAAAAATCACGGTTACATTGTTGAGCGCATCAGTTGTGACCTCAGAGGGAGTCCTCCGTGTCATGTCACGCAGGAGTCGGTGCGCCCACTTACGTCCTGCCTAGCCCCACAACAGGATAGGGCCAACGGGGTATGCTTCCCCATACCCAAGTGGCTGTCACAACCCTTGGGGGTGTATCCCCACCGAGCATTACCTGCTGCGTTAGACCGAGGGCATTTGCTCGATCATCGATCTAGCATATGCATCGGACAATGCCTTCACGAGCTCACTTACGACCGAGGGCACAGGGCACTGATCTCATGCGCCTTAGAGGTGAACAGTCGACTAGGGCATCAAACTTCTTTCACTGCTGGTTCCGTTCTCTACCTTACAGTGTTGCACAGATATGCACTCCTTTTGAACATTTATCATGATCTCAAGTTTTATGCGACACTGACTTAGCACGAAGTGATCTATCAGGAATAATGGACCCCTAACCACCCATTCAAGACCTCCTCCCATGGGTAATGATTCTAGTGAACAATTAGATCTATCAGGCCTGATGAGAGTTTCCGTACCCACTCAGCGCTCCCCCTGCCCTAGCTCATCGTCGAGAGATGACGCCTTGTGGCGCAGCCTATCTAACGTGTGGGAAGAGATCACCTTCGGTGTGGGCTGACCTCCGCCCATAACACCACTAGCATCCTGCTGAAGCAACGTATCCCCCATATGTCGGGGCTAAGCAAAGTCCGGGGAATATTGCGCACCGAAGTGTTCAAAGCGTCGAGGATGTGCGGCTGTGGAGAATTTGGAAATAGATGCTGGAAGTGGGTTTGATTGAGAGAGGGCGTTGGTGGTCGAGGGGGCTGGGGATTGGGAATAACAGTGGTGGGTCGGCATGGGGGAAGGGGTATTGCTTTTACATAGTTTGGGAGTATGTGGGCAGAGTGGTGGGGCTGGCAGTTGCAGTCATAGACATGGCGGGTCAAGTAGAAGTAGGTGGGTATAAAGTGTCGAGGATGAGCGCCAGTGGAGCAGAGATGAGCATTTTTTTTTTGAATTGGCATTTCACCCAACCCATCCACATTCGTTTAAGTACAGCCCGCCCTCAAAAATAAAACTTGAAAACATCTCAAGGTGACCCAACCCACCCAAGTGTTTTTTTGAAATTTTTTCCCCACACCCAACCCGCCCGTTCACCCTGACCCACCCAGACCCGCGAGAACAAATTTACCCGCCTGCACCCGGTACCTAATTATTTTCAACCCGCATCCGCCCGTTCCCCATTGTCTCAGTCCCTTCAAACATTTACACGCACCACAGCAACATGACATCCTTGGATGACAGCACAAAAAATTGAGGAATCTCCACTTTGGGCCGTCCTTGGATGACGGCACGGAAATTCGAAGCGCTCCACGAGTTTGAATTTGGGAAACTTTGCCACTTGCTGTGGTTGGGTTCGATCCCCCGGAGCGAACATCCTGTTGTTTGGGCCGTGGTCCAGCTGCCACCGTCCCACCGGTAGAGTGTGACACATTCTTTCAAGGAGAATCCCAAGTTCAATTTGCAATTGGCGCGGCTCTTTTTTTTCTAGGGGGGCCGAGGGTGGAGTTTTTCGGTTTCCTGGCCCTCCAACTTTTCAATTCCACAGGTGGACCGCAGCTGGGAAATATGTACGAGGGGGGTAAAGGGGGGGGAGAGCTCATATGGGTTGTCCTGGGTCTGTGGGTCGGGTGACCCAGGCCTAGCGCTCACCCGCCTGTCACCCACCCATTCGGGTGACCCAGGCCTAACATTGACCCGCCCATCACCCACCCAGGCTGGCTCGCCTAGACCCAGCCTTATCCCACCCGTGCGAGCTTATCAAGACCCACATCTGACCCAATGCCTCGTGGGTGGGTTGGGTGCGGGTGGGTCTGGGTCTGGGTACCCGTTGGTCATCTCTGCAGTGGAGAGTTTTGAAGCAGAGGCTGGAAGTGGGTTCGATTGAGAGGCAATTGTTTGAAGGATCGGAGTGGTGGTGGCACAGAGGGGGCAAGGGTTTGGGAAAAGATCTATTAGGAGGATGAAGGATATGCGGAATGTGATAGGCTGGGGGGAAGACGGTGGGGCGCTGGTTTGTCATAGCTGGGGTGATGGGAGGAGGTTAGGGTGGTGATTTTGACGGAGCTGGCATCATGGAGGTTTTGGAAATCATTTCTTGCAGACTGCATTGCCCTTCCAATCCTAGAAGTAATTTCTCATAGACTACACATTGACTCTCTGATCCCTGCATTAACTCTCTGGTCCCTTGAATATCGGGTTGTATGAGGTTTTGAGGGAAATAATCGAGGGGGTAGATGAGTTGTCAGAGTTCAGGAAGGTCTTACTTAGGTGGTCGTTGAGGGAGTTCTTGATGGAGGACATTGTGATATCCTCAGGACGGGCAAGGGTAGGTTCGGCAGGAGTCTGACTTCCGTCGTCTCCTGAAAATAGGCGTATTATTCAACTTACCCCAAAAGAATCAGATTTCTGTTTTTACTCACATTTTTCGAATAGAACACCTCTTTGAATATAACACCCGGGCATTATGTTCAACTAGAGCGCCCTGATGTTATGTTCGAATAGAGCGCCCGCCGTTATGTTCAAATAGAGCGGCCCGGCGTTATGTTCGAATAGAACGCCCACACAGAGTGCTTGTAGAGGAAGTATACATGGGTTTTCAAGGTGGGGAAGGGGGGTTTGAAAGGGGGTTGAAAGGGTTCCCCCCCCCCCCGCCTTTGTTCTTGCAGAGTGGCCATGCTAATTTTCTCTGTATTGTTTGAATTGAAACGGTTTTCACCTTTTAGCAGTAGCGAATGCAGGTCCCAGGGCTCGATCCCTAGTTCTCACCTTACCTGTGTACAGTATCTGTGTCGACCCCGAGTGTTTGAACCCGTGACCTGTGTTTTGACAGTTGTTGTTGTCTGTCGTAGGTCTGTGTAGTGGTAGGGGTTCGATCTGTAGGTCTGTCGAGTAGGAGTCACAGCCCTGTAGAGGTCGTAGCTGTAGGGATCCTGAAAGGTCAAGGTCGTAGCTGCTACAGTCCTGAGAAGTCAAGGTCGTAGCTGCTACAGTACTCGAAAGGCCAAGTGCACGAACTTCCGGAAGGTCCGGAAGTGGCCTTTCGGAGCTGCTCACGTTTGAGACAGAGGCAAGTGGGCAAGTGGTGGAGTCTACCCGCGCTGAGTCAGCAGTCCCAGTCAGTCCTAGTCCAGTCCAGCAAGTACCGTACGGGACTGTGTGCACCACGGGCATGGAAAAGGGCCAGACCAACGAGCTACAGAAGTATAAATTGAGAGGCAGCGACCAGCCATTCATTCATTTCCTACGTAAGCCATGCGGAAGCGCTGCCATAGCGACTTGTGCGAGGTGGTCTGCAGTGAGCCCGAGGACGAAGTGGGCGAGAAGAAGCTTTAGCCATATCGATAGGGTTGCAGCGGCCATAGCCGCCATAGCTGTAGATGTGTGCGTGTGTGTGTGAGTGTACAGAGTGTGATGTGTGTGGGATATCCAGGGTGATCCTGTGTGCGAACAGCAGTGTCGAGTAAGTGACGAACAGAGAGTTGTACAGGCGATGTGCCGCCATAGCCAGTTGAAGTGAACTTGTATCTAAGCTGCGTTCTGGGTTACCATATCTCTGAGTTCTGAGTGGGCACTTGACGCCAGTTGCTGCGCAACCTGTTTGCATGCATGTGAAGTGTGAATGAAAGCGAGTCTGATTGCAGAATTTAAAGGGATATCCCGGAGGACAGGTTGAAAGGGGTTTTGACTTACAAGGGTATATTTTCGTTTGATTTTTTGCTTCGGTTTTCTATTTCCAAATTTATAAAGGAATTCTGAAGTGCCCCTCAGCCAAAAGTCGGTTGCATTTGGCAATTCTAGACAACATATTGTTTTTACGGCTTACTGAATATGATGCCCGGGCATTATAAACATGAAGACGTCAGTGTCAGTATCTGCTGCAGCACCCATATCTCTTGCTGTGTATCCTCTGGCCATGGAGATGGGCGATTGGGACCGGGGGTATAGGGTATGGAAGGAAAATGGGAAAATCTGAACAAACTTGTTGCAGTAAATATACAATTTGGAAATTTCCAAACTTTTAGAGTGATGATCTGCCAGCCGTTTGGGACATCTGTTAAAATTGGAACAAGTTTGAGAAACCACACAGAGAAGATTAGCATGGCCCCTGTTCAAGGATGACACGCATATATCGAGGGAAAAAAGAATGATGATCCACCAGACTTTGGGAACATTGAAGAGTGGTGACAATGTTAACAATTCTGCTGGCAAGGCGAATGTTGTTCATGGGTGTTGTAACGAAGGCGATGGTGAGGACAATGATGGTGGGCAATGCTGAATGCGAAGCTCGAATGTTGGGAGATCCTGGTTCAGTGGGATTTAAAGGAGCTCGCCGTTCAGCCAATTATTATGCTGCTAAAGGTACTGCTGAGAATGTAGCGCGTGCTGCTATTTGATTAGGAATTATAAGTCAGTTGAAGTGAGAATCAAAGGTTTAGGTTATGGAAAGCCTGGTCAGCTCACAATGCAAAACAAAGATGAGAGTATGCCATTCATTGCAACTGTC
>BFEA01000268.1:895043-905539 GCA_003427395.1 Chara braunii | reverse complement strand
TGTCGAAGAAGAACGAGTGGTGCAGTTGAAGTGAGAATCAAAGGTTTAGGTTATGGAAAGCCTGGTCAGCTCACAATGCAAAACAAAGATGAGAGGATGACATTCATTGCAACTATCGAAGAAGAACGAAAGAAGAATCAGACGAAGATGACATTCATTGCAACTCAAGTCAAAGAAGAATGAAAGAAGAATGAGACAAAGGAAGAAGAATAATTGAAGGAAACAGGAAGAAACAGCCATGTTGTTAAAGCTGAAATCAGACTTCTCGCTACTCTCTTTCAGAATGCATGCAAACAGATGACGACTACGACTGGTGCATTGCACCCACACAAAGCTCAGAGATAGAACGTGGCCAGGAGCACAGTTCAGATTCAAACTTGGCGCCCAGCGCCCACAAAGATTCCCACACGATCAACTGTATCCACCAGAAATTTGTTCACACGCACACACACTTACTCACTAGGATCACCCTGAATGTCTCACACACATACACACACACACGACACACTCCTCCTACCACTAACCTATGTGGCGGCTATGGACGCCGTCTCTCTCCGACTAACTCGCTGCTATGGCCGCTTCTTCCTGCTCTTAGCCCTCTTCCTCCTCAGGAACCTGCAGACCTCCGTAACACAAGACGCTCCGACAGCACTTCTGCACTGCTCACAGGCAGAATGAATGAATGACTTAGCGCTGCCTCTTTATTTATATTTCGGATCGTCGTTGGTCTGCCCTTGGACCCTGGGCCCGGTGTGTACACAGTCCACATGGTACTTGCTGACTAGACAAAGTGCAACCGGGACTGGGTTAAGACTGGGACTGCCCTTTGCTGACTGTACTAGGACTGCCCCTTGCTGACTCACCTACGGACTGACCCCTACGACCTACGAAGAGCCAGTGTAGGCTGTTCTAGAAGGTCCTAGTCTTGACCTTTTGGAACTACAGCAGCTACGACCTAAGGTGACCCTACGACTACTAAGCTCAGGTCTACGGGTCGAATCCACGCGACCGGCTATATACAGCAGTCAGAACGTATGACTTTTAGGGGTAGGTCATGGGTTCAAACACATACAGGGTCAATGAGTCCTGTACAAGGGTACGGAGGTGAGAACCGTTTCAAAGTGAACATTTTATATTATTTGAACAAAATTGAAAACTACTTATTTGGCTCTAAAAATGTCCCGGTTTTAGCTCCTGAGGGTCTGTCCGGGCTTAGCTGAAGTCCAGATACATCCAAGGAGGCCCATCGTTTTCAGACGGTGACATTCTTAGGGCCAAATAAGTAGGTTTCAATGTATTTCAGAAAATATAAAATGTCCATTTTAACGAAATGGGAGTTTAGTAGTAATAGTTGTAGTAGAAAAAGAAGAAGAAGAAGATGAAGATTAGACGAAGAGAAGTGTGGTTGTACCCCTACTCTTGTTCGGCCCGACGTAACAGTGGGCCACTTGCTGATGGGGAATCAGCTTGAGGTTTGGCCTAACAGTGGGGACAGATTGGAGGGGAGGCCTTCCTGCGGGCCACTTGCTGATGGGGAATCAGCTTGAGGTTTGGCCTAACAGTGGGGACAGATTAGAGGGGAGGCCTTCCTGTGGCCTCCTGGTGGCCTCCTCCTAGTGGCTTTCCAGTGGTCTTCTAAGGGGCGCCTAGCGTTCAAAACATATGTCTGAATGGGAACCAATGACATTAGGTGATAATAGTTGTGTGGGTCGGCGGGAGGAAAACGTAGAAAGAAAGAAAGAAAGAAGGAAAGAAAGAGGAAAAGAGAGCATCACCCTGCCCTTTGGACTTCACAGTCTCCCTGTTTGGGCCGACTTAACACTGGGCCACTTGCTGATGGGGAATCAGCTTCAGTTTTAGCGTTATAATGGGATGGGATTAGAGGTGAGAGGCCTTCCTGTCGGGGCTTGCAAGTGGCCTCCTCCTACTGGCTTCCTAGCGGTCTTCGGGAGGCTCCTAGTGTTCATGAGATATGTTTGTATTGGAACATATGGTGTGAGGTGAGAACAGTTGTTGTGTAGGATCCGCGGGTGGGAAGGTAGGAAAGAAAGAAAGAAACAAACAAACAAACAAAGATAGAAAGAAAGAAAGAAAGAAAGAAAGAAAGAAAGAGAAAAGGAGAGTGTCATCCGTCCTTTGGACTTTACAGTCTCCTACCGTCTTCACCTGAATAGAACACCCGGTCATTGTAGCCGTATTTGGTGCAATTTTCGAGTGACAACGGTAGTGGATATCTGCGTCACATATTATAAGCTGCTGCTGAACCAGCATTACCTACTGAAATATCAGCCCAACCTGTGACAGTTGGAGAAAATTCTGCTGTGCAGAGATTACCCATCCAGTGGACCTCATTGGAAAAGGCATGCTGCCCTGGAAACCATGGTAGGCGCAGAAGGCAGAGGTGGTTTGAAGTTGTTGCAAACCAACTTGAGCATCTCTTTTTTGCAACTTTTTTGGATCGTGTTTCTATACTTATTTGTGTGCTTTCCCTCTGTCTTTCCGTTTGCATTGAACGCAGCGAAGAGCGATCAGAGGTCTTCCAGGCGGTGTGTGTGGACGGGCTCTTGAGATTCTTTGGGATAACCTCTTGTCATGTTGTATCAATGGGTTATGGAGGATTTGTGGCTTTCCGGTGAGTTTGCCCCCCCCCCCCCCCCGCTAGTTTTCAAATGTGTTGTTCTTGTTTGCTCGAGTACATGCAGAGTGATTTCCTCCTTTTGCTGCCTTTTCTTTTCTTTTCTTTCCTTTCCTGTTTCTTACAAATTATTTGGTCTCTTCAGTGTCCGATTGTTTGTCCTATGATTAGGCAGATTTTCAACAGAGGTGTGCTCTTTCTTTTCCTCTTTGTTCCTAAATCATTTGGACGCCGCCTCAGTCTCTCCTGTCCGATCGCATGGCAGATTGTCATCATAGTTGTGTGCAATATGTTTGTGTATTGTCAGACTAGTGGTGGTTCTTGTGAAGTGTGAAGGCCGAAGGCATGCTAGCGATTTTACCTCTACCATTCTGGTGTTGTATGCACAACCGGAATGTGGCATTCTGAGCCACACGGGCCCCAGTTAGGGCCCAGTTCCAAATAGGCAGGGTAGGCCTAAGCGACGAGGGTTCAGATGAGGCCCAGATAGGCCAGGACCACGGCGGTTCAGGCAGGCCAGGGGTAGAGGCCCAGGCCAACGGCCACAAGGCCGGTACCGGCCCAGCATAGGACCTACCGGCAGCGCTGCAGAGGCTGCCACGTTTAGGCGCCAAATCCAGTTCGAATCTGGACCGTCGATTCAGATCAACGGTCCAGGCCGGTAGGTACCAGCAGGTAGGAGGCCGGCCCAGCACTACAAAAGGCTGGGTACCAGCCTCAGTAGGAGGGGAGAGGTTAGTATGGACCGAAGGTTAGTCTTCAGGATTAGCGCAGCGTTCCAGCGTTAGTACGATTAGCGCAGCGCTGCAGCATAGCGAGGAGCAGTGACGAGAGCAGGAGTTCAGCGGCGAGAGGATCAGCGCAGCATTGGGCGCAGCGCCAGTTACCGGCCCAGCCCCCTTGCAGCGCCATAGCTACCGTGCCAGGTACCAGGGAGGAAGGCTTCGCCTTCTCTCCCTCTTCTTCCTCCACCTCTCTCTCTCTCTCTCTCTCTCTCTCTCTCTCTCTCTCTCTCTCTCTCTCTCTCTCTCCCTTCTCAGTCTAAGTCTACTTCTGGGTTCTCCTACGAGACTACTACGAGACTGCTATGAGTATGAAAGATGGTTACGAATTCTGATGACATTGGAGACAGCAACATTGGGACTATAGGTTGAGGACTACTTGTGGGATCTGATTTCGTCTGCCTCTGGAGATGTACTTGACATTGTGAGATCGATATCTGAGACATTGTGGGCCACTGTATTCGCAACATTTCGGATTCTCGCCATCTCTGGCATTTCAAGATACTATCTTTGGAAACATCGAGTTGACGTCATCTTCCCTCTCCTCATCCCTTCGTCTCTCTCCTCCCTCCATTCGTCCGTGGATGATCTCAGACCCTGGCCTTTCGTCTGTGTCCAAGGCCAGGGCTTTCGCACCCCCGATGAATGATTGAGAGTGTTCGATTGCAGTCCGAGTCAGGTCAGAGTCAGTCCATGTATCTCAAGTCTTCCGCGGTATTTGAAA
The DNA here is from genome assembly GCA_003427395.1 of Chara braunii. Taxonomy (NCBI): domain Eukaryota; kingdom Viridiplantae; phylum Streptophyta; class Charophyceae; order Charales; family Characeae; genus Chara; species Chara braunii. The sequence goes on along the minus strand of BFEA01000268.1, from coordinate 901,398 downwards.
TTTACTCTGTATTATCTGGTCGGTTCTGGGAATCTGCGCCATACTTATGACTGTGTTTCACGAGTATGCAACTCGGAATCATTCCCTCGAGCCCAAGCCGTTACTTGGTGACTAAGACAGTTATGCAATTCAAGTCCGAATCAGTCACTATGTAATCACATTTGTTATCGTCATCCGTTCCAACTTTTGTCTCGGAGACCAGCCTTGGACGTGTGAGTTTCCTGTTGCTCAGTTCATCCAAGTTGTTTTCCACATGCGTTTCGGAAACACTGCCCTTGGTCGTCTTACTCCGTGAACCGCCGGTACTCCCGAGCCTCTTTTTCCCAACACAGATTCCTGCTATGCGCCGACAAAAAACAAACCGACTCTTTTTTTGTCTTTGCCTCCCGAGACTCTTTTTCCCAATACAGATTCCTGCTATGCGCCGACAAAAAACAAACCGACTCTTTTTTTGTTTTTGCCTGGTGCAGCTAGCCATTTGGATGCTGTAGGCCGTGCCTCGTAGATACCAGCACATCGAGTAGGAACAAAATGGCTTGGATAAGTGTTGGTGGTTCAAAAAAAATGAGGGACTTGTTGCTCAGTTCATCCAAGTGGTTTTCCACGCAGCATTTCGGAAATGGTGCCCTTGGTCAATTTACTCCGTTAACCACTGGTGCGGCCTGGTACAGATTCCTGCCGTGTGCCACTAAAAAACAACTTGACTTTATTTTTTTTTTTACGCTTGATGCAGCTAGCCATTTGGATGCTGTACGCTGTGCCTCAAAGGTAACAGCACATCGAGTAGGAAACAAAATGGGTTGAAAAAGTATTGCTGGTTCAAAAAGAGGAGGGACTTGGAGTAGGCATCCATTGGACTGAATCAAATCGTTGCGAGGAATGAAGCAATGTGAATAGCAATTAACGAAGTTGTGACATCTCACAGAAGACAAGACATCATCGAGCTGAAATTGAAGGCAGAAATCAAAGCAAGATTCGGACCGAATAGGAACGAGCAAGGTACCGAAGTCTCTTGTTAATGAAAGCCCTTCCATCGCCTCCAATCACCAATACAACAACAATGTACCCCTGCTACAGGTGGCTATTCCGCCGACTCTTACTCCTACAACTCAGACTAGCCTGTTTGTCTGCAAATGATCCACATATCATCATCCCAATGCCGCTTGAAGACTCTGATTGAGCAGCCTGCCTTCGTCAAAACCAGGTACGTGCCTTGTCACACTGCCTTTCTTCCTTCTCCCACTCCCTGTTCCACCAAGGACCTCCACTCCTCCACCGGCTATGGAGCGAGCAGCCTGGCTATGATGGCTGCCACTCTTCCTCTCTCTGTCACCTCGCTGCCACCGTGCACCTTCCTCCTTGTGCATCAGCACTAAGAAGTCACTCGTGCAGTGCTGCAGCATTGCTTGAACGCACGAATGTACGCAGCAGGGCGCCCTCCGTCTTTTGTGCTGGCTGGAGAAGCGGAGGAGGCTGTGCCCAGGCTGCATCTTGTCCCAGTTCCCTGCGCCCTGGGCCTTTCAGAATCCGCAAGAGACCCAGCATCTTCAACCAACTCGTGGACTGAGCCTACACGATGCTGCACGTGCGTTGCAAGTAAAGGGGGGGGCGGGGAAGCATTCTGCTCACATTGGCCTTTACTCAGGTCTTGCTGCATTTTTGCAGGCCTGCCTTCACTTAGGGCAGGCGAGGCCTTTCCATTGCTGACCGACATACTGAATCCTTGCATCCCATTGACTGGTGCTGTCCTTTTTTTGCGAATGTTGGCACAGCTACTGCGTGCAGAAAAGCGGCAACATGTGGGGCTGTCAAAGACTTATGAGATAAGCTGGGATTTCCTGGGATGGATTGTAATCACCAGTCCCATTCTGAACAGTGGATGTACGGCATAGGATTGCAAGTTGTCGCAGCAACCTCCTCCTTCCACGGAGAGAGAGAGAGAGAGAGAGAGAGAGAGAGAGAGAGAGAGAGAGAGAGAGAGAGAGAGAGNGAGAGAGAGAGAGAGAGAGAGAGAGAGAGAGAGAGAGAGAGAGAGAGAGAGAGAGAGAGAGAGAGATTAACTATGTTGTCCATGTGTCTTGTCCTCTTGCCTTGTTGATGTCTAGCACATAGCTGAGAGGCTCAATTGGAAACTTGGATGCCGTGTTATCCAAGGGAACAAATCTGTCCGCGATACCCGCAATCAGACTCGTTGGCATCCGCTTTCTGTTCATGCATTTCGTAGGAGAGAAACCTTTTCTCCTCTCTCTCTCCATCTGTGTGGGGGGTTGAGATTTCTTGCTTTGGCATCCCTGTCTCCCCATCTCAGTATTTGATGTTGATGCCATCTTGCCTAATCACTCCTGATCTTCTTTTTTTTTTCTTGTGCAGTTCACATTGAGTATCGCATTTATGTGTACTTGGTCGATCCTGCCAGTAGTTATATGCTTGTTTCAAAGAGCTCTGAACATATTAGCATTGAATAACGCTTACCTGGTTGATCCTGCCAGTTGTCATATGTTTGTCTCAGTGCTAATCTGATGTATCTTTCGAAATACCTTTTTTTGAGGCACGGGACACTGCTTGTCAGTACTGTTTGTCTTCTTCGGTAATCTAAATCGTGAACCACTGACTGCTTTTTTCCCCTGGTGCGCTCCCTGTGCACTCCCGGTGCACACATCTGATTGACGGGATCACGAACGTGCCATCCCTTCTGCGCTTATCTGATCGATGGGCTGATCGATCGTATGCTAAGCATGGAGGGAAGGTATGATGATTTCCCGTAGCAATTCTTAAGATTACTAAAATTGCTAGAAGCCTAGAAACCATTTACAGAAAGTAGCGGATCCTTGTCCCATGACGGTGAGATGGCACCCAAGTGCAGGGGTTTCTGTTGTTGGGAGCTGGGTTTCAAAAATGGCACCATTTGATAGGGACCAGTATATTTCTTCCTGCAGAGTTGTCTGTACACATTACATGCACCTCGCTGGAGCTCTGTACTCCTCTTCTTTCCGTTTTGTGGTTTGGTATGGTTGTTCTCGATCTGTTTGTGTTTGGATATTTGCTGTTTGTGAGGGTCGGGTTGTTGTCTTTGAAGGTATCTGATGGTTTCCATGGGAAGGAGTGTTTGGCGTTGGCTAACATGAGAAAACAGTGAGGTTTGATGCGGCAGGTTTTTCTAACCTTCATTCTGCCAAGCTCTTTGCCAATCAGGGAGTGGGGCTTCCCCTGTATGCCCTCTGTCTCTTATACACATCTAGATGTGTATAAGAGACAGGTGTGTGTGTGTGTGTGTGTGTGTGTGAGAGAGAGAGAGAGAGAGAGAGAAAGAGAGAATGAAAATGAATGATGAAAGTAAACTGAATGCAAAACGAAAGGCTTGATTCTCTATGTGATCGAGATACATCCATGAGATGTGTGTGTGTGTGTGTGTGAGAGAGAGAGAGAGGGAGAGAGAGAGAGAGAGAATGAAAATGGATGACAAACGTAAACTGAATGCAACACTGGAGGCTTGATTCTCTATGTGATCGAGATACATCCATGACATGTGTGTGTGTGTGTGTTACATGCCCAGTTGGGCGATGTACATATAAACCAAGGATCTGCAATGTGATGAAAAGGACTGAATGGACAATTCAGTGCAAGTGAAATCTCAACAAGCAGTGTACATCCTGACCCTACACCCTCTCGTTATCTGACTTCACTGCATCAGCAGACTATGAGAGAGAGAGAGAGAGAGCTTGGTGACATTTGGATCCAGACTCCACATTGCACTTCAGACATTTTGACGAGGGATTATTTGGGACTTGTAACGAGACTTGGTGTTGACGACTTTCCCATCTCTCCCCTCCTCTTCTCCGTCTGATCCCCTCCTCTTCGTCTGTGCATGAACTGGACCTGGCGCCTAATGATGTATGTTTGGTCTACGTTGTAACATTGATTGGGCTAGTCATTAGTATTCTAGTATTCTGCTGCGCTATCTTGTACTACGCAAAAGAGGTCAGTCCCGGTCAAGTCAGGACTTGTATCCAAGTCTTCCACTGCGCTGTAAAGCACCATTTTGTATGCCAAAAATAGGACTTTATATCGGGTTATCGACATAACCCTTGCGAAATTGTTTTTTTAGTTCATTCCCAATATCCAGGTAGGAGAATTGTTCCAAAGAAATCTGCACGCCTAGACAAAGCATCATCAACCACATCAGACTTTCCTTTAATCGTTTTCAGTTCCAAGTCAAATGTGTCTATGAAAGTGGACCATCTAACTAGCTTGTCAGAGAGTCGAGGTTGGGTTTTGATCCACTTCTAGGTAGAGTGGTCTGAGTAGACAGTGAAGTGCCTCCCTAACAAGTAGTGCTTCCAAGTGTCCAGTGTGGCAACTAAGGCATACAATTCCCTTTTATAAGTGGAGTTAGTCACTTTTTCAAACGGAAGTCTTTTGGACGTAAACTTTATAGGTCTATATCCCTTACCGTCATCTTGCCGAAGTACAACACCAATCCCATACCGACTTGCATCAGTGGTGACAATGAAAGGGAGAGAAGGATCAAGAATCTTTAGGATAGGGTAGTGAGTTAGTACATGTTTCAATTTCTTGATCCTCACAAACTTTCTATAGTAACTAACAAGTCCCAGAAAAAATGTGAGTTTTGTCACAGTCTGAGGCGTGGGCCAATTTTGGATTGCTCTATTTTTTTTTATCTTCTGGTCTTAATCCTTCTTCGTTTACTATATGCCCTAAGTATAATACCTCAGGTCTAGCGAACTCAGACTTCTTTGAAGTTGCCTTCGCGCAACTTTTAAGAACCGTTCGCAAATGTTTCTCGTGATCCTCAAGAGTCTTACTATAGATGAGGATATCATCGAGATAGACAACTACGAATTGATCTAGCCATTGACGAAACAGTTCATTCAGAGATCTTTGGAAGAAGGTAGGTCGAGCATTAGTTAGGCTAAAAGGCATAACCACGGACTCGTAGTGACCATACCTGGTTCGGAAGGCTGTCTTGTGTTGATCCTTAGGAGCCACCTCGATCTAATGGTACCCTGGCTTGAGATCAATCTTACTAAAGTTCTTGCATCCCTGCAACTGATCCAACAAGTCGTCAATGCGTGAAAGTGGTTTCGCATTTTTGCCAATGACGAAATTCAACCCATGATAGTCAATACAGAGTCTGAGGTCACCTTTCGTTTTGGGCACGAAAAAGATAGGAGCACCATAAGGAGATGAACTGGGGCGAATCCATCCTTTCTCAGTCAGTTCTTGCAGTTGTTTCTTATAATTCCTCAAGTTCCCTAGGAGACATACGATAGATGGGACCTTGGGGAATCTTACTTCCGGGAATAATCTCAATAGTGTGCTTAATAGCATGCTCAGTGATTCTCGTAGGCTCGGTCAGCAAGTCCTTATATTCGTGAAGTATTTTCTCAATAGAAGGAGGATAGGTTGAGGAGCATTCACCTACTCACTTGACGAGCACCATCATCACATCCTGGTCCAACTTCTTCTTTGCAATCGTACTTTTCAAAGTTGGGTAACTCATACAACAAAAAGACAATGACGATTCAGAGTCAGTCCTGTGATACAGTTTAATTGCTTGAAGTTCAGACTTTTCGTCCTTCAACTTTACAGTCTTTTTTTTGAACCTGACTTATGGATCGGCTTCCTCGTGTCAATCCATTCCCATAATCATATCGAAGTGCATGTTCTTCTCAATAAGAAAGACGCTTCATGCAAGATTCGTTTGCCTTCATTAGTATGGAAATAACATTTTACACAATCGATATATTGAGAGATAGTGATCGTGCTCTTGTCAACGAACATAGACGTGATAGGTTGTGGCAAGTCCTTTGCCTTCATTCCCAGATGCAACTTATGAATTGCCTTCTCTGAGATGTAGGACCGCATCAATCCTGGATCTAACAAGGCACCTACTTGTGTACGTGCAACCTCAATATGTGCGAGCATCAACTCACCCTTAGACGTCGCTTTCTTAGCCCACCAACTTCTTAAACCACGAGTACCTCGCCTAGCTATAGAAAAAAGTCAAGGTCGTTAACACGCCGCGACTTTAGGGGGTCAGGGAGTTGAAGGACCGGTAGGAGCTGTTTTTCTTTAGAAATTAAAATACCCCCTCCCCCAAAAAAACGAGATACCACTAAAACCAAGGCAATAGAAAAAAAACGTGATACCACTAAAACCAAGAAAATAAAAAAAAAGGAAGAATAAAATTCGAGGTCGCGGGGAGGGTTCTCTCTCTCTCTCTCTCTCTCTCTCTCTCTCTCTCTCTCTCTCTCTCTCTCTCTTGTCTCTTATACACATCTAGATGTGTATAAGAGACAGCAGCTACTGCGTGCAGAAAAGCGGCAACATGTGG
>BFEA01000268.1:805120-821916 GCA_003427395.1 Chara braunii | reverse complement strand
TAAGAGGCACAGTAAAAGGGGAGCTGCAAGAACAATGAAAGGGGTACCCCAAGGACAACCAAAAAACTGTCTAATTATAAAATTGCTTTAATATGTTGGACATCTCAAATGCTTTCGTTGTCTGCAATAGGACAAAGATTGCTTTGATTCTGAATATATTCACCTGGGTGAAATTGGGGCTGTTGTGGGGAGAATCTAAAACACACACACACACACACACACACACACACACACACACACACACACACACACACACACACACAGATTCTCCTTTTTTTTGGGGGAGGGGTAGTAATTTTCCAAATACCCCCATAAGTTGAGATATATGTCAAAATGTCCCTAAAGCACAGTGGAATGGCCTTTTGGACTGACATGTTTGTGTTATGCCCCTGTTAGGTGGGTGTGCAAATTTGTTTGGCCTTTTGCAACTGCACCTACAAAAACTTGGCAACTGCCGGGGCATTTTGCAAAGTTAGGCACCGTCCGGTAGGGGTACATTGCAAAGATGGGGTCCAACTGATGGCTGGGGTGTTTTGCAAAATGTTTCTTTTTATCGTCCTTCGCTGCGGCGGGTCCAATTGTTGTACTAACTAAATGAAAGAATGAATGTGCAAGCATCATTGCCCTTCCATCCCAGGGGACCACCCACGGCATGTTTTTTTTTTTTTTTTTTAAGCATCATTGCCCTTGAATCATGCAGCAATGGGCCTGTTGGATCGATTGCCCGTCGAAACACCACACTCGGCACATGCAATGAAGTGTTCAAATCCGAATCCAGATGCAATCAGATGAACAGAATAAAATAGTTATGAACTACCGGGACACAGTCAGCTCGACGATCATATCTCAAGACAGTTGCCCTTTTCTAGAAAGTCAACCACGCAGCAATACCAGGGGGAAAGCACATTCTTTCAGCTGTTACACACCTCCTGTCTCTCCCCAGGTAGAAAAGTTATCAGCTGCTGGCTATCTGCAGCTGCTCAAGAGGAATGTACCAAGGACAATACAACCTCGATTTTGTATGCCACACTTTCAATGAAGTCTCTGAGAATCAACCCTAGAAGGGTCGGCTTTTTTGTTGCCTCACCATAGGAGAGAAGATGATAGTCCATGACAGCTGAACGTAAGTCTGCATCACGGTTACCTTCACCTTGTTCCTCATTGATGCTTACTCTCATCTTCTTCAAACCTGCTCACCCAATATCATTACAGGTCCCCATCAGCGCCATCGGCACAGCCTGCCCCTCTTCTTACTCCAACAACGCCATCGCTGCGGAGAGCTTCCTCTCCACCTCCAAGCTCCTCCCTCCTCTACTGGCTTGCTGCAAGTCCTCACCCTCGTTGCGGAGCAGCAGCACCTCTCCTACGGGTAGCCGTAGTGATGGAAATAAACTGGAAGGCAGAAGAAACACCTTTTGGGCTAGGCCCAGGAGTCAACCAGTAGCATGCTACTGATTGACTCCTGGGCCTAGCCCACCTCTCCTACGGGTTTCCTGGGAGGGGGAGACATCATTGCAGACTTCAATGGAACATATGTATCTGGCCCCAGCATTGGCTACATTCATTCATTCATGCAGAGTACCATCACATCACCTAATTCTAGTCGTAGCAAACATTGTGCCTGTCCAAAATGCTGAAGAATCCTTTCAGGGTCCCTACAAATTTACTTAGTCATCCTTCTTTCTGCGAGGGTTTACCCCTCGGCATAAGGCCCTGCAGCAGGCGCGTGCCTGCCCTAAGTGAAGGCGGCCCCTGAATCTCAATGTGCCCTGAGTTCGTCAAGTTTTGCAAAGCTTGGTGGGCGCCAGAGAGTTGCCATGCGCCAGTTGATTACATCCACTTTGCTCCTGAGAATCGGAAATGTGTGTGAGGCTTCCAGGCTCTTCCAGCAACGAGGTTGAAACAGGGACCACCACACGTTTTTGCCTGGGTGGTTGGGCATGTGTCACATACCATAATGGTACAGACCAGAACAAGAACCGACCTCTCTCACATAGTACAAGATAGCGCAGCGGAAGGCTAAAATACAAATGATTAGACCGATCAATGTTGCAATGCAGACTAAACATACATCATCATCATCACAAGGTGTGAAGGGGCCTGGCGCTCACACAGGAAGAACGCGCCAGTCCCGAACCATACACAGACGAAGAGGAGGGGGATCAGGCGAAGAAGAGGGGGAAGATGGGAATGTCGTCAACACCAAGTCTTCGATATATGCCCCAAATAATCCCTCATCCAATGTCTCGATGTCAAGGTCGAGTCTGAAGCCAAATGTCGTCAAATCTCAAAGCCGCAAATCTCTCTCTCTCTCTCTCTCTCTCTCTCTCTCTCTCTCTCTCTCTCTCTCTCNCTCTCTCTCTCTCTCTCTCTCTCTCTCTCTCTCTCTCTCTCTCTCTCTCTCTCTCTTAGTCTGTAGGTGCTGAGAAGTCAGGTAGCAAGAGGGTGAGGGAGAGATGGTGGACTTAGAGGAGGAAGAAGAAGACCTCTCTCTCTCTCTCTGGTGCCAAGTACTAACCTGTGAAGGTGGCGCCTTGTTGCAGGCACATTGAAGACGGAAGCTGGAGCTATGGCGCCACAGGTAAGTGTCCCTGGCCTCCGCCAACCCTCTCTCTCTCCAACGCTACTCTAAGCTCCTAACAGCGCCCAGCGCTGAAGACTACTCCTAGCGCTAGCTACTATTACTTCAGCGCTCCTGCAGAGTGCTGCGGCCAAATCCTGAAGACTCCCTCCTGAACTGCACGTGAAGTCCCTGTGAACTCCCCGTGGACTGCCTTTAGCCTGCAGGGCGGACCAGTACTATGTAGTGCTGGTCCGGCCTGGGAGGCTGCTCTTGCCCATGCCGAATCGTGTCAGACCCTGGCGTTGAAGTTCAAACAAAGGTTGTCTTGAAACAGGCCTACAAATGGCATGTGCTTAACCCTGGTCTGGCGTCTAAGTTTCAGGGCAGGTCGACTTTATTAGGGCCTGAAAATGGCCCTCCTTTTTAGGCTTTTAGACTGAAACGACACAGGGCCTGGAGGGCCCTTATTTTCCATCTGGTCGGGCCCTGCAGGCCCGTGTGGATGCGCAGTATGCCACAGCATGCCTGACCAATTCGGTCCCAGGCCACTGTCTGAACGGGCCGGGGCGGAGACACTTCGGCCAAGACTGAAGCTACTGGAAATGCGTGCAATCAGATTCGCTTTCTTCTTCACTTCGCATACATGCAAACATATGGCAATTCACAATGGTGCTGTGCGCCCATACAAAACGCAGAGATAGTCAAGCCGAGAACACAGTTCAGTTACAAACTCGCTTCCAATTGGCTATGGCGCCTGAGCGCCCACACATCCTCTGTCAAACACTGTGTTCACATACACTCACATCAACTCACTCTGACTAACACCTATCGCGAGCTATGGCAGCTACGGCCACCAACTAATACTATCTACAAGCAGCGATGACTGCTCTAACTCCACATCTGCCCACTTCGACTTCGGGCAATCTGCAGACCACCTCACACAAGACGTTAGGACAGCGCTTCCACATGGCTCACGCAGGAATGAATGAATGGCTGGACGCTGCCTCTTGATTTATACTTCTGTAAGTCGCTGACTCGCTGGTCTGCCCTTTTCCACCGGGCCCATGGGGCACATAGTCACTCGTGGTACTTGCTGACTGTACAAAGTGAGACTGGAACTGGGTACTGCTGACTAAGCGAAGTTGGACTCACCACTTGCCCACTTGCCCACTTGCCTCTGGTCTGTTGTGTATAACGTGAGAAGAAACTTGAAAGGCTACTTGCAGACCTTCCGGAAGTTTGCAGACTTGGCCTTTCAGGACTGGAGCAGCTACGACCATGACCTTTCAGAACTACAACAACTATGACCCCTATGCAGGTATGACCCCTACTTCGACAGGTCTAAGGTTCAAGACCCGACAACTACTTAGACCTACGACAGACAACTTTCAACTACTAACACACAGGTCACGGGTTCAAGCCACACAGGGTCGACGTGATACTGTACATGGGTAAGGTAAGGTAAGGTTTGGGGATCGAGCCCTGGGATCCGCATCTGTGACTGCAAAAGTTGAAAACCGTTTCACTCCCGCCGGCCTAAATTCGAGGTCCTCCGAGAATACTTCAGTCTAAGGCAAGACCTTTTCCTTTCTTATCTCTCTTGTATGCTCGGACTATATCGGGAGCGGTCTCTAGAAGCTCAGTTCGTGTACACCAGCGGTTGTCCTCTGGTTCCTGAAAAGCGAACCTGGCGTTATACTGTTTCTGTGGATGACCCCTACCTCCGGTTCTGAAGACATCTTCACCTACGATGCCGTCAATGTCGTACCTTCCATCCATGTCCGGAGGGATCATGAACCTCCGTGATGGAAACTGTTGACTTGTGGTACAAGGCAGCAACTTTGACGAATGAAACATCGGGTAGGTGTGGAGGTGCGCTGGAATCTCGATTGAGTAGGACGGTCCATCCTGTCCGCCCTTGACTTCTAAAACTGGCCACGGTCCTCGGTATTTGCGAGATGTTCTCCTCAGGAACAACGTCTTTGGCCTTGACCCAGACTAAGTCGCCTACTTGAAACTGTGATGGGCGACGGTGCTTATTGGCTTGCTCTATCATTCTATGTTGGGCCTTCCTGAGGTTCTCTGTGACGGTAGCAATCTCCTTTTGATAGTGTAGTGCAAACTCCCTAGTACCGGGCGGTAGCCTTTGAATCTGATCCCGGTTCAGTCCCTCAAACGGTTTACGCGGTCTAAAGGACTTGGGAGTGCGACAAGCCGCTAAGTGCATGCTGTTATTGTATGCGCTGATACACATCTAGATGTGTATAAGAGACAGCTCAACAACTGTAGCAATCTCCTTTTGATAGTGTAGTGCAAACTCCCTAGTACCGGGCGGTAGCCTTTGAATCTGATCCCGGTTCAGTCCCTCAAACGGTTTACGCGGTCTAAAGGACTTGGGAGTGCGACAAGCCGCTAAGTGCATGCTGTTATTGTATGCGCTGGCTACCTTGGGAAGCATCTCATCCCAGCTAAGTTGATCAGGTCTAATATACATTATGAGAACTTGTTGCAGGATTTTGTTCATCTGTGCAGTCTGACCGTTAGTCTCAGGATGACAGCCAGATGATATCAACAACCTATAGCCATAGACTCTCATCAACTCCTGCCATTTCTGACTAGTGAACCGGATATCTCTATTGCTAACTATAGACAGCAGTAACCCGTGATCATTAACCCAATGGTCGAAAGACTTTTGTATTACTAAATATGTAAGTGCCTCTGAAGGCAAGGGAACAAAAATTGCATACTTGCTAATTCTATCCACTATAAACATGACTTGGCTCTTGCCATGCCTACTATTGACCCTTGCATCCATAAAGTCGATGGACACAGAATCTTCGGGCCCATCGGGAATAGGCAAGGGTCTGAGAAGACCAAGAGGGGCTCGCGTAGTGGTTTTATTTCGCTTGCACACCTTACAGCTGCATACATACTCTATGCAGTCAGCCTTCGTACCAGGCCACGTATACACACGCATAAGGTTGGCTAATGTCTTCTGCCAAACGAAGCGTCCCTCTGTGTTGTGACATTCCCCTAGGATCAAACTACGAATTTCCTCGTTGGGGACGCACAGACGATCAGTTACATTAGTCTTCTCGAATAGTAACCCATCGGTAGTGTGGTAATCTGGTTTTGTTTTTGGGGCCTCCTTCACTCTCTTGCGGAGGTCACTATAGATAGGGTCCTGTGCATATGCCTCTTTAGCTTTTTGCTGCAGGTCTCTCCCTATGTCCAGATAGTGTACTAAAGTAGTATGCTCTTCTACTTAGAGCGCCCGCTACTACATTGTATTTTCCCTTTACAGGCTTGAGCTCAAAGTCGAACTGGTCTATTTATGTGGCCCACCTAGTAAGCTTGGGTGTCATCTTGGCCTGTGTCTTCAACCACCTCAGTGTCTCGTGGTCTGAATACACTTAAGTGCCTCCCAAGCAAGTAGTGCTTCCAGTGGTCTAATGCTTGCCTGAGAGCGTAGAGTTCCCTCTCATAGGTTAATGTCGCTACCTTCTCTGAAGGCATCCTAGCAGACATGAACTCTACGGGTCTATATCCATTGCCATCGTCTTGCTGTAAAACAGCACCTATGTCGTACTGACTCGCGTCAGTAGTAACAATGAACGGCAGGGACGGATCGGCTACCTTGAGGACTGGATACTCTATCAAAGCCCGCTTTAACTTCTTCAGGGCTGATGTACAATCTTTGTCCCACTTCGAAATCGCCTCTTTCTTTAGCAATCCGCAAAGGGGTGTAGCGGCGGTAGAAAAGTTCCTAACGAACTTTCTATAGTAATTTGCCAACCCTAGGAACGACCGCAACTCAGTCAACGTGCGGGGAGTCGGCCAGTCTCTAATCGCTGCTATTTTACTGTCCTCAGGCTTTATGCCATCTCCATCTAAGACGTGGCCCAAGTACAGGACTTGTGTCTTGGCCCACTTGCACTTCTTCGCGTTGATCTTGAAGTTAGCTTCCCTCAGTTTCTCCAAGACCTGTCTCAGATGCCCTCATGCTCCTGGAGGGTCTTACTAAAGATTAAAATATCATCTAGATATACGACTACGAACCTATGTAACCAAGGCCTAAATAAATCATTCATACAACGCTGAAAGGTAGCTGGGGCATTGGTTAGTCCAAAAGGCATTATTGTAAACTCGTAGTGCCCGTATCTAGTTTTAACCGTCATTTTGTGCTGATCATCAGGATGAACCTCTATCTGATGATAGCCTGACTTCAAGTCTATCTTTGAGAAGTATTTGCAGCCCTGCATCCGATCTAGCAGATCATCTATACGGGGTAGTGGTTCTGCATTCTTCACTGTAATAACGTTAAGACCTCTATAGTCAATGCACATACGAAGCTCTCCCTCCAATTTAGGGACAAAAAAACAGGTGCTCCAAATGGAGACGAACTGGGCCTAATCCAACCCTTTTCGAGGGGCTCGTCTAACTGCTTGCGCAGCTCCTCTTAACTCCCGTGGGGACATTCTATAAACAGCTCCCTTAGGGGTCCTACTGCCAGGCTCTATCTCAATGTGATGCTGGATTGGCCGCCGGACTACACCTGTAGGCGGCTCAGACAAGTTTGCGTACTCCTCGAGCAACTTGGCAATAGTTGGGTTAGTGGGTTCCTCTTCCTTAGGCTCAGTAATAGGCCGTACATAGGCTACAAAGACTTGTTCCTCTAATTGTTGCTCCTTCACTAATCGCGCGAACGCGGGAGCACCGAGGCAGCAATGTGCCAGAGTGTTGTCTACTCCTTACACATGAAATAGGCGAGCAGTCTTGACTTCGCCTGATGGACTAGGGAGCCTACACTCGTGCTCTCTTAAATGGAGTGTGGCCCCTGCTGCCTCTCCCCAATCCATTCCCAAAACTATGTCAAATGGGAGATTGTCTTCCACGAGGAGAGTCAAGGAATGCACAACTTTCTCTACCTTCCCATCTATCTCTAGGCGAAGGTACGCCTGGACTCCCTCGACGTAGTCCTCAACTCGCATAGTGCGATTGTCTGCGAGGATGTTAACTATAGGGTCTGCTAACTTTTGGACTCTCGAATTAAGCTTCGACTTCTGCAGCGCTTTCTTGCTAATATAGCTGCGGGTGGCCCCACTGTCTATAAGGACCCTACTCTACCTCTGAAAATCTCTACATCTACCAAAACTAGTTGTCCCTTCGCATCTTTCTTCACTTTGGCCCAGGCAGGCATTCTCTCCTTCAACTCTTTTGCCACGCCTATGAGGGAAGTGCCTAGAGAGACTCTTAACACAAGCAGTCTTTGGACAATTGTCTAGACAGTAGCCAACAACCTCTGCCATAGACACATGTGGTTTGTGAGTTTCTTTGTGGTGCGTGCACTCCTCCACATAGTCTAGGGGTAGGGGCAGTTGCAACCCTTACCGGCGGTTGCCTTTTGCTGCCTGTGCAGCAAACCGGGCTTCTCTATATTTAGGGCAATATTTTATGATGTGCCCAGGATCACCGCAATAGATGCACCGATCCTGGTCTATTCGCCTTTGCCACACTGTCTGTTCCAAGCCCAGTGATTCCCAGGGCCAGCCCTCGAACCGACCAGGGTGCCATTCACCCGATCTGGGAGGTGACCGGCTAGAGCAACGACGGTTTGACGGGGGGCCTTGACCCCTCCACTCGCTTGGCGGTTTCCCCTGCCGCCAACCCCCTGGCCGCTTTGCCCTCAATCACCAGAGGTCTGGCCCCTTTGCCCTGACCTTTTCCTCTCCTTGCGGCCTTCCTCCGGCCGCGACAGCAGCATAGGTCCTGCCCTGGCCAGTGTCGTCAGAAAGTGGTAACTGGCATGGACTGAGCCTCGAAGGCAACAACCTCCCTACTCAACGTATCGTACGTCATGTTGGGTTGCTGCTTCCTATCAAAGAAATGCCCATGCAACTTCTCGAGCATAGCGTGGTAGAACAATTGGACCAATTGGGGCTCAGTGACCCCCTGGCCAGGAATGGCGACGAGCTCATCCATGGCGGCCTTCAACGCCCTAGCACTCTTCCACTGTCTTGTGTGGACAGTTTGCAACTTGTCAGAAGCCTTGAGGCCCCTAGTGACATCTGTGAAAAGCTCTCGCAGGGCGTTGAGGAATTCACTGAGGGGGGTAAGGATGGAGTATGCGACCATATCGTTTTCGCATTTGGCAGCGCGCGCTAACGATCTGGCAAAACTGGCTGCTTCATCTTTAAGGGCATGAAATGTCACAAGGACCTGGTCCTCGGGCGCTGGAGATGCACATAGGAGTTCACATTGGCCTCCCAGTTATCAAAAACCTCTTAAGTTTTCCCACTATAATGTTCAAGGAACTTGACCTTCACGCGCTCTCTACATGGTCAGGCCTCTTCTTCTTTAGGGCCCGCTATCTCTGCGCCTTCAATGGCGCCTACGCAAAACTTTTGTGTGCCCTCCATAATTGTGCGCAATTCGGTGCCTACATGCATCGTCATATCCTTTGCAAAATCTTTAAAACCGGTGCGCATAGATTGCAGCGTAATATCGTGGCCCTTTAAATAGTGCAACTGTTCTTGCTGCGCCTTCAACATTACCTCTACACTCTGTGATAGTATCTCCACCTTCCTTTGGAGATCAATTTGCACTGCCAACTTCCCATGTTCTACTTCAACTGCCCTCAAATCCTCCTCCATTTTCTCGGCCGCCTCCAATCTTCTTTTCCTCTCGCGGGCAAGGCGGAGTTTCCACTCTAACTTTTTCTCCTCCTTCATCGCCTGCCGCTTCATGGGATTCTCTTCACCCTCCAATGCCCTAGCAAATTGTTCCCGCTCTGCCTGAGCGACAAACAACAATGCTTCGTCCTCCTCCCCCAGGGCCAAGTTGTTACCCACTCGTTCACCAACCTCTCCATCTTAGCTTCTGCCTCCATCTGGGCTTCTGTCTCCCTCTTCTGTTCTTCCTCTCCTTTCCAATGGTACCTCGATTTCTTCTTCCTCTGTCTCAGACTCTATTGCCGCCAATTTCTCCTCCTCTTCCTTTTTCCACTTCTGAAGCGCCTCCTCCATTTGCTTATGCTTGGCCTTTTGCTCCTATCAAGGCCAGCATCTTTGCATGCTTAGTAAGCTCCCTCTTCTCCATCCTCTCCTTCTTTTCTCTTAGCATGGCAGCGGCCCTCTCTTCTTGCTCTTTGGTGTATGGGGTGGTGCTCTTACCGCTACGCAGGTCAACCATGTTGTCAGATGTACAACCAAGTGATAGTTCCACTCCTCACCACTTAGACCTCTACCCCCTGACTAACTTAACTGACTGACTGACTCTCTAAGGACCACAGAGCCTTACCCTTCGATCCAGCCAAGTTACCATGGCCGACGGAAGCTTTCGCCACCACTGTCCTTGACAAACCAGACCCAGATGCCCTGCACCTGCGGTCAATCCCACTTGGCTTTCTCTCCAGATCAGGACCCTGTCAACTAGGGTCACTAGCCTTGACCTACGCTAAAGCTGTCACTACAGAGCTCTACTACTGATCAGGAGGCATTTAAGGAGATCCCCCATAACTCCTCAGGAATTCTTTAACGTCGCAGTCAGGACGACGCGATCAGCAGAGCTCTCTCAATACGTAGACAGCTAGTTGTGCAGCCCACAGCTCGGATTTTGGGCCTACCATGCCACACTGAGCAGCCCGCCAGTCTGTACGGGTCCTTGGGAGGGTTTGTCCTCCGGGTCAGTCAGTCGTCAGACATGGCCTTCAGCCCTACTCAGCCCGTGTGGGTTTGGTCAACGCAGCTCTACGACCTCATACACGGAGTTCCTATCACCTGGACAGAAGAGACTCAATGCAGAAAGAAGAGACATATAGACTCAGCAAGTACCATGGGGTGAGTGCACATCCATAGGGCAAGGGGATAGACTGAAGGCTTGGCGAGAGTATACCAACTCCAGCTTGGTCAATTTCGTGGTCAACAGCCCCGGTCAACGCTGGTCAACGCTTGGTCTACTCGTCGGTCAAAGCCTTGGTCAATGCCAGCCAACTCCCTGGTCAACTCTGGTCAACCCCTCAGTCAACACTCTGGTCAACTCTGGTTGACTTCTTGGTCAACACCTTGGCCAACGTTCAACTCGGCTATGGCTGCCGACCTCTTCTCTTTCACCAACCTTTACTTCTCTTCTCCTCCCTCCTTCCTTCTTTCGTCTTCTTTCTCATTTCACCCCAGCCGTGGCTTCCTTCTTCGTCGTCCCTCCTTCCTCCTCCTCGGCTTTAACTTCTTCCTTCCTCTTCGTCCCTCCCTCCTCCTTCGCCAGGTCTTCTCTCTCCTTTGTTCACTCCATGTCCGAGCTCGGCGGCTATGACAGCCACCTTCTTTCTTGGACCGCACAACAATTCTCTCTCTCTCTCTCTCTCTCTCTCTCTCTCTCTCTCTCTCTCTCTCTCTCTCTCTCTTCGTCGTTGTCTTCTTTGCAGGTACACGGCACCTTCCTTCAACGGCGCAGCTATGGCGGACTTTCTTCTTCGATGGCGCACTTCTGCTATGGCGCCCCACTGGCGCTCCCCTCCTTCCTGCTGGCAATGGCGATGGCGCATGGAATAGCGGGAACTTGCTCTGATACCAATGCAATCAGACGCGCTTTCCTCTTCTCTTCGCATACATGCAAACAGTTGGCAATTCACACTGGCGCTGTGCGCCCATACAAAACTCAGAGATAGTCAAGCCGAGAACACAGTTCAGTTACAAACTCGCTTCCAATTGGCTATGGCGCCTGAGCGCCCACACATTCTCTGTCCAACACTGTGTTCGCCCAACTGTTCACACGCACTCGACTTCGGATCTCCCTGGATATCCCACGCACATACACTCTGTAACACACACACATCAACTCACTCTGACTAACACCTATCGCTAGCTATGGCAGCTATGGCCGCCAACTAATACTATCTACAAGCAGCGATGGCTGCTCTAACTCCGCATCTGCCGACTTCGACTTCGGGCAATCTGCAGACCACCTCGCACAAGACGCTAGGACAGTGCTTCCGTTTGGCTCACGCAGGAATGAATGAATGGCTGGACGCTGCCTCTTATTTATACTTCTGTGACTCGCTGGTCTGCCCTTTTCCACCGGGCCCATGGTGCACACAGTCAGTCCCTCATGGTACTTGCTGACTGTATAAAGTGAGACTGGAACTGGGTACCACTGACTAAGCGAAGTTGGACTCACCACTTGCCCACTTGCCTCTGGTCTGCTGTGTATAACGTGAGAAGAAACTTGAAAGGCCACTCCCGGACCTTCCGGAAGTTTGCGGACTTGGCCTTTCAGGACTGTAGCAGCTACAATCTTGACCTTTCAATCTTGACCTTTCAGGACTACAACAGTGACCCCTATGCATGTATGACCCCTGCTTGGACAGGTCTAAGGTTCAAGACCCGACAACTACTCAGACCTACCACAGACAACTTTCAACTACTAACACACAGGTCACGGGTTCAAGACAGACAGGGTCGACTTGATACTTTACACGGGTAAGGTAAGGTAAGGTTAGGTTTGGGGATCGAGCCCTGGGATCCGCATCTGTGACTGCAAAGGTGAAAACCGTTTCACGTGGTATCGTGGGGAAGCAAGTGGCAATTCGCCCGCCACTTTCCATATAGGAAAGGGCCGGGCTCCGAGGATCGCGGTCGGGCGCTTGCGTGCGGATGCGGCAGCGCTGCTGGAGCTAGCGCTTCTGGGCTGCCGTGTTGGCGCTAGAGGCAAGTGTGAGCGCGCGTGCGGTCGTGCGAGAGGAAGGGTGCTGCTGAGGTCAGCGCCATGGCCAGCCCTTGTAGCCGGGCTTCGCTTGGACATAGCCAGTGGAGGTGGCGGTGGTCTTCGTGTAAGAGGGAGAAGACATGGATGTTGAAGTTGAGGGTGAGAGAGAGGGATGAGGTTGATGATGTGAGGGCACGTACCTGGTCTTGGCAATGGTCTACAAGGTCGACATCTTCATGTTGCTGCTGACGTCAACAGGATGCATTGTCAATTCGTCGGCTGCTAGTAGCTGTGTGATCGTAGTCTGGGCGCTGAGCGCCAAGTAGGAGGAAGGACTCTGGATACATATGTTTGTGGCGGCGAGAGTATGCTCTCACTGACATTCGGATTCAGTGCTTTGGTTCTCCGTTGGTGGAATACCAATGCATTTCTGCTTTTTGGACAGCGTTGGACTTGCTGGCTTTCAATGTGGTTTTACACTCTGGATTTCTGTCATTTCGCTATCGCTCATTTTCCTTGCCATTCACTCATGAAGGAAAAATCCCAGCTTGCCCTGAAGGAAATTTTGATCTCTCGCCCTTTGTTACTTCAAATTTTACGCAAGCATCGCGCTCAAGATACAAGTAGGGGCAGAAAGATCCACACTATTTGAGTAAGCGCAGAGGACCTGTTTATTTCAAGAAAGAAAGAAAAAAGACCAGGTGGAACTGGACAAGATTTAGGTCATCGCTCCTCTTCACAAGACTCTTATCTATCTGGTGCTTGCAATTGTCCGGATACATTTAAAATGGTGGACTCTGAAATTCTGAATGCACTTGGTCCCGAAGGCGCCTGGATGCATGTAGCATGTTGAGAAGTGGAGCGAGGCCCTCCATGTGATTTACCTTGTTTTTTTGTTCTTCGAGCTGGATGGAGTAACAAATGTCTTGTTTCTGGTCACTTTGGTTTTGTCATTCGCAGGCATTTAGGAGAGAAATCAAAGTTGAAGATTATCGACCAATCCGGTCATCATAGCCATCTGGAATCGTCCGGATACATTCAAAATGTTGGACTCCTCTGAATGCACTTGGCCCCGAAAGGCGCCCGGATGCATGTAGCATGTTCAGTAGTGACAAATGTCTTGTTTCTGGTCACTTTGGTTTTGTCATTTGCAAATTTTGCAGGCATTTAGGAGGGAAAACAAGTCCGGTCATAGCCATCTGGTGCTCAAAATCGTGCGGATACATTCAAAATGTTGGACTCCTCTGAATGCACTTGGTCCCGAAACGCGTCCGGATGCATGTAGCATGTTGAGTAGTGACAAATGTCTTGTATCTGGTCACTTTGGGTTTGTTATTTGCACATTTTGCAGGCATTTAGGAGGGAGAGCAAAGTTGAAGATTGTTGACCAGTCTGGCCATAGCCCTTCTGTGGAGAGTCCCCGCGAGTACAACGAGTTGATTGTGAAATTCCTTCTTGGTAAAGAGGAGCGATGGCAGCCACATCATGAAGCTTGGAAAGGGTGGGATAGCGTTGCCGACAGTCGTGGTTGTGGCCTTTCGCAAATCATAGGCGAGAGGGAGAAACGGCATCACTGCTTACGATGACGGTCTGTGACTCCTCACTTTGGACCTATGTGGCCCCATTTCTCAGGGATCGATGGAGGGCACGTGAGCTCTTGCCAGGGATCGAGGTACGTGAGCTGTTGTCAGCAGGGATTGAGGTACGTGAGCTATTGCCAGGATTTAGCTAAGCTATAGTCAGCCAGTATAAGGGGCAGGCCCTACTTGTGCGATGTTCGTGCTAGGAAAGCATAGAACCTCAAAGCATGAACCTGGACATGATAGCGTTCAGGTTCTCTGCTTTCCTAGCATGAATATAGCACAAGTGGGGCCCACCTTGAGAAGGGAAAGAAGGTGCACTGCCACCCATGAGACCCATGTTTCCTCATCCTCCACTTAACGATCGACCAGATAGATTCGGTTTTCTGTTTTTTTCGCCCTCTTCCGTGATTGGCTTCCGAATGCCGTTTTGTTGTTTTTTTTCTAGCATTGGTATGCGTCTCTCTCAGCAAATGTCAGGACGTATGGGTCCGATATGTGATGGTCCAATCCTTTCTCCACTTGAAAAGGGAAGACTGTGTAGAAGGACAGTGTAGAAACGCCTATGCTGTCATGAACTCTAGGGCTCGGAGAATTCACTGTTTTGCCAGAGAACTGCCTGTGGCAATATGTGAGGTGGGGAGTGTTGCACCGGTATACGTCTCTAGGCAGATCAGGAAATACGGGTCCGATATGTGGCTTAATCCCATCCTTTCTTCTCTTAAGAAGGGCAGTGGGAAAAACCCTGTAGAAAGTTCTAGAAGCAAATATGCTGTGGTGAACTCTAGGGCTTGGAAGATTCAGTGGTTCGCCAGAGAACTGCGTGCGGGCAGTGTGTGAGGGGATGGTGTGACTGATTTGTGAGGCGAACTTTGTCGGCGACGCACGGTCGATTGGGAAAAAGTTGAATCCTTTGGATCCATGTTCAAGTTCGAGGACGGTTGGATAGATCCGTTGGGTCAATCGGGAAGAGCATGTGAATCGATCATGCAGGGGACTACATGCTTCCATCCGTTGGATCGGCAAAAGGTTGAAGAATTGTTACGCAGGTCGCAACTCGTTGGTGGCTGTAAGAACGTTCACCGATTTCTGTGCATCCTGGTGCGCACATGATTCACCTCACCTGGTCGCTTCCGTGTCCAAGTTCACTCGAGCGGGGGGTGCTCCGGCCACCGTGAAATCATCGGTCCTTACAAAGGAAAGTTGCCCGGCAAATCGCATGCCCAATGTTTCTGTATAATCAGGAAATGTCCATTCCTATGTATGATAGGGGAACATGGACCGGGAAAAGGTTGAAGAACTGCTATGTAGGTTGCGACGTGTTGGTGGGTGCCCGACGTCGTGGTGCAAATGATGCACCTGGCCGCTTCCATGTTGAAGATCATATTCCAGCTGAGGTGTTCTGGCCGTTGTACAGTCATTGGGTCGTACGAAGGAGAGTTGTCGAACGAATCTCATGCCCCAAGCTCTGTATGGTCGGAAAATATTCAACATGTGCCAGGAGGAAAAGGAAGGATGTACTGACAAGTTGTTTGAGAGCTGTGCTGGCTGTCCACTCATCGTCGCTGATTCTGATGGGGGCATTCTGGTTGCGACGCGTTGGTGGGTGCCAGACGCCGTGGTGCAGACGATGCACCTGCCCGCTTCCGTGTTGAAGATCGCATTCCAGCCGGGACGTTCTGGCCATTGTACGGACATTGGGTCATATGAAGGAGAGTCGCCGAACAAGTCTCATGCCCCAAGCTCTGTATGATCAGAAAATATCTGTCCCTGTGTACGATTGGGGAACATGTGCCAGGAGGAAAAGGAAGGATGTACTGACAAGTTGTGTTGAGAGCTGTGCTGGCTTTCCACTCATCGTCGTTGATTCTGATGGGGGCATTCTGGTCATTGCGAAATTTCATGGACCTATATGGAGGTAATTTCCGGAAAACGAACTCTCTCAGCTGGAATTCTCCTGGACATCTTGCACTGTGTGGCAAAGGGTAGGTGCGATGATCGATGAGGAAGTAGTGGAGTGCCAGCAACGTCACATTAATATCATGTCTCCGCGACAATCCGGTTGAGAGAGGCAGGCGGGTTTGAGCAAGTGGAATGCCTACGAGAGTCGTAACAGAAGTGGTGTGTGATCAACCGAATGTCATGCTGGATTCTCCAGAATGTGCGTCAAACCACCAGTGAAAAATGCCAGTCATCAGCTGCGGGCCCCTTTCAGAGGCCGCCTGCCGTTGATTTATTGTATCGACGGCACGTGAGCCTCCTAAATTTTAGGGGAGGCTCAATCGCACCGCTCAACTTGGTTGTGGCCATGTACTGGTGGTTTAAGAAGATGTGAAATACTCAATGAGGAAGTAATGGAATGTGAGTAGGGACTTATCTCAGCGCAGACATGCAATCGGGCAACATCGCATGAATATCATGTCTCAGAACAATCCGGTCGAGAGAGGCAGGCAGGCTTGAGCGTGCAGAGAATGGCATGAGGGTAGGAGCAGCAGCGGTGAGTGTTCAGGGGTGGGAGAGGGGCAGAGGGAAGGAAGCGATGAAAGGAATATCGAACAACTCTACATGGGTGTGGTGGACCAGTATAGGGGGCAAAAACTGGCAGGTTGTGGGAAAGACCAGAGTAAGGGAATGTCGTAGGTTGTGTATCGAGGGGTTGGAAGGAGTAAGAGAGCATTTTCTAGATTTTGTCCCGTGTTGATTTACCACCTGCAAACTAATGAGCCTGATGGCGATGTACGGCCTACCGGGATGTATGGCGAGGCAATGGGGAAATCTATGGCCTCATATGGCAAGGACGCGGCGAAATCTCCTCTAGGTCCTGTCTGAGAGAACATGATCAAAGGATGGAGTGGTGGGCATGGTTGCTCTCTCTAGGGCCATTCTCAGGATGGTGTGGGAGAAATAGGGAGGGAGGGAGAGCGGCATGCAGAATCACAACCAATGAGCCT
>BFEA01000268.1:704399-727355 GCA_003427395.1 Chara braunii | reverse complement strand
GGGGACCACACAAACAAATCAGGAAAGAGCATATGTACACAGTTGCCAGGATAAAACAGGGGGGATACAAGTCACACATGGCGCCAGGATAAAACAGGGGGGGGGATACGAGTCACACATGGCGGCAGAAGGTGTGGATTGCTGCAGACTCCCGGCACCACATGCTATTGAAATTGTGCCCCATCCAAACCATGCAATATACTGCCACACCCCTACCCCCAGCGACATACGCCCCATACGCTTGCTGTCTTTTGCCCCGGCATTGCACCAATACTTCCTGCATTTGTGAACCACCCAAACTCCCTAAGGGTATCTTCTCGGCCTGTCAAGAATTCTAGACGTGTTGCTCGCCCACAACTGCTCAAATTCGCTGGGCAAGGAGCACACCACCTCCTTCCCCCATCACACCCCTATTCTCCCCATCACCCACTCCCAGTGCACCATTGATTAGAAAATGAATGCAACACCTCATGCTCACAAACTCTCGCCGTGCATTGCATGCGGTTCTTCACAGGCCCATTCAAACACAACCAAAACAGACCCGACTGGCTCCGCTTGACCGCCCAACCCCAGTTCAGCCCCGTCTTCCCCTGAGTAGAAAAACACAGGGCCATTACTGCAGTATCCAGACTGAAAGTTGCCCCAAATGCATCTACGATGTCCGTACATTTGTCTTCTATTCCAGCGAAGCTGGTAGCACCTGTTAGAAAAAAAGACACTATGTGTCATCACTCGCTTCCCACGCTGATCATTCCCCACCCTCACACAACTGCCACACGGATGACGCCCCACCCTTCTCCACTCTCCAAACCCCTCAAGGAGAGGTCCTTCCTTTCACGCGCTTGCGTATTCGAGCCCCTGGGCACTTGAACTTGCTAAAGGAAGGTCCAGGGCCTGACCAAAGTTGGAGTTCCAGGTCCGAGGGCGGACCAGAGTTGGAATTCCAGGTCCAGGGGCTGACCAGAGCTGGAATTCCAGGTCCAGGAGCTGACCAGAGTTGGAATTCCAGGTCCAGGGAGAAAGAACCAGTGCTGGAATTCCAGGTCCACGGGCTGACCAGAGTTCGAATTCCAGGTCCAGGGAGAAAGAACCAAAGCTGGAACTCCAGGTCCATGGAGAAAGAACCAGAGCTGGAATTCCAGGTCCATGGAGAAAGAACCAGAGCTGGAATTCCAGGTCCAGGGAGAAAGAACCAGAGCTGGAATTCCAGCTCCAGGGGCTGACCAGAGTTGGAATTCCAGGTCCAGGGAGAAAGAACCAAAGCTGGAATTCCAGGTCCAGGGAGAAAGAACCAGAGCTGGAAGAACCAGAGCTGGAATTACAGGTCCAGAAAGAAAGTACCAGAGCTGGAATTCCGGGTCCAGGGGCTGACAAGAATTGGAATTCCAGGTCCAGGGAGAAAGAACCAAAGCTGGAATTCCAGGTCCAGGGGCTGACCAGAGTTGGAATTCTAGGTCCAGGGAGAAAGAACCAGAGCCGGAATTCCAGGTCCAGGGAGAAAGAACCAGAGCTGGAATTCCAGGTCCAGGGGCTGACAAGAGTTGGAATTCCAGGACCAGGGCACTTCAACTATCTGGACCCTGGTCAGCCCAGGAGGTCCAGCTGACAGGGACCTTTGCTTACAACTCTGGTCTATTTTTAACTTCTTAAATCACCAGTTCGCATGAACGTAAGTAGTGCTCTTTCTGGTAGACGCGGTGGCAGGTAACAAAAGCGGCAGGCCACTTGAAAAGGCACAGTTGCAGAGGCTTGCAAGCCTTGCAACGTACTTTCGTCAACTTAGGCTCGTGTGAACTGATGGTTTAAGGTAGTCTGAGCTCTGGGGCTTTCACACAGTATCAGAGCATACGCGCAACAACACTTTCCTGAATGTATCTGATGGATTCTGACGGCAATTGTGGCCGCACTCGGATGAATCTTACTGTAATCAAGTCCAGAGAGCTTAGTAGAAAAAGCACTCGTGTGAACTGTTGGTGCCCTCAGACGGTTCTCATCCTGAGTTTCCACTCCCTTTTTTTCTGAAAGAAAGCGGCGGAAGGTCGGTGAGTTGGGCGCAACATCAGGCCCGATCTCTTATGAACATCTGAGCCGTGAGGCTTTCACACCGTTTCCCCTTTTTCCAGGGTTGTGACCGAGGTATCCGACCATTGTGAATGTCTAGGTGCATTTCTGAATGAGATACTCATACACAGGGAAGGTACCAGTTGTCCCAAGTTCCAAGTCGTACGCAGAAAAGATACCAGTTGTCCCAAGCTCCATATATAACCTACCTCGAGTCCGCCCAAAATGAGGTCTTGTCCAGCTCAGGCACAACCAGAGTGGCATTGATATGCTTAGCAATCGCGACGACATCACAAATCTGAGAAATACAGCGAAGAACAAAAACGAACACCATTTCCAATCAAGTCAGTCTCTTTCATTATATCCCATGTTCTTTCGGATCAAGTCAGTCTCTTAAACCACCAGTACCTTTCTCCGCTACTATCATTGTCGAGCCTGAAAATGCCCTGCACGCCAAAAACACGCCAACCAACCGACGCGGGCCGTTTTCAGGCTGGCGCCATCAGCCATTTGGGTCCAGCAGTACCGAACCCCGTTTGGCTTCCACGTCAACCGTCGCGGTCTTTTTTTTTTTCAAGCGGGGAAAGGTACTGGTGGTTTAAGCTTTCCGTGCCGGTTATTTCCCAATTGTCCATTGAAAATTTGACAATGGCGCATGCCTCTCGCACTCCTGACAACGTCAAAGAGATTGAACTACATACCCTAGAGTAACACCACTACCTGAGGGGAAACTCTTTTTTTTTTTTTTTTTTTTCTTCTAATCGCCAAGCGGCGCCTGCTAGAATGAGTGATATGAGTGGTGTCC
Organism: Chara braunii; assembly: GCA_003427395.1. NCBI lineage: Eukaryota > Viridiplantae > Streptophyta > Charophyceae > Charales > Characeae > Chara > Chara braunii. The sequence continues at coordinate 724,489 of BFEA01000268.1, read as the reverse complement.
TTCCTTCTAGCAGGCCCACAACTGGACGCCAGAGTCTATTGGTGGGGTGCAGCACCTGCTGGAAAGTGGGACCCCAGGGAAAACTTACCCTGATCATCAAAAAGCAGAAGAGAGCAAACCAATTAACATCATGGATCTTCAAGAAAGAAAAAGACGAGATCAAAGCAATTAACATCATGGAACAAAGTACTACAAACTTCCCGAGGGAAGTAATCCATGTCCCCCGCTTGGACCTCTCCGCTATAACGGCGAGGAGCGCGTTCGAGTCTTGCTCGTAAATTCTTGACTTGCCGGTGGAAAAGGAACCGGACTGTTGCTCCCCAAAATAGGAGCGCATTGTTTTGTCCAAAAAAAAAAAAAAACATTCCCCCTTTTTTTATTTTATCAATAAATAAATAAATAAAAAAGCATGCAAACTCCAAATCCTAGAGTACCACCAGCACCTAAGGGGGAACCATCTTTTCTACCAAAAAAAACAGCTTAAGGGGGAACTTACCCTCAAGAAAGACAAAAGAGCGCAGCCATTAACAGCATGCAAAGACTGCGCAAACGACGCAAAGTGTCACATGACCGCAATCAGGTGACCAATTGACATCAACCCAGCGCACCTGGCTGCATGGTAGGTGCAGCCTTCAACTGTTGATTGGAAGACCTGAGTTCGAATCCCCACGAAATCGGACAAGTGACAAGTTGGCAGCAGACTCTGAGACCCGTAGATCAAAATCAATTGGCAGCAAATCTGGTCTTTGTCTGGTCTTAAAAATTAAAATGGATTATCAAATATTGCCAAGAAAATTGAAGAAATAGAAAAAAAAAAAAAAAAAAAAAAACACTCGGGAAATTCAAGAAATTGCCCCCCCTTTTTCTTTCTTTGCTTCTTCTTTCTTTCGTTTGCTTTTTCTTTTTTATCTTTTTTTTATCTTTTTTATCTTTTTTTTTCCCTTTTTTGAAGTTTTTTCCCTTTTTCTTTCTTTATTTTTCTTTGTTTACTTTTCTTTCTTTTCTGTTTTTTTACGAGAATCTCATTTCATTATAAGCTGGGGTTTCTTTCTTTCTTTCTCTTTCTTTCTTTCTTTTTACCTTCCTAACGTCCGACCTACTCCGGTGTGAGCATTATCTTGTCAGAACAGAGTGGATAAAAAACAATTAAAACGATATCATCGGCAATATGATATCTGATCACATCTCCGAGGAAACTACGGTGGAGGCTGGCAGCGATACGGACCTGGAAATCGTTCGTCCGTTATGGGTATATGGGGGAATGACAAATTGAACCGTCGAGTAGCTGGCTACCTCCAAAGCATCCCTAAAGGATAGCTGGAGCTGTCGAACAGTGCTATCAGAAAAAAAAAAAAAAGGTGGTTACGCTTGAGTGTATGTAGAGCGTGGGAGCAGATTCAGACACGCATTAGTAGATTCACAAAACGAGAAACGAGGTCGGCGCACCCACAGAAACCCCCTATTCACCGCAGATCTTCGGATTACTAAAACAACTCATCAACTTTTATGCATTATTAAATTTTTATTTATGATTTACTATCACAAAAATTCTGAACGACAACGGACGTCAGAGTTGGCTGTTGCTAACAAAGTGCATTTCCGGCGACTCACCGCTGCACGCATCTGATTCAGGCCGCCATTTGTCCTGACCAGAATGTAGCCCTCGGTGTTTGCTGGATTGCGCTGACCACCTGCAATGAGAAAAGAAGTCCAACGTCAACCACTTTTTTTAAGTTTTTTTTTTTTTTTTTTGGTTTTTTGTTTYTTTTTTTAACAACCATCAACCAACTTAAAACACTCCCCCATAAATCAAGATAATTTCTTAAACCACCGGTACTTGGCCCAGCTATCAGCTGCGGCAAAAAATAGAGTAGAAACGTTTCTAGTCGCATGAATTTGGGCGCTCCTGTAGTGGCCCGTACGTTTCCTAAAATTATGGCTTGTTAACGGGCACAACTTTAGGAAGTACTGGTGGTTTAATGTACGTACTACATACACATTGAGAATTTCCACAAAATTTCATAGAAAACTGCAGTGCATACATACTCGGTTTTTTTTTTTTTTTTTTTCCCCAAGACTAACAGCGACAAGACCCAACTTTCGGCTATAAGGTGTTTCCAGCATATAGCAACGTGATTGAACTCTCATGCTGCCATGAGGGGGGCGAAGAGAGGTATATAGCATACTTACAACACACGAGCCGCACATTCATGCGGAGGTCCGTGCGGAGTTCCGTGCGGGGGGTGCCTGTGCGGAATCGTGCAGGTTTTTTATTTTTTTTATTATTTTTTATCTTTTTCTGGGAGGGGGAACGGGGGGGTGTATGACAGGAAGATGGGGATATGGCGAGGAGAGGGGGATATGGAGAGGAGGATGTGGACGAGGAGGACAAAGAGGATAGCGAGGACGACTAGGAGGAGTTGTCGAGATGGGGGGAGGAGAAGAGATGGATGGAGGGAAAAGAGGAAGGGCAGGAGGAGGAGGAAACATGGACGGCGGGGAAGGGGAGGACACGAGGAAGGGGAGGACACGAGGAAGGGAAGGAGACGAGGAGGCATGGAAGTTGAGGACGTACGAGGAGGAGGAGACAAGGAGGATAAGGAAGAGCAGGAGGAGGAGGACGAACAGGAGAAGGACGAGTTGGAGGAGATGAAAAGGAGAAGGGTGGAGGACACATGGAGGATGAGGAAGGGGAGGAGGAGCAAGGTGAGGCAGTACTCCTGTAAATTTTTTCTTCATCTCGCTTGTAATTTTGGCGGGGGGCCTCAAACGCACCATTTTGAACCCGGCCTTTATTTTTCTGAGGGGGGTGACGGGTCCTTCCCCCCACACGTCGTGCGCCGCACGGGATCGGTTGGCTGCGTGCGCCGCACGTAGGGAACCGCCTGCACGGCATGCGCTTGCAAGTATGGTATATAGATATAGATATACAGCTGCTGTTGTAACGGCCCTTGCTTCTTTGCACCTCAGATTTTTCAGGGTGTAATCAACCCACGCGCTGACGGGATGCTCAGCGCCCCCATCGTGAATACATTGATGAAATGGGCAGCCGATTTCTTTTYTTTTCTTTTTTTTATTTATTTAATGGGGGGGGGGGGTCACATTACAAGCAAGCGAAAGCGAGGGCGTATCGATAGCAGATCTTTGGAAATAAAAAATAAAAAACTTGCCTTTTCGCCCGGAATGTTTGCCTTGGATGCATTGATAAAAGGGCGTCCCGGTTTGAACGCTGGCATTACCCGCAAAATTGAAACCTCCGACAGATTTCGCCTGCACAGACAGACAAGCCATAAGAGAGTTAGCGGCTTAGCACTCGGCTTGAATTGAAAATGATTATCACACTTGTCCAAATTGTATGGGACAAGTGACCAGAATGTATGTAGCCTTTAGTGTTTGCTGGATTGCGCCATCCTCCCTCCCTTGTGCCCCTCCCTCTTCCTCTGCCATAGCCTCGCTCCTCCTTCCTCTCTTCTTTGCCATGGCACCCCTCCCTCCTCCGTCAGCGTCCCTCCTTTCTCCATCCTCTCTCCTCTGCCATAACCTCCCACCCCGCTCCTCCTCCACCATAACCTTCCTCCTCCCTCCTCCTCCGCCATGGCCTGTCCTCCCTCCTCCCTCCTCCACCATGGCTGTCCTCCCTCCTCCACCACCATGGCCCGTCCTCCCTCCTCCCTCCTTTGCCATAGCACCCCTCCCTACTCCTCCTCCATAGCACCCCTCCCTCCTCCACCATAACGCCCCATGGCCCATCCTCCCTCCTCCCTCCTTCGCCATAGCACCCCTCCCTCCTCCTCCTCCTCCTCCATAGCACCCCTCCCTCCTCCACCATAACGCCCCATGGCGCCCCTTCCTCCTCTCTCCTCCCTCCTCCTCCACCATAACCTCCCTCCTCCCTCCTCCACCACCATGGCCCGTCCTCCCTCCTCCCTCCTCTGCCATATCGCCCCTCCCTCCTCCTCCACCATCGTGCCCCTCCCTCCTCCATCCTCTCTCTTCCTGCCTAGCGCCCCTCCCTCATGCCGACTACAACCCATCACCTAGTCCCTTCCTGCCCACATGCAGCAATAAAAAACAGAGGCCAGATTTGGGCACTGCTAACGACCCTGCATTTGCGTTAACATATGCGTTAGCTTAAACTACCAGTACCCCAGGGGGTCTTAGGCTGCGGAGGCTCTGATGCAAAGGCGCATGGACCCGCGTGGCGCATCCATTCAGCCACCGCGTTAACGGGGCCTAAAAACGTGGAGTTATCGGTGGTTTAAAATATGAGCTAACGACGTTATTGTGTGCAATTTGGGTGATCAGACGCTTTGGTTAGCGTACTCACAGTGTGAAATTCGACTGTTGACACATTGGAGTTGTGATGATGCGCGCTCTTCCATGTCCCCATTACGCCTAAGTTGTCCAGCTGATGCTGCGAATCCTTCCAGGTACCAATTACGCCTACGCCTTGCAGCTGCTCTGAATGTTTGTCTGCCAACTGCACAAGCACACACCCACAAAGTTTATCTCTCATGCCTTCATAGGTCGATTCACGTATTACATCATGCCACCATACAAACACGGTACGCAAAATCATTTCTAAACCTCAACTAAGGCACAGCATACCTTCCCGACTGGGGAGCAATCAATGTCGCTGCCTCAGGTTCTCTCGGCCATAACAGGCAGAAGTGTTGGATGGGAAGAACGCTGGACCCGGTTTCCACCAGTACTCGTAAAAAGTAGAGGGAAGTACGTTCATGTCACATCAGAGTTTCCTAGGGGGCAAAAAAAAACATGCATCGGCAAAGAAAGTACCGCGGCGGTCGTGTCACGCCGGGTGTCATATTGTACGGGGGATGGTCGTGGTGTCAGGCCGGGTGTCATATTTTACAGGGGTCGGGCGTGGTGTCCTCTTCTCCCTCTCTGCCTCTGTTTACCAGGAAGCTCTGTTTGACGATATGTACCACGACTTCGTTAGCACCCTGCTACGGTTTTCTCCGGTCAGGTCGAGCGCCAGTTGTCGGGGCCGTCACTACACGGCCATGCTGTGCCTCTAGTGCCATCGGCGTGTCTGGAGTGTATTTTTTTTGGCTGTGACAGACCTCTCTTTGTTTCGTGGGTGTTTTGCTGGCTTGTGATGGGGTGTGAACCGACAGTCTGTAGAGTTTTCCATCGGGTGTGGGCGAGTGATAGTCTGCTTTGATTTTCGTCATAGGTACCTTGTGGGCAGTGGTTGGTGCCCACCTCAAGGTATCAGTTGTCGGGCAGTTGTTGATGCTGAACCACAACCGAGGTTAAGGTGGACTATCACTTACAGTGTAATCAGTTAGGGGATTCTGCAGACTGTTGAGGGTTCAGCCTGCTGATGAGTCAGTGCAAGTTTAACTCCGACGAAACAGTTTGTCACAGCCCCTCATTGTTGTCCTCTTGTCCATCTCTGCCTACGGTTTACCCGGCAGCTCTGTTTGATGATATATACCACGACTTCGCTAGCACCCTGCTACGGTTTTCTCCGGTCAGGTACCAACCACTGCCCTCAAGGTATCGATGACGAAAATCAAAGCAGACTATCACTCACCCACACCAGATGGAAAACCCGACAGACTGTCGGTTCACACCCCATCACAAGCCAGCAAAACACCCACAAAACAAAGAAAGGTCTGTCACAGTCAAAAAATACACTCCTGACACGCAGCTGGCACTAGAGGCACAGCATGGCCATGTAGTGACGGCCCCAACCACTGCCGCTCACCTCAAGGTATCAGTTGTTGGGCAGTTGTTGGTGCTCAACCACAACCGGGGTTAAGGTGGATTATCACTTACAGTGTAATTAGTTAGGGGATTCTGCAGACTGTTGAGGGTTCAGCCTCCTGATGAGTCGGTGAAACTCCGACGAAACAGTTTGTCACAGCCCCTATATATATTGTCACATAACTATGCAGTAAAAGAGGGCACTTTATAAGTTTATATATATATCGACCCACACTCACTCCTCATACAAACAGTATGCATTCATCAAGCGCTCGGACACACAACATTAGTACAGTTACCTCTGGGGTCAAAAAATATGAAGCACGTGCCTGCCCTTATCACCCCCAAATAGTCGAAAAGATGGATAATGCAATTCGATGCAAAAGGCCTAAAGGCATAAGGGATCAGAGAAGGCGAAGGACCGCGAGACAAGATTTCCTGTCAGAAAAGGGAAGAAGGAGAAAAAAGAACCAAATGCCTGCTCAAGGGCTGCGAGACTGAGGGTCTGTTAATCATTGAGTGGCAATCAATCACAGGGACGATAAAAGCATCACCCAGATTGAAGCCCTGCCAAGCTGATAGCTCTGATCTGCTGGTGGGAACTTCGCCTGCTGGAAACCGGGTCCAGCATCCTTTTCCATTATTTTATTTTCTGAACATTTAAACCACCAGTACTTCCTAAAGTCGTGCCCGTATACGGGCCACGATTTTAGGAAACGTACGCGCCACTACAGGAGCGTCCAAATTCATCCGACTAGAAACGTTTCTACTTCATTCATTTCCACGGCTGATAGCTCGGTGGGCCAAGTACTGGTGGTTTAAGATGATCTATTGACTGAAGCTGCGCTCAGACACCAGGCCTCTCAGCCCACCGCGCTGCGAGATATCGACCATGTGCCCTAGCCTGTGTCGCAGGTTCTGTATCGGTGGCCATGTATTGCTGACCCCTCCATCAAACCATTGCAGGTCCACCAGGGAACGATAATGTGGGGGGAAGGGATCTGGGAAGTCGGATGGGGGGCGAGGCCGGATGATGAGGTCTGTCGTATCTTCATCCCCTTGTGGCCTCTTGATGCTCTGGCTCCTGCCAACCGTCCCGTTCTACTGATGCCACCCGGTCCCACCCGATCCCCGTGTTCTCCACCCAACCAGTCCATGCAGAATTTAAAGGTTTCTTTTTGCAATGTCTTTTTGTTGAGACAGGAAACACAGTTTGTCGGTTTTCACCTTGGCCCACCGAGCCGCTAGTTCCCTTTCGATCTGTTGTTTTCATAAGCTTCTAAGAGGCGCATCCTGACTCCATGTTTTCTCTACTTTCTTTGTGTGCCTTTGATCTTCTCTTTAATTACGTGTTTTTTTTTCCTTTTCTTTTCTTCTTTTCTTGCTTGTGGTCTTCTACATGTAAGACAAGTGCGTAAACATACGTCATTGCCATTGTGTACGTTGCACCATGCGTTGTGCTGGCCATTACCATCCATTCTCATGCTTCGACATTGCGGTGGTTGACCTCGCGTTGGTTCCTTTCCACACATTCTACATGAATCTAGACTACTGTTCAGACCAGGTGCATGCATTCTGCAGATGTGCCTATCGGATCTAGGAGATTCATCCTGGCTCTGTGATTTCTCTCGTCCTTGTGTGCCTTTGATTTTGTGTTTGTGTGTGCTGGCTTGGTTCTCTGGAGGTAAGGCACATGTGGAAACAGACGTCATGGCCAGCAAGTGCATTGCACTGATGATTACCATCCCTTCCCATCTCACGTTTCGAGATTGCCGTGATCGAACCATTATACATTTCTCTCCGCCTTTTTCTTTTTTTTTTTCCATTTCCACTCCCAGATACTCTTATTCCATTTTTTTTAATAAAAGAAGGGCCAATGGACCTATTTCGCCCCCGTGTGCCCATTCAACCTCCGCAGCTGTTTGTTTCGCCTGAGCGTGTTTCTTCTGCCCATTCAAGTTTGACACCTGCCACATCTGCACTTGTGTCAAAAACACAAAAAGAATCATTTCGGTTAGCATGGCCCGTGTATTGCTTACGTCAGCTCACATGCTTGGCCATGGGGCCAGAGTCATGCTTGCTCATGGGCCCATGCGCCCACAGACATGCTTGCTCATGTGCCCATGGGCCCGCAGACATGCTTGCTCATGTGCACATGGGCCCGCAGACATGCTTGCTCACGTGCGCACATCGCATGTCACAGGCAGATCTCTGGCGCACACAACGCTCCAAGGCTTCCACTCAAGGTGCAGTCAAAATGTTGAAGTCACCCGACTCTGAAGAGGAAGAACTCCTTTACATAGGACTGATTAACGCAGGTGTGTTTAACGAGGAACGGTAGGTTGAGCCATAACCTCCTACCAGAATCAGATGGACATGATGAAGTCAGGGGCTACGTCCTCTTGTTTCTTTTTCACTAAATTAGAAAAGAAAGGTTTGATTCATCGGTCACAGAGTTCGATCATTCCTGGCTTGCACGTGAGAGCTCCAAGCATCCATGTCCATTTTTCTCTTTTTTTTAAAGAAGGGAATAATGCTCCAGTCTATTTTGTGCGGGGCAGCACGTGCTGGCTGGCGATCAAAAAACCAGTGAGATAAAGATGTCAGCCAGAAGCACTAGCTTATCTGAAACTCCAACCCTGTGGCCACGTCATTTTGGCCACACAGTAAGGACACGATCACGTCACTTAGGACCTCGTCGAATGCATCTTTCCACAGAAAGCGGTAAGATGCATTCGTTCTTGTTTCGTTTCGACGGTAGTGTGGTGACGCCCTTTTAAGCCAGGTCATTCCGCCCGATTACCACATGCGGCAGTCAGGACAAGCTTTTGCTGCATCATCCTGACCAAAACAACGAGACGCGCTGGTTGTGACTTGGCGAAGTTGTTCTGACGGAGATGGAAAATTGCAGACCCAAAATCGTCCTTTCACACTAGGCAAGGGAACGGAACTAAGACGCGCTGGTTGTGACTTGGCAAAGTTGTTCTGGCGGAGATGGAAAATTGCAGACCCAAAATTGTCCTTTCACACTAGGCAAGGGAACGGAACTAAGTACACTAAAACCACAAGAGAAGACTCGGGGCCTATTCACAATTTCACACTAGTTTTTTTAACGAGGAACAGTAGGTTGAGCCATAACCTCCTACCGGAATCAGATGGACATGATGAAGTTAGGGGCTACGTCCTCTTGTTTCTTTTTAACTAAAATAGAAAAGAAAGGTTTGATTGATCGGTCACAGAGTTGGATCATTCCTGGCTTGCATGTGAGAGCACCAAGCATCCATGTCCCTTATTCTCTTTTTTTTTAAAAAGGGAACAATGCTCCAATCTATATTCGTGCGGGGCAGCACGTGCTGGCTGCCGACCAAAAAAACTAGTGAGATAAAGATGTCAGCCAGAAGAACTAGCTTATCTGACACTCCAACCCTGTGGCCACATCATTTTGGCCACACAGGAAGGACACGATCACGTCATTTAGAACCTCGTTGAACGCATCTTGCCCTTCTCTGCGGGAAGATGCATTCGTTCTGGTTTCGTTTCGACGGAGGTGTGGTGACACCCTTAAGCCAGGTCATTCCGCCCGACTACCACACGCAGCAGTCAGGACACATTTTTGCTGCATCATCCGTGCTGGATGTGACTTGGCGAAGTTGTTCTGGCCGAGATGGATAAATGCAGACCCAAAATCGTTGTTTCACACTAGGCAAAGGAATGGAACTAACTCGGGGCACATTACATTCACACTACGACTTTTTCGATGCAGCTCTGAACTTAAATGCAGTCCGATGCATCAGCATCCAGCCGTAATTGCGGTCATATACATTCACAAAAGTGCTACTGTGAGTATGCCCTCCGGATCGAGGGGCACGGAGGCAATCCATGGAACTTACAGATGCAGTGAAAAGGGGGGAAAAAAAAAAAAAAAAAAGAACTCCGCAGTCTATTGGACAATGTCAAACACGTCACCGAGGACCATGTAAAGAAATGTCCATCCCATGCGGGGAAGGGAGGGAAGGGGGGGGGGGGGGGGGGGGGGAGGGGCGTGGGAGAGTTGGGAGGGAGAGGTGGCAAGAGCATGTGGGACCAACCTCAGACGCTAGGAGCACTCTCAAGCTTTACATGCGAACTCTCCTCAACTGACAAACGAACGGTCATTCCTCACAGACAGCTCCTTTTTTTTTTCTTTTTTTTTTTTTCAATCGAAGGATCCTATTGGACCTAGAGAAGTAAGCTACTTTGCAGGGTCGTTTGTCAGACCAGCTCCTCACGGACGACGACTGGTTGATTTTTTCTGAGGGAATACTCAGACTAGCACTTTTTTACTTGTTTATGGACGGAATCGCGACCAGATCCATACAGGTATGGCTGTAAATACAGTCAGATACATTTAAGACAGTGCTAGTGTGAGTACGCCACCTCTGGTAAGTTCTTGCCAATGCTTCCCTAACCTAACTTTTTTTTTTTTTTTTTTTTTAAGGCTAATTCTCTAAGCCCAGCCAATTCAATTACCTGTCAGATCCGGACAGGACGGCCTTTCAGGCCTTTTTTTTTACGGGGAACCCCGTAGCAGCCACATCCGTGCTCAAGCCTCCAACGAGGGAACATGCGGGAGCTGCCACCCACCAGCAGGTGCGATACCTGCTACAGCAGGTGGGCTATACCTCGACCTCTAGAACATTTCCTTTTTATTAAAAAAAAGGGAAAATAACATCAAATAAGAGAGAGAGACTCTTGCGATTTGGACCGGTTATGCTAGACAGGCCACGTACAAAAATAGATCCACTCTGAAGAGAGGGAAAAAAAATAAAAGATTTTATTATTGTTATTTTTTAAGCAAAAATGTCCCTTCCCAAAGTCAAAACCCTGAAATTTTGAATTCTGAGCAGAGGTAAAAAAAAAAAAAAAAAAAAAAAGTTAAACCTCGAGTAGCTACACAAATGTCAGCCAGTGAATGCTTCACTCACATGAACAGACGACAGATCTTCAGTGCGGGGAAATCATCTTCTACTCAGGTTCAAAAGCCAATAGCATCGTTATCATGCTTAAGTGCTAATTAAGGCACCCTGTCAATCCAGCCTGACATTATATGGCTCTCTGCAAAACTACCTACTTCTCTGACAGCAAATATTCTAGATGAGGTTATATGGCGCCGACGCCCACATATCAAGAATGGGCACCCAACCGTCTTCTTCACCCAAAAAGAACGCCCGGTGTAATCGCTGCATCTAGACAGACACTTGGCCCAAATACAGGTGTAATGACGGGACGTTCAAGCAGGTAAATACAGTGGAAGGGTGGACGCAATTTACGGCCAGTCGTTAGCTCTGACCAGCAAAAACTAGCAGAGTCACAATCCCCTTGGCAGGTGGAACAACCAAAAGGACGATTTTTTTTTTCGACCTTTGTTTCTCCTTCCAGCCCATGCCCCCATGCTAGCGTCTCCACCGATGCCATTGTTTTCTTTTTTTTTTCTTTTTTTTTTTGATTGATCCCATGGTCATCACATCATCTTTTGCTTCGATAAACATCAACTAATGACCCAATCACTGCCGCCCGAGAGAGATTGTGATGTTGATCGAACAGATGGACAGTAGTAGATGCACCTGGATGGCAATTACTCTACCATTGGGATATCCTTTTTGGTTTTTCTTTTTTTTTGGGGTGGGGGGGGGCGGGGGGTGAACTTCAGTGGGAGGAAACACTTGAGCCAGTGATAAGGGCAGCCTCCTGTTTTATTTTGGGGGGGAAGGAAAGTGGGTAGTTTTGCAGAGAGCCAGCAGGTGGCGGTCCCCACCTCCCTGGTCGTTCCGTATAAAGGCAGCCTCCCCAAGTGGACCTTCAGGTGAAGGCTCCATCTATTGGTGGGGACCGCCACCTGCTGGAAACCGGGTCCATTGTGCCATTGGGATTTATTTCGCCTCTCCACACCCCAGCTCCCGAAGCAAAATCATACGAACACAAGATATTTCCGTAGATATTTGCTGCGTCTACAATCTGAACATAGAGTGCAAGGGAGGTGCGGGGTGGTGGCAAGCGACGGAATAAGTGTAAGCTCCTTATACCGTAGTACGATGGACTAAGGGGCAAACACAGTATCTATGATCACAAAATAATAAAATATTCAGATTCAACAAAAGCAGAACACCGCGAATCGTCAGGAAAAAGGTAAGGGTGATGGATCCTTGTGGAGCCGATTATCCTTCTCGGAAGGATAGATTCAAAGCCGTGCATAACTCACTGAGTATTACAATTACGGAGGGCATACTCACACGGGGATTTTTTTAACGGAGCTGTGGACCTGACTGCGGTCAGATGCATCCAGGTTGGGTCGTAGATGCCGTAAGATGCTTTTAAGAAATTACCAGTGCGAGCGAGTACACCCCAAGTATTCATCATACTCACGTCTTCATGCACATATACGTGTGGATGGACCTCCCATTTGTTCATCTCGCCCTCTCCGCATCTTACCCCGCGGCTCCGAAAAATTACCGGCTCGCTCCAAAAAATTACCGGCTCGGTCTGAAGATCGGTCGGACCATTCCATAGCCGCAGTGGTATCCTCTTCTCCCGCGCGGTGTCATCGATGAAGGACCTCCCATTTTTTCGTTCTTGGGTACACGCGGTCTATTCGTCTTAGGGTGCTCGGAAAAAAACAGGTCGGCGACGGACTGGTGGTTTAAACCACCAGTACTCGGGCACTGCGCGCCGCGCCGGCCGCACCCTTTTTGAAGCGGCGCGGGCTGTTGATACGATTTATCGACGGCCCGCCGGTAGCGAAATTCTCGTAGCGTTAACGCTAAGGCGTCGCCCAAGTACTGGTGGTTTAATATGGACACGGTGATGTCATTCATTGGTGAATCAGGCGCCACAAAGTACTTTTCAGCGTCTCAGTGGTGGTCCCCAGTAGGTCTGGTCCAGCCTGCTGGATCACCAATGAGCGTAGTAGCTCGAACACCTCATTGGTGCGTATGATGTTACTCTGCAGTTCAGCTCCACCCTCATTGGCTTGGCAGATGTCAGACTATCCCCCCATCTGCTACACAACCACAAGGAGGTCCCTGCTTTTAGAGTCTTTTAGCTCTTGCCGCTTTTCATTCTCGAAAAGTTTTCTTGCGAGAGGGAAATAAAATAGCAACGACAACTCGCGCGCAGGTTACACCACGAATTCTGGAAGCAATCACAAATACGCGGCTGGAATTTTATTCGTACATAAACTGAAAATGAATGCTCAACAACACAAGGACCAGCAATTTGTCAAGCCCCTAGCAATTTGCAGCCCAAGAGCTTCTCGACCATGTAACCGCCCAGCCCACCCAATTGGAATCTGGGCTGGCAAGCTGGTCCATCCGAGTTTGTTCTACGCATGCCATGCTCTCTCTCTCTCTCTCTCTCTCTCTCTCTCTCTCTCTCTCTCTTGGGCTTCTGGACCATGTAACCGCCCAGCCCACCGAATCGAAATCTGGGGTGGCAAGCTGGTCCATCCGATTTTGTTCAACACATGTCATGCTCTCTCTCTCTCTCTCTCTCTCTCTCTCTCTCTCTCTCTCTCTCTCTCTCTACGTTCCTTTGTTCCTGACCCAAGCCCGCTTCATACTTCCCTTCTAACGCCCATCTTCTCCCTAAATGTGTCCAACCTGGAAAGCGGCCGGTTTGGCCGAGAAAGTGGTTGGATGCATTACCCGACGTACCAGTGTGAGTATGCCCTCAGTGAGGGCTGCTTTCAGCATGAATATGGGATACGGCTGTCAGATTCACAAAAAGAAAAAGAAAACCTAAAAGCATCCAAGAAAATGGAATTTGAAGGACACAAGAGTCGAGTAATCTAGAAAATTAATTTTCGTTTTTAATACATCAAATTTGATTTTAACTTTTAATACATCAAAAGTCTAATAGATTCGTGCTGAATATCTTCATACCTATCTATTTCGAGCAGATTGAATGCAGGCTTGGTCCCACACATGGTTGAAAACTCAATGCTGAGCTACAATGCCGTTAGCGGGGACCTACCCTCTTCACCCAAATACAACGCAAGGTCATTATCGCTGTACCTAGACTGAGAGTTGAAACAGATATTGAAACAGATACGGCTATAATCACGGGGCATTCTATTCGGGTGAAGACGGTAGCCCCAGCTTATAACCAACTTCAGCTACCTTTCGGTTAGACCACCAGTACTTCCACAAGTCGCGGCCGCATGCGTGCCACAACGTGCTGCGGCGAACAAGCCTACTGTCTTCCCCCGAACATAACGCACCCTGAAAATGAACGTATACAAGATATGTTTCCGGCCCGATACAGGCAAAATGAGGGTGCGTTATGTTCGGGGGAAGACGGTAGGGTGCTGGCACAAATTCATTCGAGTGGAAACGTGGCAGAAACTGTAGCAATGGCTGGCTGCATGCAGGGCGTAACCTCCCAAAGCACTGGTGGTTTAAATATATATATGTAGAAGCGCTGGGCCCCATTTTCACACATGTGCTGCTCCCTGCACTATTTTTTTTTAATCGGTCCAATGGAATCCGGGCGGAATGTAAGTGGCATGTCCTGGGGCGTGGTCCCACTAGCAAAAAGTATAGGATCGAATGCCTGAATCTGGACGAGTTTATGGAGATGTGCAGGAAATCGAGATTGAACTGTTTTTCTGCATCTCTGCTTAAAACACATCCACATTCAGGAGCTCGATCCTATCCCTTTTGCTAGTGGGACCTCGGCCCTGATGCTCATCCACCCTGAGCCCCGAGGAAAATAACATTACCCTGGAAATAGATCACGAGATCTCGAGTTTTTTTTTAATAAAACAAAAAGGTTAAATGGGGTTCATATATCCACTTGTCAAAAAAAAACAAAAAATGGTAATATAGTATTGAGTTTATTGCGTCTATTGAGTCTACTATTGATCTTATTGTCCTTGTTGTATCCCTAACTACTCTGTGAGTGTGAGGGCATATAGGGCCTCCCTGCACTACTCTCGACATGCACAAAAGACAAAAGCGTTGCCAGTGTATTTTTCCATATTCTAGCGGATGATTCACTCTCGTTTTGCACATTTCGAGAGTAGTGCGGCGAGGCCCATACTGGACCAATAAGTTATTGTACAAAGCTCTAGATGTTATTACAGCCAGATGCATCCACATCTGGCTCTGGATGTGATTACAGTCCGGGGCATCCACGTCTGGCTTTTGGATTGCTATTCGGAGACCTTCCAAAAACTACCTTCTTATGTAATTAGTAATTACACCCGCTGTTACGGTCAGATACATTTACGAAAGCGCTTGTGTGAGCATGGCCTGAGTGGTATTTCGTTTGCTCTTTTTACGAGCACCCCATTTTTGAGGGCAGGTTCTGTGGTTCCTGTTTGCGCAGGGGTGCACGGGCTAAGTCCCACTAGCAAAGAGGATTGGATCAAGTGCGTGAATCTGGATGGGTTTTAAGCAGAGATGCAGAAAAGCAGTTCAATTTCGTGTTTCTGCACCTCTCCACAACCACGTCTAGATTCAGGCATTCAGTCCAACAATCGTTGCTAGTGGGCCTCCCCCCAGGAAAGATGTTCGTCACCGTTGGAGGGCCAAAGCTATAGAACAGGAAAAGCCCTTTTTGTGACACGTGCCTGCCAATGAGGGCAGAAGGCAGGCAGATCATTAGAACGAAAAGATAATAGATTACAATAATGACCAAGGAAATGAAAGGTTACCAAAAAAAAAGAAGGGTCGAGGATCTGAAAACACTTTTTCGGAGTTTTTCCCAAAAAGCGTATCATCTTTTTGGATGAACTGTCCTTTTTCTAGTTTTCGTATCATCGAGATATTCCACGGCTGTCTCGCCAGCGACGGAGCATTATCGTACAGTGGTTCTCGTCATCGCAATTTGTTTTGCTCGGGGATTTAAACCACCAGTACACCTGGCGCTGGAGACGCTGCGATGCGTGCCAAGCTTTGCCGAACTGCAAGCGCGACACTTCTTTTCTTTTTTGGCTGGCACCGTCAGCCATTGTGGGCCAGTAGCCCCGAGATACAGACTGCATTTTTTAATAACTAAAATAATAATAATAATAATACAAAGCAGCAACGGCCTACAGATAATGTATCTTTCACAAGCCTGAGGTAACTTGGAGCTATTTCTTTTTTTTTTTCTTTTTTTTTTTTCAACTTATTTGATTTCGTTCATCATGATGTCTTTGGATTCGAACTCAGGTCTGTATTTCAACAGTTCATGGGTGTACCAACTGAGCTACGCCCATTCCGAGTAGACGATGAACGACTTTCTCCGAGGCTGGGGCCATTTGCTGGCTGTTCACACCTCCAGTTGTTTTTATAGCTCTAACATACACAGTAGGAGCATTTTGATTCAGACCTGGGCCGGTGGTGAAGGCGGACGGACACTATGAAAAGTCCCAGTTGGAGGCTCCGCCTGCCTTGGAAGGTAAGCTTTGTCAACTTAGCCTCATAGAACTGTTGCTGTAAACCACCAGTACCTCTACCAGTGTGCGGTCCCGGGGCGTTCACGTTAACGCGCTGCGACTTTCGAAGGCTTCGCGGCCGCACAGATTTTTAATCTGTGGCCATCGTCGCGGGGCGGGCCTCCGAAAGTCGCAGGTAGGACCCCGTGGCCACACAACCGCTAGGTACTGTTGGTTTATACCGCGCTAGTACACGGGCCCAGCCTTGCAGTCCAAAACTTGTCGCCACAAGAAAACAGGGCCGAAACGTCAAACGCGGGCCCTGCCGTTGATATATTGGATCGCCAGTCGCTTTTTTGTTTCACGCCTCCGGAATTTCGGGTGTCAGGCCCGCGGCCCAGGTAGCCCTGTACTGGTGCTTTAACCCACCATTACTTTTCCCAGCTAGCAAATACGGACCTCATGCATGCTGCCGTGACTCTTCGGAAGTACCCGGGCACCTTTTTGCGGCACATCCATCCAGGCCAAATGGGTTGCATGAGGGGCCCATTTTGCCTGGATGGACGTCCAGCAAAACGATGCCCCGGTACTTCGCGAGAGTCGCAGCAGCATCCAATAAAACAAACAAACAAACAAACAAACTAACAATGGGGAGAAGCAGCCATTCAAGTAAAAAAAAATGAAAAAAATCAAGTGAAGAAAAGAAAAGTGCCATGTTGCTGCTCGTGGAATTGAAGAAGGATAACCAGACCCTAGCCATTGGGTGTAGTTAGGGTTGGTGATTGGCTTGGGATGAGTGCGTGAGTCGATAACTGAGCGTTTAATTAGGGTTCCTTCTCTGTTTACGATACTTAGGTTCGCATTGATACTTAGGTTTGGGTTGTGCTGGTGGATGTGCGGTAGGGTTGGAGCTATCCATTGCAGGATAGCTGGGAGATTTTTGCTATGGCTGGGGTTATGCGTGGCTGGTGCGCCAGGCTTATCCCTGTGGGCCATAGCTGTTCATGTGAGGGACGCTGGGCGCAATTCCCAGATTGTAATGGAAAGACTTAGAGAAGGAAGAAAAGAAACGAACAAATGGGGTCCGCACTCCAATGCACAACATTTCAAGTGTTTTTGGGCCAAGGTCCCACTAGCAAAGAGGGATTGGACAGAATGTGTGATTGTGGACATTTTCATGGGGAAGCGCAGATAATCGAGATCGAACAGCATTTCTGCACCTCTGCGTAAAACACATCCAGATTCAGGAGCTCAATCCAATCGTTTTTGCTAGTGGGACCTTGAGATGCATAAAACACATCCAGATTCAGGAGCTCAATCCAATCGTTTTTGCTAGTGGGACCTTGCCCCTGGAGCTGACAATGGTCTCAATGCCATTCAAAATGTTCAATCAGTTGGAATGTATCTGGGTGACCATGTAGGGCGCATGCAACTCCGATGTGGAGTAGTTCGGGTGACGCCCATGGGAGAAGATAATCAAGATGCATAATGTTCTGTGTCTGTCCTCTCACCTGTCTGAACTGTCCTGTCCTGTCAGAAGAAGAAAAAAAAGATCCTTTGTTTTCCTTCATAATCGGTTGATAAACCGATCATTTTCCCAGCCAGAATCGAAGTCGCGGCGTTATATCCTCTTTGTTTTTCGATCAAAAAAAAAAGAAGAAAAAAAGGTTATTCTTTGCACTCCTCTTTTGCATCTGTGTATTGCACATGGATGGGACGGGACAGGAACATCGGTCAGCTAGCAGCAGGACAAGCCCAGATATAGGGCGCCGCACCACTACACAACACTACAGATGCACTTGGACGCTTAATGGACCATAAGCACTCTAACAAATCCAACTCGTTGAACGTATTCGGTCCGGAAAGTGTCCAAATGCATGTAGACTGTTGTATACTGGAGCGAAGCCCATAATGCTATGGCATACCATCACCATCAGATAGACAAATGGTCTGTGGATGGGCTGCTGCGGGGTGACTTTTTTTTCATCTTTTTTTTGAGCTCCTGACAGACTGAGTGGAAAGGGAAGCTAGCTCCCTCCCAAAAGCATGGCACTGCCAATCCCGAACCTGGACATCATCTGGGGCGACATCCCGCTTGCAAGGATTAGGACATGCACAGATTAAGAGACATTGGGCGTAGAAGACGGAGATCTAAGTAAAAAAATGGAAAAAGTGAAAACTGCAGGCTAAAAACAAAGGACCGAGGACCGCACACGCACAAGTGAACACACCCAGAGTCGATGTATCGGGCTGGGTGAGCCTTCTGTCCATATCACTGTCACTGTGGACTTCAGTTAATTGGTGACCTGTTACTTCGAGATGTTATCAAGCTGCAAGCATTGATATTAAACCTCTCTCCTGATCAGGATGATCCTCGACAGGAAGTCCCAGCACACATTCGTCGTCTACTAAATCCATTTCCAGAAGCTCTGGCTGAACCTCGTGGAGTTCCCGAGCATTCGACCAAACACAAGGCCGAGATAGTAACCGGGTGTGTTCCTCCAAAAGGCTGCGTACCAAATAGGACAAGGCAAGTAGGGGGAGCTGAGGAGACAGATTGATGACACGACTGATCATGGATGGATTACGCCTTGCAGTCTGTTCTCTTTGTTGCCAAGGAAAAAGGCAAATATTTCACTAAATCCATAATCCGATATTTGTATGTATCGCCATTATCCCCGATAGTCAGAATCGTAATTAGTACGAGTAAGCTTCACACCTCACGGTGCTTTTACTTCTCGCCTATTCGCGTGATGGTCTCCGGATGTGCATCCACTATCGTGGCCTGAACCATACCTACCGCGTTTTTAGGCCATGCCATTTTCGATTGGATACAGACCCGCATGGGGAAGGATGGTTCATCCACATGTTAACGGCCTCAAAACGAGGTAGGTACCGGTCGTTTAATGCTGTCACCATCGAGTGTGCATTTTGAACCATTGTAGAATCATGTACTTCTTTAAGCTACCAGTACTTGGCCCAGATATCAGCCGCCGAAAAGAATAGAGTAGAAACGGTTTGAGTCGGATAAATTCGGGTGTTTTTGTAATGGCCCGTACATTTCCTGAAGTCGCGGCTTGTTTACGGGCACGACTTTAGGAAGTACTGGCGGTTCAATGTTTGACGTGTTACTCAATTTTGCATCTATAGCTGAAATGCAATGCTAAAAAAACAAACAGGTCATGAGTTCGGATCCTCTAACGGACTCGGATGGAAACAACAACACCTGGTGCTTCCCCAATTAAAAAAAAAAAAAAAAAAAAAAAAAAGAACCAAAAATAGGCATTCATGCGTGCCTCACTCCAGCACTTGCCATGGGGCCTCCCTCCAGTACACTCCACATCCACAGACGACAAAAAATATGGCAGTGTATCTTGAAGACAAACAAAATGACGGCGTATCTTGATAGGTTCTAGCGGAAGATTCATTCTCATTTTTAGCACGGTCAACCTTTGGTGACTGCGATTGTCACTCCACCACTCACCACCACCCGCATGTCAAAAGTCACTTATTATTATAATTTTTTTTTTGACTTCGGTTGTGGGGCATCCCTTGAGGAAATGATAAGAGCATATTCCTAAAGTGGTCCTCCGGATGAAGGCTCCACCTATCCGCGGGGAGCAGCACCTGCTGGAAATCAAGTCCAGAGTCCCTTATTTAAACCACCAGTACTTGGGCCATATATCGGCCGCGTCCTTGCCCATTAATGCGCCGCAGCTGTCAAGGGTCGGCCAAGTCCAATGCCCAGTAGCTGCAAAAAAGGCGGGCAAGTGCCACATTGAATAAAAAAGACAAAAAAACAGAAAACAGAGAACCTGAAAGAAAAAATGAAAAACGAACAAAACGAAAAACAAAACAAAACACGAACGCACCGAGAGAGAGAGAGAGAGAGAGAGAGAGAGAGAGAGAGAGAGAGAGAGAGAGAGAGAGAGAGAGAGAGAGAGAGAGAGAGAGAGAGAGA
>BFEA01000268.1:674962-699960 GCA_003427395.1 Chara braunii | reverse complement strand
GGCGTAGTTCAAGCTGGCAGTTCCTCATCGCTATTTCTAGGACAGCAATGGTAAAACCTCCTTCCCTGGTGTAATTACGATGCTCTGGCTGTAGGTCGGGGGGATCAGCGAGATTATATATAGCTTTATTTTTCTTTTGCAATTCGGTGAAGAATTTAGATGTGACGCTGAGCCAAAAGGGTCTCGTTAGACACTCCTAAAGGATTCCTAAAAGATTTAGGATGAGTCCTAAAAGAATTTTAGGAATTGCTGTGGCGTGGTTACACGCATTCCTAAGTAAAAGCTTTTAGGAACTGTCCTGAAGGGTCTCTCACGGCCTGTTTTCATATTATGTATATGGAGCCGCGCCGACGATGTCCGCCCATTGCTGCCTCGTGTCCGTGGTACACAGGGCGGTGGGCCCTGTCCAATTCATGATGGGGAGGTGAAAAGCGTGCACAGGGAGGCATCGCGGACGCAGGGAGGCAGGCAGGAGGACGGGCAGCGGACATGTATGACGTACAAAAGACGGCGCTGCTGATCTCCCAATCGTGGGGAGCCTTCTTTCGCCGGCGCGCGGAATCATCTGTGACCTGTGAAGTGTTGTCTTGCCGGGAACACAAGCGGGCTCTTCTGCGGCTACGAGCACAGGCATTACGCGTGAGACTCGAACGGGCGATGGAGTTGGACGTTCGTGGCGGCAGCCATGCGCTGTGTGATGAAGACGGGAGGCGGTGACGGCCGTTGTTGTGAACACAATGAGCGGCAGCTCGTCCACACAGCGCGAAATCCGTCTGCAGTTGCAGAAGCATAGAGCGTTGTTGCAACGCGTGGTTGAAGCTCCAGATTGTGTGGCCACATCTGAAGCGGTCCTGCAACTGTGTAAGGCACTCTCCATCGCCGTCTTCCCGCGCGAGACGCCGCCATGGTGGATAAACGAAGGACAGGTGAAACTTGGGCAGATCTTCTCGTCTGTGACGACGCGAGTGAGGATTATTTCCACGAGAAGTTGTGTATGTCGAGGCCACTCTTCATGCAGATCGTAGCCACATGCACCGCATATGTGGAGAAGAAGGTCACACATTACAGGCTGCCATTGCTTGTGGAGCAGGTGATTGCATTCGCGTTCTACAGGTGGGCATTTGGGGAGACTTACGAGAGTGGCACGGCATCCTTCGGCATCGGCAAGGCTACAAGACTGCAGGCCGTCCGCGACGTCACCTTGACGTTGTTGAAGGCTTACCCTGACACGATAAAGTGGCCAACGGGGCGGAGACGTGTGCATATTATGCACGCTTTCCGGGAGGAAGGTTTCCCAAACTGCTACGGTGCAATCGACTGCACGCACATCTATATTGACAAGCCCGTCGGCACGCCATCAGATAACTACTACGACCGCAAACAGAAGTTTTCAGTCCAAGTGCAGGTGGTCGTGGATTTGGACTTGCATATTCTTGACGTCCATATCAGATACCTGGGCAATGTGCACGATGTCCGTGTTCTCCACAACTCCCATTTGTGGAGGCGCGAAGAAAGCGGGAGTTGTTAGACCCCCCGCCGAAGAATCTGCCGCACGGCATCGTCATGCGAGAATACCTTCTCGGCGACAACGGCTTGTGCCGAGAGAGCCTTCAGGCGGTTGAAGTGCACATACGGTGGCGTCTATTCCTACGCACCCACAAAACGAACTTGGAAACCTTGCCTCAGCAGTTTGTCATCATTTGCACTCTCCACGACATCCTCCTGAACGCCGGAATTGAGTTTGACGAAAACCTGTTGTGGGAGGTCAACGATTACGGCACCCGGCGTAGAGTGGACTTAGGTATTGTGGGAAACGCCATGCAGGGTCGACAACGATGCGCAAACGTAGACGGGGACCTGTTGCGGGACGCACTCTGCGACCGGTTAGCATTGATGTCGGAGTGTTGGGGGAATCGCGGTAGAGCCACGTTCGCAGGGCCGGGTGGAGATGTCTGCTTTATTTATAAGACGATTAGCCTTTGGCTGGATAGTCGATCGTCGGCCCGTTCACAAGCCATGTTCGTGGGGAGATAGGGATGGTAGGTAAGACTGTGTTACAGGATGTCGGCGACGTCATAAGTGCCTTCTTCTTTACTTTTACGTGGTCTCCCAGCAACAAGGGTTGGCAGTTATTCGTCCGCCAGTCGCTCTTCGAGGATGTGGGCGGCCGTTGCTTGTCTGCGAATGTTGAAGTTCACCATTACTCGTTCACCAAAAGTCCATTTTGTGGATGCGCATCGTTTGTGGTGTTGCTTCGACGACTGGAACGCCAAGCACACGTGGAGGAAGACGACAAACAAAAAGACAACGACAACGAGTACCAGGGAAGGCAACCTCCGATACACGTCTGCCATGAATGTGCGCTTTGGATGGAGCGTTCCCAACACACACAGGACATGGACTCCGACATGCCGACATGGACTCCGACATGCGACGTCATAAGTGGCTTCTTCTTTAGTTTTACGTGGTCTCCCAGCGACAAGGGTTGACAGTTTTTCATCCGCCAGTCGCTCTTCGAGGATGTGTGCGGCCGCTGCTTGTCTGTGGATGTTGAAGTTCACCATTACTCGCTCACCAAAAGTCCATTTTGTGGATGCGCGCCGTTTGTGGTGTTGCTTCGACGGCTGGAACATCAATCACACGTGGAGGAAGACGACAAACAAGAAGACGACGACAACGAGTACCAAGGCAACCTTCGATACACGTCTGCCATGAATGTGCGCTTTGGATGGATCGTTCCCAACACACACAGGACATGGACTCCGACATGCCGATAGATTCGACTGCAGGTCCATATTGTGCCATATTCAAAAGAGGTCAGAGGCGGAAGCCAGTGCTTCGAATTCCGACCTTTGGAGTCCCTCCACTGCCCGCAGATAGTGGATACTAGGATGGCGCAAGACGTCGTCATCCTCCGCGTTTTTGCATTGAAGGCAACGATCGACTACGGAGGACAGGGCACCCCCGCTTGCCATCCCCGGTCCATTTCGCCTGGCCAACGGCTACCGATGGTGGTCGTTGCTTCCATCCCGCCACTGGAGGCCTCCAATGTCCTACCCCAGGCCAGACGGACAACCTCTGCACCACGGAGTCGGAGACAACGGTGCCCTGCGCGCGTCGCCAAACCTCCGTCAAACGCGGCTTCCTAAAAAATTTAGATGCTGGGGAGGAGCTTTATTTTTTAGGAACTTTTGCCTGGGGATTCCTAAATTTTTTAGGACTGGTCGCAATGCTTTCACATTTTCTTTCGCGAATTCGGATATAGAAATGCGTGTAACCACACTGCATTCCTAAAACTTGACATTTTTTGGAGTGTCCAACGAGACCCAAAGTCGTTCAGTTTATTTTTCTCCATAACATAGTTTTTTCGTTTTCTTTTTTTATTGGGACCAGTTTTTTCGTTTTCTTTTTTTATTGGGACCCTCTTTGGCCCTTGCACGGCCGGGCCGCCCGGGCAAACAAGGTGACCCGGGCGGCCCGGCTGGTAGCCTAGTTTTTTTTTCATTATCTAATTCGTTTACCTCTTTTTTTTCTTTACGTGAAGTGTTTTTTTTTAACACCTTCCTTTCTCGGTCTTTTTTTTTTTTTTACCTGGATAAGACTTGAAAAAAAAAGGTCCTTCGGGACATCCGTTAAAATCAGAACGATACAGAGAAGATTTGCATGGCCCCTGCGCAAGGATGACACACATAAATTGAGAAATGGTCTAGGCCTCGCAATCGTGGATTTATCCCTTTTCTTAATCAGACGGAGCATCTGACCGGACTTGAACCTGCACTGCAGAGACTCTGATATAAGAGGACGGACCAGAACCATTGTCCGGTCCAGATACATCTAGAATGTTATGTAATGGGAGTGAGGCCCTATACCTCCAACCAGATCAAGGAAAGAATATATTGGCGTATCAAAAAAGTTGAAAAACATGAAGGAAAATATAAAGTATAGCGATGGATCAGATGTAGAGCGCCATTATAGCACATCATGGGTACAAGTGTTTTGCTCTTTCTTTTTTTTTCCTTTTCCTTTTTTTCTTTCCTTCCTTTTTTCTTTCTGGTTTACTCTTTTCTGTTTTCCTTTTTCTAATCTATTGACCTGGATAAGACAGGCCCAGCTCAGCTGGTACATACCCCAGGGGCGAGGTCCCACTAGCAAAGAGGATTGGATAAATATCCTGAATCTGGACATGTTTTACGCAGAGATGCAGAAAAGCAGTTCAATCTCAACAGTCTGCAACTTCCAACAAACAAGTCCAGATTCAGGTGTTCAATCCAGTCCTCTTTGCTAGTGGGACCTAGCCCCAGATGGAATCTATATGGACATAGATTAACTAATTTTGCAATCACCAGGAGCGGGTCCATTCGATAAATCGAGCAGCCCGACAGGCCAAGCCTCAACTCCGGTGGTTCTCTTACCACCACCGGGATAGAGGCCTTGCAGAGGGATTTTACTTTTAAAATAAAAAAATAAAAAACAGGGGCGGGTCAATTCCACAAAAGTCCCCTCTAGTAGCGCAAGTGACTCCACGCCAAACTCGCGCAAAAGGGGTGCTGTGTTCAAGGCCCGCTCCAGTCGCATCACTAGGACTTCTTTATTAGTTTCTACTATCTAGGTGTGACTGCAGTCAGGTACATCCAGTCTGGCCGTACATGCACTCGGATACATTTAGGAAAGAGCCAGTGTGAGTACACTCTCATTCTCACTCTCGAAAGGCAGAGCAGCGAAGAGAGGCATTATATGCAACAGCAAAGCTCTCTCACAAGATCGTGCAAAACGAACTATGTATCCATATAACCAACAGGTCAAAAAGTACCTGGGTTTATGGACATACTTACACTAGGACTTTTTCTACTACGCTCTGGACGTCATCGCAGTCAGATGCATCCAGGTTTGACCATAATTCCAGTTAGATACACTTAAAAAAGTGATAGTGGGAGTATGCCCTATGGCCGCAATCATGCAGAATCCACAGCACAGAAGCTGCTGCCCTAATGCCTCTACCACTGTCTTCACCAGAATAGAATGCAGGTCATGGCCATTATCGTTGTACCTAGACTGCAACTTTTGCCCAAATACAGACATAATAACCATGTGTTCTCTCTATCAGGGTGAAGATGCTAGTACAATTACCCAACAAGATAATCTGCAATACTGATCCCATCATGCCATCGACATACAACTGCCTGATGCCCGCACGGCCACATGATACCGTCTTCCCCGAACAGTCTTCACCACCATAGAATGCTGTACCTAGACTGAAAATTTGCCAAAATTCGGCCATAATGACCATATGTTCGCTCTATTGGGGTGAAGACGCTACTATCAGCCAACAAGATATCTGCGATGTTGATTCCGCCCTGCCACTGACATACAACTGCCTGACGCCTCCATGGCCACACGATACCTTCTTCCGACAAACACAACGCACCCTAATAATATTTTTTTCTCAGGCTTGGAGCCAAACCATAGGCCAACACTGAAGTTTGCAGACTTGCGCTGAATGTGGAGAGTTTCTGCAGCTTTTTCACTACCGTCGCTGAATGTGAAGAGTTTCTGCAGCTTTTTCAATACCGTCTGCCCCGAACATAACGCATAGGCACCATATTCGAGTTTTTGAAAAATTCAAAAATTTGAATACAACCTAAGCTGTATTTCCGGGCACCCAACTTCTGCCCGGGTACACGCCCGGGTGCCCGGCTGGGCATGACACCCGGGCAGCGTTCCGGGCAGCCCCAGCGCAGAAAAAGAAAAACAAAAAATTTCGGAATAAAAATATGTTGTGTAGAATTGAAATACAAGCGACTTTTGACTGAGCGTCACATTATAATTCCTCACAGAATCGGAGATCAAAAATAATAATAATAACAGAATCACACAAAGGCACCCCCCTTTTGACCCCTTTAGCCCCCTTTAAAGCCAATTTATACCCCCCCCCCCCCCCCCCCCCCCCCCCCCCCCCTTGACAGCCAACTCTGTAATGACCCCCCAAAACACAGACTGAGAACACTGCTGATTTCTGGGATTTACCGCTGGAATGTATGCCTTGCTGAGATTCCCACATTCTGCACTGATTTCTAAGTCTCTGTGTGTGCGTGCCTGCTAGTCTGCACGCCTGTCTGAGTGCTTGTCGCCCTGAGTGTGTGTGTGACCCGCAAGGGTACTTGTTGGTTGGGAGGCCCCGCAGGGCCGGTACTTACCCATGCCAGCGGGAAAAACACTCAAGTAGCAGGGGAAAGCCTGCAACACTTAGAGCAGCGGGAAAAACACTCAAGTAGCAGGTAGGCCGGTACTAAAGTAGTGGTAGAAGTGTCGGGTACTCGAGGCCGAGCAGAAGAAGACAAAAAGTTGGCATTTTTAGAGGCCCAGTAGCAGTAGGCCTGGGAAGTAAATCCTCCTCATTTGCGGTGTGCAAGGATTGGCGACATACTGCTGGAGCCAAGCGCTGGACTTGGAGCACTGCCTGGAGGAGGACAGCAGCTGGGCGCTCAGCCTGGCTATGGCGAATAGCCCAGCATGAGGAGGACGAAGAAGGGGGGCGAAGGAGGAGAGTGGCAAGGTACCTACCTGGTTATGGTGGACACCATCTTCATCACCTTGATAGGTGCTGCATCTGGAAGGCCCCAGTTGGGGTAGCGCCACACCAAGGAAGCTCGAGGCAGAGTCAGGCATGGCAGCCCAATGAGCAGCAACATAGCTGCTTCGCGTTGTCCTTTGGACAAGAGGGCAGAGCCCATAGTAGTCCGCCATAGCCTTGGCATGTGAGAGGAGGAAGAAGGGGGAAGCCATGGTTATGGTGGACCTGTTGTTGTGCTGGCAGTAAGAGGGAACTTCGGATATTGACTCTTGTTCATCCCTCATTGTTATCATTATTATTGGGAAGAAGAATAAGATTCACAAAGTCAAGGAGGAGGAGGAAGGTGGAGAGAGACGGGGAATTTGTCATTGGTCTTGCTGGTGTACATCTTCTTCTTCTTCTTCTTCTTCTTCTTCTTTCACTCTTTCTTTGGTCTCTATCTCTTTGCAAGTGCTTCCATGTCTTTCGCAATTGGGTGGCATTGTCTTTCCTTGTGAACTTGCACTTTGGAAATGACCAGGATCATAACAACTTGCAGAAAACGAAATGAGCCCAATTCGAGGTCCTCTGGGAAACGCAGGAAATATATATATATATATATTTTTCTTGCATGCCCGGCCGGGTGTGAGAATCTTCCTAGAATACAACAACAAATGCGATGTATTCAAAAACAAGGGTTTTCCGAATAGAACGCATATGGGTTGTATTCGAGTAGAAAGCAATCTGTGTGTTGATTCGTTTACAACGCATATGCATTATGTTCCACGGAAGACGGTAGAGGCCCTTTCCCAGCTATTTTCTTCCGGTGCGGCAGTATGCCTGCTGCAACTGCAGGCTCACATTGAATGTGCAGTCACCAGTCCCTTTCCCAGCAATTTTCTTCCACCTGCCGCATCAACAGAGGTTAGGCCTGCCAGACTGACAAGGACGGCAGCGCGAGGCAAAAACATTATTTTGTGTGCTCGCGCTGGTTCGTTTTGATTTGAGTGCAGTGGAAATGCAGATCGGGAAAAAGAGCCTCGAAGGGACCCAGTGGCACCTGCACAGCACAGCCTCATTCCTGAATTGAACAGATAAAATGCAGATCTACAGCCAAGAAGAGAGCATGGAAAGCCTCATTCCTGAATTGAGCAGATAAAATGAAGATCTACAGCCAAGAAGAGACCATGGAAACTTGTGTGTGGCTTCTCGAACCAGCCAATGTTGCTGAATGCCACACGCGTGCAACTGTTACCAAACCACGAGTACTTTCCGGCATGGCCATACACAGGCTGTGACTTTATGGGTTCAGCCTGCCAGAGCCCATTGGCTGACCGCGCCAGCCACAAAGAAAAACATTTGAGCTGAACCAATTCCTCTCTTTTTTTGGCATAAAGGGCCTTATTCAACACCTCTAAAGAAACCTTACATTGTAAGGGCGCCCTTACCCGGGGATCGTGATTGATTTCCCAAAACTCGAATTTTTGTTCCACAGCCCCTTACAGAAACCCTACACTTAGCCGCACTTACATTTCAAGTGCCGACTTTGTCCTCGTCGACGGCCGTGGCCGCACCTGGAAATGTCTGAGGTGGAGGTGATCCACCCTGGTTGGGCCGATGGGACTGGGTCTTGGTAAACGACCGGCCCGAAAATGGGCCCGCGATGCAAGGGGCCCACGAAAACGAATGCGGTGGAGCTGTACTGCACCGCCCCGCCGGTATTCATTCCTTGCGCTGCTCCGGCTTCATACCTATCGCAATCACCATTGCCTGTGTGTGCAATGCGGCAGCTCCAAAGGTTGTGGTGAGGCGGGCAGGGATAGTGGTGATGGCTACGGACGGCGGTGCAGGGAAAGACGCATCGATGAGGAGACTGACACTGTAACCCACGGACAAGTCCATTTTGCCAAGAGCGGTGCTTGTGGACCAACATGCCGCTTGAGCGGACATCCCAAACCGCACCACGGACACACCTCTCGCGACCTCGTATGATTGTATAAAACTGGCCGCAGGAAATCCCCGAGGATTCAACCTCAAAGCCATTCCCCGACGATAGGTGGAATGACGCCGCCAAGATTCCAAAATTTCCCCGAGGACTCGTCCTCGAAACCTGAGGACGTGTCTATCGAGGCCCTATCTCTATCGTGCCACTTTCCAAACTTTGTGGAGCACGAGTGCAAGAGAAGGGTGGTATAAGACCTACAGACACACTTGCATGTAGCCCCTCTCAAGGCCCATCACAACCTAAAAGATCCCTCCCTACCTCTTCCCTCCCTCCTCCTATCCCTCCCTCCCTCTCTCGCTAACTCACTCATTCAGTGCACAGATCTGACCCTGAGTTCCTGCCATGATCTGCTCAGATCTGAGCAAGAGGAGGCCCATCACAACCTAAGAGTCTCTCTCGACCTCTCTCCCTCCCTCCTGTTGCCCTCCCTCCCTCACTCACTCACTCACTCATCCATTCACTGCTCATATCGAAACATGAGTTTCTGCCATGATCTGCTCATATCTGCCATGAGTTTTATGTCCCTCCCTCCTCTCTCTTCCCTCTCTCTCTCCTCTCTCCCTCCCTCTCTTCCTCTCCCTCCCTCTCTCCCTCTCCCTCCCTCACTCACTTACCCATTCAGTGCTCAATTCGAAGCATGAGTTTGCGCCATGATCTGCTCATATCTGACAAGATCTGCTCAGATCTGTCACGAGTTCTCTCTCAGAGTCTGTCCCTCCTCTTGCTCCCTCCCTCTCTCCCTCCCTCACTCACCCATTCGGTGCTCAGTTCGAAGCATGAGTTTCTGCCATGATCTGCTCATATCTGACTTCATCTGTTCAGATCTGCTGAGATCTGGCATGAATTTCTGCTCTGCTCTGCTCAGATCTGAGCATGAGTTTGTGCTCAGACCTGCCATGACTTTCTGTCAGAGTGCGGTTTACTGTTTCTTATTGTTTATGATGTGTGTAATGCCTTGTCCATCCCATGTGCTTCCCACCCACCTTCATCCATCACGCAATTCTGCTTGCACTCGCAGTCCTTTTTTTTCTTTGCGGACACATGTTCTTTCCGGGGCAAGGTCCCACAAGCAAAGAGTGTCCAAGGTCCCACTACTCCTGCGGCAAGGTCCCACTAGCAAAGAGAGTTGGATTGGACCCCCACTAGCTTTCCCAGGCACAATGGAAACACCAAAATGAATCATTCTACGGTTTTCGGGTGAACAGTGCCACCGGACCAAAATTGTTTGGTAAACACCGAAAAGAAAAAGTAACCTCGCGCTTCGCCAAAGCTTGGTGAGCAGTTCTCTTCAGCCTTCGCAACAAAAACAGGCCCCAAGATAGTGGTGGTTTAAAACCAGCACAGTACACCGGGGCCTGCAGGTGCCTTACTGCGCACCAAGCTTTCCCAAACCGCCAGCGGCGTCCCGCTCCTGCTGCTCCTGCTCTGCTCCTCCTCCTCCTCCTCCTCCTCCTCCTCCTCCTAACTCCTCGTACCCCCTTGTTGCTCTGCGCATGTGGAGCTGTGAATAGTCCGTTATCCCCATCTAGTTCAACCGCCCTCCTCCTCCTTCCCTTCCTTTCCCTCCTCTTCATCCCTCTCTTCCTCCTCCTGCACCGCTTCCTTCGCTTCCTAAGCTACGGCGCTTCGTCGTCCTCCTCTCCCCCCTCTGGCTCCCACACCTCCGTTTCGTCGTCCTCCTGTTCCCCCTCCTCATCCCACTCCGGCTCCGCTCGTACGGTGCCGTCTCCTTGCAGAATTTTCCTGAACCCGCGACCAGCGTGGTTCGAGGCCCGCTCTTGCTTTTAGTAGGATTAGGAGAAAATTTCAAAAGCTAAGCGATATTCTTCTCTCAATTTCACCTCACTACTTGCCTTGGGCAGTGGTGCATTGGGACGAGTACAGCACGTTAAATGTACCGGGTCAGGAAACTGTCCAGATGCATGTAGAGTGTTGTGTAGAGGAGCCAGGCCAATATTCACAATGCAATGCATGCACCCTAATTTTGGCTGTATGAGACCCGAAAGCTAGCTTGTACACATTCATAATACTACGGTGCATTGTGTTAGGGGGAAGACCGTAGTGTGATTATGCCATCAGAGGAATGAAATAACCTTATTTGGGGTTTTTAGGAGTTTTACTGGGAGGGATTTGGGTTGTTTTCTTCCTGTTACTTGATACAGGGGCGAGGCTCGGCCACAGATTAGGGTTCGAGGCCGGTGGCCCCCGGCCCCCTGGTATCTGGAGAGAATTTGTTACTTGATTGATGTAAGCCTTGGCCCATTAAAATAAAATTCCACGGTGTCAAAAAGAAAAAAAAAGAAAAAAAGACCTCCTCAGTGCCGATCTTAGGGTTCAAGACCAGTGGGCGCCAGTGGCCCCTAGTATCTCGAGCGAACTTGTTACTTGATTGATGTAAGCCTTGGGCACTGGGCCCGTTTGAAATATAATTCCCTGGTGCCGATCAGTTATAGCTAACAACAGCCCAAGTTGTCAGACTCTTCAGACAGATAACGAACCGATTCTTTTTTCTTTTTTTTTAAAAACATCTATTCTTCCAACGAACCGAATTTGCGATTCACTGACAAACCAGATTGAAAGCTCAACAAACCAACCAGCTCGTAGGGAAGACGGAATACAGCACTGAAGAGGAGAGAGAAAGGGAGCCTGATTACACCACTTGCCGTCCTCCAAAACTCCGCATGCATCTGCACAAACACTTGTCCATATGCATTCAAAATGTTTTTTTTTTAACATCGATTCTCCTTTTTCTAAACCATCAAAATTCCAATGAACCGAGAATTTACGATTCACTGACAAACGAGATTGAAAGCTCAACAGACAAACCAGCTCGTAGGGAAGACGGAATACAGCACTGAAGAGGATAGAGAAAGAGAGCCTGATTACACCACTTGCCGTCCTCCGAAATTTTGAATGCATCTGGACAAACACTTGTCCATATGCATTCGAAATTTCGGAGGACTGCAAGTGGTGTCATCAGGCTCCCTTTCTCTCTCCTCCTGGACAAACACTTGTCCATATGCATTCAAAACGTTGGCCGTGGGGCAAAGAGACGAAAGAAGAAGAAGGGAAGAAAAGGAAAGCGAAAACAGGAGAGAAGGCACCTAGCTCAGGGCATACTCACACGGGGACCTATAATCCCAAAATCCCCAAAAAAAGGGGAAAAGGCTGGTCACACGGATCTACCAAATCCGCAAATGTACTATTCCAGTGCCCATTTGTCAGTGGCCTGGGAAGCCGCGGGCCAAGGGATTTTACGGTCACCTCTGGAGGTGACTGCAAATTCCTTTCTTTTTTTTTTGCATTTTCTTCAAAAATTGACAAAAATTCGTTCACAAAAGTTCTTGCACAATTGGTTGATGGCACCGTGTGACCAGCCAAGTACCAAATCCCCATTTCTCCAGACGGCCACGACCTTGTCCCATCTGAAAAGGTACAGCAGTGTGACGTTAACCATGCCCAAAACCTCAAATTGGCCCTTCCCAAATCCGCATATTTGCGGATTTGGGGTAGCCGTGTGAGTATGCCCTCAGTTGTGACAACCCTGGACTGCTGAAAAAAACAATAAAAAAATAAAATACAGACCCAAGTTCGAGTCCATATGCATTCAGATGAACAGAATAATATACCACCTCGCCGCACTGCTCTCGAAACCAGCAGTTTTCGACAGCAGCACACCGCCCTACCTCCTCGCGCCTAGCTCAGTTGTGACACCCATGGACCTCTGAATGCAGACCCAAGTTCGAGTCCAAATGTAATCAGATGAACAGAATAATATAGGGCCTCGCCACACTGCTCTCGAAACCAGGAGTTTTCGACAGCAGTGCACCCCCCTACCTCCTCACGCCTAGCTCAGTCGTGACACCCACGGACTTCTGAAATGCAGACCCAAGTTCGAGTCCAGATGCAATCAGATGAACAGAATAACATAGGGCCTCACCACACTGCTCTCAAAAACTCCGACAACCGGAGTTTCCGACAGCAGTGCGCACCACCGCCATACGACCTTTCGAAGACGAAAAGCCAAACCGAGATGGAGAGGTGTTGTCAGTCATTTTGAGTTCGAGAGGCCCTCTCGAAACTCACCTCGTGCCAGCCTGCAGCGGCCTCGACTTCCAGAGTCCTCTTGCCGACCCTTCAAGGCCTCTGGGTTTTTTAGAGCTGTCATAACACGTGACAATAATTTTTTACCAGATTCCTTGACCTTTTCTGTACGGAGGTTCGAGAGCGAGCAGTTGGGAGAGGTGGTGGTGTCCCCAAGATCCCAACCCTCTCAGGGAGCCCAAACTTCTTCACAAAACACTACTCTGGAAATCATCTGACAACCCTCCAGAACTTTGACTATTTTTGGCTAGATTCATCGATTCTTCTGTACGCGGATGGCTAGATTCATTGATTTTTCTGTACTCGGATGGCTAGATTCATCGATTTTTCTGTACGCGGATTCGAGAAGGGTGCAGTTTGAGGGGTGGTGTAGCAAAAAGCCCAACCCTCTCTAAAACACTACTCTTGCAATCATCCGAAAGAGCCCAACCCTCTCTAAGACACTAGTCTCGCAATCATCTGAAAGAGCCCAACCCTCTCTAAAACACTACTCTCGCGATCATCTCACAACTCTCGAGGACTTTTGACTATTTTTTCGCTCGACCTACTGTGGCAAAGAGCCCAAACCTCTTCACAAAACACTACTCTGGAAATCATCTGACAACTCTCGAGGACTTCGACTAATTTTTCGCCAGACCTCCCTTCTTCCCTCGAATACAACGCACGGTCATTATAGCTGTATTGTTTTTGGGGTATGTTGTATTGGGGGAAGGCGAATGCTCATATCACCTCTCCTAAAGGAACCCCCATCGTTTTCCAAAAAAAGACAAAAAAAACAAGAAGATTCACTGTTTTTTTCTGCATGCGGATTCGAGCCCGGGCAGTTCCAGAGGTGGCGTGGCAAAGAGCCCAAACCTCTCGAAAACACTACTCTTGAAATCATCTGACAACGCTTGAGGACTTTTGACTATTTTTGGCAAACAGCCCGACATCTGACAACGACAACTCTCCAGAACTTCGACTACGAGGTCCTCGAGAGTGAACTTGGGCGACGCCCATCTATCTGGGGCAGGTCGGCGCAATGTTATATCTAAAAAAAACCGTGGCCCTCTGGAGGAGGGCAAAGGGAAAAATTGAAAGAAAGGGAAAGAAGATGTCGAGGGAAAGGGAAGAAAGGCTTAGGAAGAAGAGAGAAGTCAAAGAGAAGAGGGGAAGAAGAGAGAAGTCAAAGAGAAGAGGGGAAGAAGAGAGAAGTCAAAGAGAAGAGGATAGCAGTGCAAGAAGACTAAGGACATACTCAGGCGAGGAGTATTGTACTAGTTTTTGGATGCAATTGCGGCCAGATACATCAAGGTTCTGCCATAAATGCGGTCAGATAGATTAAATATGGTGCTACCGTCTTCACCAGAATAGAACACCCGGTCATTATAGCTGCATTTGGCCCAACTTTCAGTCCAGATGCAGCGATATTCCGGTGAAGACGGTACCGAGTACTCCCTAAAGCAAAATGTCTCACTGCTCTAGTAACAACCACATGAGGCTACAACTGTACTTCCAAAAAAAAAAAAAAAGCATCCAGCATGGTGGACGTGATGGCGAAGGACCTGACCGGTTTCAGCTGGCCGCCACAACCAGGGCCGAGGTCCCACTAGCAAAAATGATAGGATGGAGCTCCTGAATCTGGATTTGTTTTAAGCAGAGATGCAGAAAAGCAGTTCAACCTCGATTTCCTGCACATCTCCATAACCTCGTCCAGATTCAGGCATTCGATCCGATCCCCTTGGCTAGTGGGACCACCCCCCAGCACTCCTCAAGGCCGTCTCACACTTTTTTTTTTTTTCTTTTTTTTTTTTTTGGTTGGTTGGGGGATGGGAAGGGAAAGAGGTGGATAGCCGTGCCAGGGCATCCTGTAACTGGTGAAGTTGGGGCCATGCTGCACTGCAAAACATTCTGCATGTATCTGGACCTGTGAATGGTCCCAGTACATGCAAAATGTTGTGATCAGTCCGAATGCATCTGGTACATAGTACAGACCATATACATGTAGAATGTTTATAAGTGGAGCCATGCCGTTATACACATGCACCACGAAGTACTCAAACTATCTCCTTCACCCGAATACAACGTGCAGTCATTATATCTGTATTTAGACTGACAGGTAACCCAAATACAGCTAGAATGACCGTATGTTCTATTCAGGTGCAGATGGTGGGAGCCACGGCACTCGAAAAAGAGAAGTGGTCACTGACCGTTTTGACGAGTCAAGACCAACACGCTCAACCCCCTACCACTGAGGGCTTTCGTTTTTTCTTTCTACCCCTACCGCTGAGGGCATACTCTCACTAAGCCCTTGTTTTTTCACACTAGGACTTCCTTTTTTTTAACTAGACATTACTTTTATTTTTATTTTTTTAGAGGCAGACTAGGCTACCAGCCGGGCCGCCCGGGTCACCCTATTTTCCAGGGCGGCCCGGCCATGCAAGGTCCAGGGAAGGACCTAGCAAAAAGAAACAAAAAAACAAAAATCGAAAAAATCCGAAAAACAAGCTATGTAATGCAGAAAATAAACTGAACAACTTTTGCCTCAGGGTCACATCGAAATTCTTTACCAAATTTGAAATAAAATTTTAAAGTAAAAACAATTAATTACTTTTTATTTTTTTATTTATTTTTTTGCCCGGCCGGGCAAGTGGTTCCGGGAAACTCTGGTAGCCTAGGAGGTAGATATATTCATATAGCCGAGGTACATATATTCACATAGCCGTCCCTTCCTTCTTTTTTTTTTTTTTTTTTTTTTTCAGCTAATGGCCCTACCTTTTTCTTTCAGACCACCACTACCTTTCCCATATGTAGGCCGCGGGCATCCAGCAGCCATACTCCTGGGCCGAGGTCCCACTAGCAACAAGGACAGGATCTAACTCCTGAATCTGGACTTGTTTTATGCAGAGATGCAGAAGAGCAGCTCACTCTCGATTTCCTGCACATCTCCATAACCTCGTCCAGATCAGGCATTCGATCCGATCCTCTTTGCTCGTGCGACAACGCCCCTGAAAAACAGCCGCCACGCCGCCGTCGATATTTTTCATCATCGACGGCGCGTGGCGGCCGAATTTGAATTTGAGGCCCGCGGCCCCTCCTCTGAGAACGGTAAAAAAAAAAAAAAAAAAAAAAAATTCTCCTTTCTGAACCGTACATTCCGGAGGATAACGAACCGTCAGAGACACAGGAGAAACGACAAAAAAAAAAAGACAATGCCACTCGACTGGAACTCGACCGACGGACTCACGCTCATTATGACTGCATCGGACTTGAAAAAGGGCTTGTGTACATTCATAATGAGGGTTCGTTGTGCATCGGACTCGAAAAAGGGCTTGTGTACATTCATAATGAGGGTTCGTTGTGCATCGGACTCGAAGAAGGGCTTGTGTACATTCAGAATGTGGGTTCGTTGTCTTCGGGGGAAGACGGTGGGCACAGACGAAGATTCGCCGGCTCTACCCGCTGCCGTTCTCCGCGGGAACACAGCGCACGCTGATCGTGAAAATGTATACAATCAATCTTTCCAGTCCGCTACAGGTCTTGATGCGGATGCGTTGCATTCGAGGAACGGGGGGGCCCGGGGGGAGGGAAAGGGGAGGGTGGGGGGGGGAAGGGAGGGGAGGGGTGCCGGCAGTGCGTAAAGAAAGTAGAGCGGGGTGCGTAAAGAAAGAAGAGCGGGGTTTAGCGTCAGATCCCACTACCCTGGATTATTCATTTTTCACCCTCGATTACGAAGATCAACGGCCAGAAATGAACAATAGGGGGTACCGTCTTCCCCTGAACACAACGCACCCTTATTTTGGCTGTATCTGGCCCGAAATATAGCTTGTATACATTCATTTTTAGGGTGCGTTATGTTCGGGGGAAGACGGTAGCGGGATCTGCACCTAAAAATAGAGAAGCATTCCGAGATTCCGTCTTTCCCCGAACACAACGAACCTAAAATCATACGAAAAATAAAAATAAAAATAAATCAGGCATGTATGCAAGCAAGCATTCCGGTCAAATTCAGTCACAATAAAGTCAGTGTTGCGTTCGGGGGAAGACGGGCAGCACGAGCTTTTGATTTTTTTCTTTTTTTTGGAAAGGGAGACGGTCTGGAGATACCTGCCTTTCAAAAAAAAAAAAAAAAAAAAAAGATACCTGCCTTGTGGCTGTAGTTCTGGGACATTCTTTAGGTAATGTTCCTGCCTTGTGGCTGTAGTTCTGGAGCATTCTTTGGGTAATATACCTAGCTTGTGGCTGAATGGTACATATAAAAAAAAGAAAAAAAAAAAGAAAAGACATCATCATCCAACTGACCGGTCCCAGGTAATTCAGAATCTATATTCCAAAAAAAAAAAACAAAAAAAAAAACAATATAATACTCTACTCATCTATGTCCAGTGGTGCTCGAACCCAAGTCCACATTTCAGCAGTTGAGGCGTGTACCAATTGGGCCGTGGTCCCATTAGCAAAGAGCATCGGATTGAATGCCTGAATCCGGACATGTTTGAGGACAGGAGCAGGAAATCGAGGTAGAACTGCTTTTCTGTATCTCTGCATAAAACATAGCCAGATTCAGGATTTCTATCATATCCCCTTTCCTAGTGGGACCAGGGCCCTGGGCTACCGACAGTAAGGCCAGCTGGTCGAGCTTTTGTAGGAGAGAGGAGGGGCGCGGAACCAGAAGGGGAAAAAAAAAAAAAAAAAAAAAAAAAAACGAAGAGCCCTTCGGGACATCGGCTAACATTGGAATGATACAGAGAAGGAAGATTAGCATGGCCCCTGCGCAGGGATGACACGCATAAATCGAGAAAATGTCAAAATTAAAAATAAATAAATAAATAAATAAATGAAAATTGGAACGATGTCCTTCGAATACATCCGCTAAAATTGGAAGGATACAGATGATATTAGCATGGCCCCTACGTCGCAGAGACGTAGAAATCGAGAAACGGTCCCAAAAAAAAAACAAGAAACGGTCGCAAACAAAACAAAAGATCCAGAGAAGATTAGTTTGCATGGCCCCTGCGTCGCAGAAATGACACGCCTAAATCGAGAAATGGTACCAAAAAAAAAACAAAAAAAAACAAATCCAGAGAAAATTAGCATGGCCCCCCCTGCGTCGCAGAGATGACACGAATAGATCGAGAAATGGTCCCCCCCCCAAAAAAGGAACCATACAGAGAGGATTAGCATGGCTGCGCGTTCAAGGACGGCAGGCACGAATCGAGAAACGGTCAGGAAAAAAAATAAAATAATAAGAACAAAATCGAGAAACGGTCCAAATTCTGAAAATAAATTCATAAACTGACAAACGGTCCACATCAAAAAAAGAAAAATAAAATAAAAATGGAACGGTGTACAGTGAAGATTCGAATGGCCCCTGGGGCGTGGTCCAACTAGCAAAGAGGATCGGATCGAATACCTGAATCTGGACGTGTTTGTGAACAGGTGCAGGAAATCGAGATTGAACTGCTTTTCTGCATCTCTGCATAAAACACATCCAGATTCAGGCATTCGATCCGACCCTCTTTGGTAGTGGGACCTCGGCCCTGCGCGTTCAAGGATGACACGCACAAATCGAGAAACGGTCGAAAATTAAAAGATAAATTAATAAATCGATTAATTAATTAAAATTGCAACGATGTCCTTGCTGACATCCGCTAAAATTGGAACGATAAAGGGTCGAAAATTAAAAGAAATTAATAAATCGATTAATTAATTAAAATTGCAACGATGTCCTTGCTGACATCCGCTAAAATTGGAACGATGAAGGGTCGAAAATTAAAAGATAAATTAATAAATAGATTAATTAATTAAAATTGCAACGATGTCCTTGCTGGCATCAGCTAAAATTGGAACGATTGATTAATTAAAATTGCATGGTCCCTGCGTCGGAGGGATGACACGCATAAATCGAGAAACGGTCTTGGGAAAAAAAAAAAAAAAAAAAAAAAAAAAACATATTATACAGAGCATGGCCCCCCTGCGTTTCACACAGATGACACACATAAATCGAGAAATGGTCCAAATTTTTAAACTGGAGACAACGTCGTGGGCCAAGTCCCTCTAGCAGCGTTGAGCTTCGTCAACGGCCGAATCTGGACGTGTTTATGGAGATGTACAGGAAATTGTATCGAGTTTCCTCAACCGCACCTCTCCACAAACACGTCCAGATTCGAGCGTTGAGAAAACTCAACGCTTCTAGTGGGACTGGGCCCCGGGTCTTTGCTGGTGAAGAAAAAGTAGAAAAACAAAAGGTGCAAATTTTTTAAAAGGAAAACGAAAACGGAAAAAAAAAAAAAAACTCAGTATTTTTTTTCCCTTCTCTTTTTCTTTCTTCAGGGGCGAGGTCCCACTAGCAAAGAGGATAGGATTGAAGACCTGAATCTGGACGTGTTTGTGGAGGTGCAGAATGTCGAGATTGAACTGCTTTTCTGCATGTCTGCTTAAAAGACGTCCAGATTCAGGATATTTATCCAATCCCCTTTGCTAGTGGGACTTCGCTCCAGGAGTCAACAAGCCAAAGAAAAAAAGGCGTCAGAAAAAGAAAAAAAAAGGGGTCAAATAGCATCTTCGTCCTTCCCCACGAATTCAAGACGATCAGTATCTAATTCGATTAACCGCGGAAACACGCGAGCGAGCGAGCGAGCAAGCAAGCGAGCGAGCAAGCGAGTGGAAATCAGTATCTAAATCGATTAACCGAGCAAACACGAACTCCCTCGGGATGTGAAACAAGCAAGCACAACTCCCGACCTTGGGTGTATATGAAACATAGCAGCAAAAAAAAAAAAAAAAAGCAGAAGAGGCAACTGACAAGGCGGGAAAAGAGTCAATCCACAAGACCATCAGAGAACACGCACTCAAGCACTCAACAACTTAAGCACTCAAGCACTCAAGACCATCAGAGCAGAAGCACTCAAGCACTCGAGACCTCCAGCACTCCAGACCTCAAGCACTCCAGACCTCAAGCACTCCAGACCTCAAGCACTCAAGCACTCAAGCACTCGAGAACTCGAGACCTCAAGCACTCAAGAAAGCACTCAAGAACTCCAGAAAGCACTCAAGAAAGCACGCAAGAACTCAAGAAAGCACTCAAGAACTCAAGAAAGCACTCGTCCACCAGTCCACGACTCCAGAGCTCCAGAATTTCAGAGCTCTCAGCGTTCCAAAGCTGCTGAACTCCGGAGAGCTGCGGAACTTCGCACGCGAGAAAATCAAGAGTCTCGCGGAATCCAAGAACTCAGGATCTCGCAGAACTCGAGGAAATCCAGAACTCAAGCACTCGATAACTCAAGAAAGCACTCAAGAAATCAATAACTCAATCAAGCACTCATCCACCAGTCCAGGACTCCAGAGAGCTCCACAGAGCTCCACAGCTGCACAACTCCAGAGATCCAGGACTTGAGCACGCGCACAACTCGAGAACTGGAGAACTCGGGAAGATCGAGAACTCGAGGAACGCAAGAGCTCAGAGTACTCAAGGAATCAAGAGCTCAAGAACAAAAAAAAAGTGTTAAAAAAAAAAAAGGAGAGAGAGAAAGTCAAGAACTCGAGAAAATCAAGAGACGGCGAAAAAAAAAAAAAAAAACAACCATCCGCCCTAGTTTGGGTGGAACACCAATGAAGGCCCCAGGAAATAGGGACCCGGGTTCGAGTCCCCCTGCAATCAGATGAGCAGGAAAGAAAAGAAGAAAAGGATTCTGAATTACCTGGGGCCCGTCAGTTCAATGATGATATCTCAAGGCCGTCGCCCTTTCAAAGAAAAAGGACAGAACCCAAAAACAAAAAAAAAAACAATCGAAAACAACAACCACCACCACCAAATTCATAAATTACCGGCATCGAGCAAAAGCAATGAAGCGAAGAAATCAACTAAATCAAGAAARAAAAAAAGAAAAAAAAGTATGAAATTCACCAAATCCCCCCGGGGGGGGGGGGGGGGRGGGKGGRGGGGGGGAAAMAARAAAAMCAACMAAAWCACGGGAAAAAAGAGCAAAWMAARAAAAMARAARAAAWMAAGACGATCTGCACAAAAATCAACCAACAACTTACATCGACGACATTATTATGACAATTGAAGTCTAGGGTCTACCATAATTATCGCGATGAAGATGAGGAAGAGGAGGATGAAGAGGAGGAGGAAGAGGACGAGGGAGGAGGAAGACGAAGAAGAGGAGGAGGAGGAGGAGAAAGGGACCAGATCAGGAGAATGTGGACCAATCAACCACCACAGCATCAGAAACAATAGCTCCCCCAACCCACCTACACACACACACCCGCTGCTGCACTGATCACGCCCGCAGCACTCTGTTCGTTAATTAATTAGCCCTCCATTCGTTGATTGATTAGCTCTCCCATCGACTACCAGTGCATAAAAAACAAACAGCTCCACCTGTTCTGTGATCAACCGCAGACCATCGACGGTTCATCACCCACCCATCGACATCCATACCCACCGCTGCACTGATCGCACACGCATTCGCTGACTGATCAGCATTCGTTTGAGTTGGATTTGCGACAGTTCGATCAAAATCGCGGAGCATTTTTTCGCCGGAAACGAATCAAATCAACGGACACCAGTCGTTCACACTTCTCCTTCCATTCTCAAACTCGTCACTTCGACAACCAATCATCATCCATCGATTAGTTGATTGATTAGCTTGCTAGATAAGTTGATCGCATTCTCGATTCACAGCCACCTTATCGAGCGATCGAGTCCATCGAGCCATCTACAGATCGAACGATCGACTGCACGGAGCGATCGACAGATCGAGCGATCGAGTCCATCTAGCGATTAAGTCACAGATGGAGTCCATCTAGAGATTAAGTCACAGATCGAGTCCGTGGACCGATCGAGAGAGAGAATCCTCGAGTCCGTGGATCGATTGAGAGATCAATCGATGGAGTCATCCAGCAATCAAGTCCATCGACAAATCAAGCGATCAAGTCCATGGATCGATCGAGAGTCCATCTAGAGATTAAGTCACAGATCGAGTCCGTGGACCGATCGAGAGAGAGAATGATCGAGTCAGTGGATCGATTGAGAGATCAATCGATGGAGTCATCCAGCAATCAAGTCCATCGACAAATCAAGCGATCAAGTCCATGGATCGATCGAGATCGATCGAGTCCATGGATTGCTCAAAGTCCATGGACTGATCGAGTCAATGAACCGATCGAGAGATCGAGTCCATGTAGCGATCGATCGAGTCCATGGATCGATCGAGAGATCGAGAGATCGAGTCCGTGGAGAGATCGAGCGATCGAGTCCGTGGATCGATCGAGAGATCGAGCGATCGAGTCCGTGGATCGATCGAGAGATCGAACGATGGAGTCGAGAGAGATCGAGAGAGATCGAGAGAGATCGAGAGATCGAGACAGATCGAGAGATCGAGACAGAGATCGAGAGAGATCGAGACAGAGATCGAGAGAGATCGAGTGCAGCCAGCAATCAAGTCCATAGAGAAATCATGGAGCAACCAAGTTCATTGAGCGATGAAATACATCGAGCGTTCGAGTTCATGGGACGATCGATAGAGTCGAGTCCACCTAGCGATCGACAGATCAAGCGATCGAGAGATCGAGTCGATGAAGCGGCTGTGAGATCGAGAATGCGATCAATGCGATCGAGAGATCGAGTCAGTGAAGTGGGCTGTGAGATCGACAATGGGATCAAACAACCAACTGCTCGACGGGTTTGATCGACCAGTCGATCAATCCATCCCTATCACTGGGTTTGATTGGTTCATCAAATCGATGCGACAGGAGTCCTCAGAGAGTCCATAGCTCCTGAAGAATGATCGACCACTTCGCATTCACGAATTCACAGCCACACGATCGAGCTATCACGACCGTCGAATTACCAAGTAAATCGAGCGATCTCGTCCTACGGAACGGAGCAATCGGAAGATAGAACGATCGAACGATCGAATCCGTTGAATAAGACGCAGCTTGGTACCATTGAATACAAAACTATATTGAATACAAAAATATAATTACAACAAACTCCTTGAAGAATCTGACTATACAGTAAATTTTTTAAAAATCTTTGCAAAATATCCGACGGTAAATTTTTAAAAAATCTTTGCAAAATATCCGAGTTCAACCGGGATGCCCTCTCATGGCTGGAGGCAGACAACAAAACTATGTTCGCAGGGGTCCCCTGTATAAGTGAGCCTTGGGAGTGGTGGTAGGTAGGTAGGTAGGTAGTGAATGTGAATTGAAAGAATTTGAAGATTTGAGAGAAGAATATAGCGTAGTTAAAAATAATAAGAATAAGAATAAGAATAAGAATAATATTAACAATAAAAAGAAAATGGGATGTGGTTTTTACCGGCTTGACCAGAAAATCCAGATCTTCTCAGGTTAAATACTTTATCCGAACGGCGCGATCGAAAGATCGAGCGATCGAGTCCGCAAAGCAATCGAAAGATCTCCCAGTCGAGCTCATCCCCAGCCCCACATGGCTGTTGCATAAACGTAACGGAAGCCGAACCCATTTGCCGGCCAATAATGGAATGGTAATTTTTGTTTAAAAAAAAATAAAAAATCATTTACGGTTCGCAAATGATGCACAATACTTCGAATGGTTAACAATAGGATTAAAAAAAGATTAAAAAAAGGATTGAAAAGGATGAAAAAAAGGATTAAAAAAAAGGATTTAAAAAAAGACTAAAAAAAGGATTAAAAAAGGATTAGATTACAAAACAGGTTTTAAAAAAGGATTAAAAAAAGGATTTAAAAAAGGCTTCGGGCACTAAAGCTCATTTTTTTTGATAAAACACTCCTCGCCCAAGGACCGCCCTTATCTTTTTTTTTTCTTTCTTTTTGTTGTTACAAACCGGGAAGAGGGACTGCTGTCCCTTACATTACAATGCCAGGAACCGGGCCTGGCGGCAGTAATTTTTTTTCTTTCTTTTCTCTCTTTTTTCTTTTAGGACCGCGGTGATTTTATTTTATTTTCCTGGACCATTTCTCAATTTATTCGTGTCATCCTTGAGCAGGACAGATGTTTTCTTTTTTTTTTTTTGGGGGGGGGGGGGGGGGGAGGGCCCTATGCCATTATTTAATCCTTTTTCTTAATCTTCTGGACCATGCTGTGTTTCGTTTTTTTTTGCTTTCCCCCCCCCCCAACTCTGGCCGCGCATTTTTTCATCCCTTTTTTTCATCTTCTCTGTGTGCTCAGTTTGTCAGTCGTGCTGCGTCGTCAGTCGTGCTGCTCTTTTTCTTCATCTTCATCTGGGGCGAGGTCCCACTAGCAAAGAGGATTGGATTGAATGCCTGCATCTGAACATGTTTGGGAAAAAGGTGCAGAAAATCGAGATTGAATTGCTTTTCTGCACCTCTGCTTAAAACACGTCCAGATTCAGGCAGCTAATCCAATCCTCTTTGCGAGTGGGACCTCGCCCCGGGTCTCGCAAGAGTCGAGCCTCTTGGAAAACTATTTTCTTTTTTTTTTCTTTTTTTTTGG
This sequence comes from Chara braunii, assembly GCA_003427395.1. Classification (NCBI taxonomy): domain Eukaryota; kingdom Viridiplantae; phylum Streptophyta; class Charophyceae; order Charales; family Characeae; genus Chara; species Chara braunii. Next base: position 675,864 of record BFEA01000268.1, on the reverse strand, counting down.
AACAATATGCTCCTCTTCAGTTCTTTTCCCTCCTTTTTTAATATTTTTATACTAAAATAAAAATATAATACGAGCCAGGAAACGGGCCTGGGTCCTTTCTACCGTAGTCTTCCAACAAGAACATGAAGCAAACACTGCATCCTGTACAAAAAGGGCCTTAACACACCGCTGTCGAAACGGAAAAAGAGCGAATGCATCTTCTGGCAGAAAATGGCAAGGTGCATTTGTTGCTATCCATAGTAACGGATGCATCTTGCCGCTCTTCGCAGGCACATGCACTGGTGCTCCTTTCGTCTCGACAGTGGCGTGGCGAGGCCCAAAGTCAAACATCTGCCACAGTGCCAAATTTGATCTGATCACTCGCAGTCCCCGGGGAGCGCAAAAAAGGAAAGAACGAATACCTGGGCACTCGGTTAGTCTCCACAGTAGGAGGGCAGCAGTAGGAAGGAAGTGGGGTCCGGAGGGAGTGTCATATTCGAAAGGGAGCAATAGCTCCACCACCCCGCAGTAGGGGTGGTCTGGATTCCTCAGACAACCGTCTCGGTCTGGGTTATTTTGAGAGAGATTAAAGCTGTTCTCTTCGGGGGTTGGTCCCCGCGGGCTCATCCCGTAAGCGAAACTGGGTAATGCTCCCAGAGTTTTTGGTTCACTTCCGGGTAGACTGTGAGGACCCCGGCCTCAATTTTTTACTGGAAATATAAGCCTTGGGCACAGGGCCCTGAGTTGGAAAAAAAAAAAAAAAAAAAAAAAAAATGGAAAGAACACGCACACAGAACGGAGTACGTATCGACAATTGATCCCAACAAACTGCGCGTACAACTCTCTCTCTCTCTCTCTCTCTCTCTCTCTCTCTCTCTCTCTTTCTCTCTCTCTCTCTCTCTCTCTCTCTCTCTCTCTCTCTC
>BFEA01000268.1:616817-627194 GCA_003427395.1 Chara braunii | reverse complement strand
TTTTTTTTTTTTTTTTTGCTTTTTCGTACGGGGGCGTACAAGACGTACAGGTTCCCGTACAGATCCCGTACAGAAATAACCTGTACGTTTCGTACAGGAAGACCCCATACGTGTACTCTATGCAACGTAGCCAAGGTGATCACACCGAGAGGTCCCGCCATTACCTGAGAAACTTGCGAGGCTATATTTATAGTAGTACGAAGGGTTAGTCTCATAGGTATGGCGTAGGGTTTTCCTCCCGTATTTCGGAGGATAATCGACTGCTACGACATCTCCCAGAGCATGCACCTTACCCAATTGAAAAGCAACATTGGTCATCCGTCCCACTGTTTTGATCTTTTCCTCATTTGCTGAGACGAGCTGATCCTTCTTCGTAAGCATAATCAGATCTTTCTTTTTTCCTGCCCTTTCAACCACCCGTAACAAGATAGCTAAAACAGCTGCTCCTGAATCGATAATGGCATTATACGGGACTCCCCATACTTCGATGTCACATTCAGCGGATTTCTACGGAATCGCTTTAATCGGTAGGAAGTGATCATCTTTTTGGATTAGTCCTAGACGTATCGGATCCGAAGTACCAACAGCGGGTTCGCCCGGTATTGGATTTTTTGCTTTCGTGTTTGCTGTGCGAGCAAGGGCGAACCGCTTCCGGTTTGCCTTACAGTGTTGTAACATGTGTTCGTTGCCCTGTTCTGATATCGACAATAGATGACCGATTGCAAGAGGAATCCGATGATCTAGTGCCCGTAGTATGTTCAACACGTCGATTTCCCCTGTGACGAAGGTGGGTCCTCCCAACTCCATCTCTCCTGGAGACGGTCTCCACTCCGTCACTTCCCTCTGTTCAGGTGCGGGCCTGATCGTTCTGATCATGCCCAATCCCGGGTAACCAAGCGTGACGTAATGATCCAACGGAATAAGTTCAGCGGCTTATTTCGTCGTAGCTAACGCGCTTCCTCCTCCTTCCATTTCTTCCATTAACGCTCCTACTCGTCCCGGTCCGTTAGCGATCGGGGCTTCCACTATCAATGCGGCTCCGATCCGTGGTTGTGGGGGTCGATGAGGGCAGTCCCGGGCTATATGCCCAGGTTGGTGCACGTGTAACAGACGTTCAAATTACCAGCGGCCCCTCCGAGAGCGGGGGCTGGAGCCAACCCGTGTTGAATCGGGGCGGCACGTACCCCTATCGGTCACATCGACCTCATCATCGCCTTTATTCGAGCATTGTATTCCCGCTGTTCCTTTTTGCTTTCTTGGATCAGATTGACCAGTGTTTTGGTCAGTTCCAATAAGGCGGTTGACTCATTTGTCCGTGCGGGATTTTCTGCCGGTGGTGGGGGTGTTGTCATTACAGGAATAGGCATGCCCGTAATTACACTCGGGGCTGGTCGTTTGGGGGTGATTTATTCCAGATAGGTAAGTGGACCAGACACAAACCCCATGTTTTCAAACTTATTCTGTAATGCAGCCAACTCAGCTTTGGCTCTCGCCAGTTCAGACGAGTCCCCTTCCCGGGGATAATCCTTTCCCTCTACGAAACTCGCAGCGAACTTTCGTTCCATCTCTTTTGTGGCAGCCATGATCTAACGACCATTTCGTCAAAATGGACAATTTTTATTTTTTGAACGAAATTGAAACCGAGTTTTTTGACCGAAATCTCGTCAAAATTTGTTGTTCCTGAGGGTCGAGCGTTTTACAAACGCTGGACCCCCTGGCTGTACATAGACCTAGCTTGAGACTAGGCACCTCCAGGCAGGACAGACTACTTGGAGGTGCCTAGTCTCAAACTAGGTCCATGTACAGTCAGTGGGTCCAGCGTCTTACAAACGCCGGACCCTCAAGAACAACAAATTTTCATGAGTTTTGGGCCAAAAAACTCGGTTTCAATTTCGTTCAAAAAATAAAATATGTCCATTTTGACAAAATGACAGTTATCTGTTGCAGCGTGTGATTGATGGGGGAGAACTGCTTTCACAGTTTCGCTCTCATCGCTCTGCTGCGAAGTCCATCGATAAACAAATCTCTCCTTACCTGTTCGCCTCGTTTGGTTTTTACAAACATTCGGTAGAATTGGTCTCGGTACTCGGCGACAGACTCGAGGGGTTTTTGGATTCGGTCCTTAATCATAAAAAAGGCCTGTTCCGGATGAACATAATCAAACCAGTTCAAAAAGTCTCGCTCGAATGTCGGGAGATCAACCCATATATATGTGTTAAACCAATGATGGGCATCTCCTCCCAATCTTGCGGGAATGTTTATCTGGGCCTCGTTGTCATCGTACTGCTGAGCTCGGAGCGTGGCCAGCCATGCTCCAGCAAGGTGGTGAGCAGGATCAAACAAATAGAGGTCGGGTGTGGCCACAAGTGCCCAAACCGGCTTATCGTGACGACGGGGTCACGTCGGTGCGTGTTCCGAGGTCGAGGTCGCCCCCTGTTAGCCAGATCGCTTCGATTTCAGTTATCGTCCTACGAGTCTCATAATCCTGCCACGTGTCGACTCCGATACCAACCTCACGTCCGACGCAACTTCCAGATCGGAGTGGGATGTGGGCTTGGAAGTGCGAAAAGGGGTGTGCCAAGGATTTTTGGGAAATTGGGGGTGGAGTCCCAGGTCAGAATTGAGATCTCCTGTGGCAAGGTTTCAGGGGCATAGGTGCAATGAGGCTAAGGGACGGGTTACTTTCGGTCTGATGGCGGTCGATGTCGTGTAGCATAAGGCAGATGGCATGAGCGGTGCATCTTGGGCCGTCCGATCCGCCCGTTCTAGTGACAGCGGTTCGGGAGAGGTCCGCTTGTGAGAGTTGTGATTTCTATGGGTCAGACCTTCGGGTGGTGATTGACATCGCGTGTTATGGTTAGGCTCCGATCCGCTCGTTCTAGTGACGGCGGTTCGGGAGAGGTCCGTTGCGATTTCTATGGGTCGGACCTCCGGGTGTGGACACGTGGCGATTGACGTCGCACGTTATGGTTAGGCTCCGTAATTCCAGAGGCTCGGCGATTGCCGCGTCGTCTACAATTTCTGCACGGCGTGTGGGGCCAATACGGGGCTATGGAATTCCACGGTACCACCGTGAGTTGGTGGTATGGGAGGAGGAGATGGAAGGGAGGGAAATTGGTAGCGATAATGACGAAGCCGAGGGATATGAAATATTGCGTGTTACAAGTAGTCGGGTAGTCGGGGCCCCTCGGGTCGTTGGTTATGGCACGGTGAAAGTCCCTGGGACACAGTCGGTCGTTCTCGGTTAGACAGGGGAATTCCAGAGTTCTCAAATTCCCTCGAAGCCTAAGCTGTTCTCCCTCCCTGTATTCTCAGTACTGTGGGTCCCGCAATCTCTCCTGGTCCGCGATGTACGACATCTTGTCATTTTGGCGGATCGCTAGCTATAGCGTAGTGGGAACCCTCCGCACGGATCTGATTGTGCTTCGATTGACAAGGGAGTTTCCGGGTATGGTGGCGGAAATTCCTACCGGCTCAAATTTTCCCGAAAGGAAAATTCAGCACTTATCTCGATACTGGAAATGCCAAGCTCATTAGTGATCGCGAATCGCCCGCGTGTAGACACGTACCGGCCGCGTTGATCAGATCGCGCTTACACGTGGGGAGGTATTCGCTCGCACGCGGGCCTGTTGGTTGGTTTTCGTGCAAAGTTGAGGGTTCAGTCCTACATGCAAAATTGCCACAGGGCATAGATAATCACCCAATTATCTAATCATTCAGTGATCTTGCAAACAATCATTTCCGATCATGCAAAATGACATCGCACACATCAGAAACCGCAGCAGCATCAAACTCTTATCGTGACGACAACAAATCAAAGTGACAAGCAACGATGATGATTTGGCAAAAACGGCAAGCATATCATTCCATCAGAACTCGTCCATCTAATATACAAAAAAAAAGGAAGGATCGAGATCAAGTAGGATACCATACAAGGGCCAACGTTGAGACAAAGATGTCGAAGGAAATAAGGACGAATTGCCCGAGACGAAATCAAAACTTATATACAAGATTGAGAAAGACAAAGAAAATTACAACTCCACGTCCATCCATCTCAACTCTCTCTCTCTCTCTCTCTCTCTCTCTCTCTCTCTCTCTCTCTCTCTCTCTCTCTCTCTCCGATGCGGATAGTCCGTCGTCACGCACCAACCCACGAAGTTGTCACCCCGCTTAGTCCTCCTGTGCCCGTCGGGTTCGCCCGCTCGCTACAGTCCGTCGTAGCCCCACGTGTCAACCCCGCACATTCGGCACCAGCTCGTCGGGTCACCCAACTCCCACTTCACTCACCTCTTACTTCTCTCGTGAGCCAACCCTCACTGATCGCGCTACCCCGAGCTTCCAACAACTGTTTAAGAGAGCTATCTAATCGCACAACCGAAATTTATAGTGTGCATGCATGCGTGAAGAACACGAAATTGCAAAGACTCAGAAAGAGAAAAGGGGAGGGAGTGCCTACGTACTGCATGACCAGATCGCGGCGTGGGGGACGTAGCCACTCTCCACGCATCGATCCGATCATGCAGCCCGCGGGCCAACTAGACACAGCACAGAAGAGAGAGGGCGGGAAAGACGAAGCTCAAGAAGAAAGATACAGTTACATGGGCGCCCTGCCAAAAATTACAGTTACGCGCAAGATTAAGGGCGTCGACTAATCAGAGCTCCGTTGCAGCCGCAAAAAGAAACGCGCGAGCAAAGAGCACCGTGCGGCAAAAAAAAATCCGAATTCCTTAATTCCTAAATTCCTATTTAACGCAAAAATGCAAAAAGAACTTTAATAAAGCACAAATCCCGAAAAGAAAGTCAAAAATTTCGAGAGCCATCGAGGGTTTGACGAGATTCGAAAAAAAAATTAAAAAAGAAAAAAAGCAAAACTCCCGCGCGATCACCGCGCCGAAATCCCGTCAGCAGAACAAGAAAGAAGTGAGGTCAACCATTATTAATCGTGCCTTCGTCGGCGCGCCAGCCACTCAATCGACCATCTCGGGACTTGCCCAGCCCTGGCCCCATCCATACGAAAAGAAGTGACGTAAAAAGAAGAACAAACAAGGACACCGATGCAACTTTCCCGTTGGATCACATCTCCCACAATTGGCCCAACCTTCCCATCTTAGGACCCCTCATTGTCATCGCGCAGAAAGTCGCGCGGCACAGAAAGTGGTTCGTCACATTGGAGCCTTTAGGGACGTACTAGTAGCCTGTTTGTGCTGAGCAGGCGTAGTTACAGATGGAGCCTTTAGAGACGTACTAGCCTATTTGTGCTGAGCAGGCACCCAAAGCCTTGATTAGGGAAATATGAGTGTTTTTAATGAGGGGACATTGTTGCATATCTGGTACCCCTCCTTGATCGTATACTGCTAGAATGTGAATGTTGCATCCTCATTTCTTCTCAGGTCAAGCCCATCCCATTCCTCAAGATGACATGAAAAGGAAAGGAGGTCATTGGGGTGTTGACATCAGACGCATATAAACTATTTTTTGTATCCTCAATCACTAGAGTATTTATGGATACGTATCTTCAATCACCAGAGTAGTTATGGATCCGTGCATCTGGGTCTAAGCCCTCCTGCATGCAAGCATGGATTCGAACCGGCGACCTTGGGCTCAAGAGCCAAGTCTCTTAACCACGACAACCCTCCCCCGCAGTGCTAGAGGTGTCTGCTCTTATCAACATCCCTAGCATCCGTCCAGGTTGATCGGAAAAAAAAAAAAAAAAAAAAAAAAAAAAAAAGGACTAACTATGCTAAAGTTACCGATTATAAACTCTAGGTGTGACTCAGGAGCTGTTGCCCCCTTTTTTTTTTTGAACCACCACTACCTTTCTCATAGTTGGGGCCGCGGGCCTCAAATTCAAATTCGGCCGCCACGAGCCCTCGATGAAAAGTATCGACGGTGGCCCGACAACTATTTTTCAGGAGTAGGCTACTAGATGCCTGAGGCTGACGTATGGGAAACGTAGCGGTGGTTTAAGATGTCTTCTCCTCATCGGTGGACGACTATATATATATATATATATATATATATATATATTTCTCTCCATGAGTCCATGTCTTTTCTTCTTTTTTTCCCCCCGAAAAAGCTGCTTTTTCCTCACCGGGGGACAACCATATATTTTTCCCTCACCTCACATATCTTTGTAACTGGCGTTCCAAGTTCTGCCATGTCATGGAACATATCTTTCTTTCACTACCTACCACTATTCCTAAGGCTATATTGGGGACCCCTGCAAGCATAGCTTTCTACCTCTCTTCGGTGAAGGGAGGTTACCTCTCTCGGTGGAGAGAGGTAACGACATATTTGCCTCTTCGCCCTAGACTTTAGGGTGCAGGGTTGGGGTCCTTGGTGGAGGCCCAGCTAACACAAGGACAGAGAATTTGCCAGTAAGGGACTCCTTAGACACTCCTTGTGGACCCGAAATCCACAAGCAAGTGCTCGTTCCACCTGTCCTCGGGGACGATTCGTGAAAAAAAAAGTGAAAACAGCACAAGGAAATTTTCTTGTGGCGTCCTTGTGGCTGCAGCCAATTTTTCCTAATCCCAAAGAGACCTCCCGAGGTCCCTCGGAGCACAAGGAAGCACAAAATTCGGAGCGGCGAAGGTATGCGTCGACGCACAGTTTCGGTTTGAGGGTGGTCCAGACGTGGTCCACCGAACGGGATCACGGACATCTCTGCCCTCCACTGTGTGGGCGGCACCCAACGGCTCCAAACGGTCACCGTCTGAGTGAGGCCTCCGTCCGACGAATCAGCCGTAGCCGACCGGTGTCATGCGGTCTGCCGCGCTGGGAGATCATCGACAACGGTCGGAAATTCGAATGCTTTTCCGTGTCGGCGCTATGTTCGACGACGACAGGTGGATTTTGGAAGATTGTCGTTTTCGTCGGTTGTCGGCACGCCTTGCACGTCGGAGTACAAATCTTTCTTCGCTTTTTCTTCCGTCGACGGAGTTCTTTGCTGGATGGTCGACCACTAACGTGGAGCTGTTGCCCTTTCCACGACCCTGACATGGCCGACTTGCTGCACAGACTGCCTCGGCTACTCCTCGTCGCTGTGCTGCTTCTCATCGTTGTCTTCTTTCACGTGTGTTTCGTCGGCAAGCTCCCTGTCGCGGCTCGCAAAAGGAGATCTTTCCAGAACGACGACAGGATGGATCGACGACTGACCAACGGCAGACCGGCAGGCACGACAACAGGAGCGAGCAATCGACAATGCACTGCGGGGTCTGTGGCGAAGCAAGCGTACGACCCGATGTTGTATGCTCACCTACCTTCGCATGAGATTCCTCTGCCGCCGTCGGATGACGAGGGGGAAGCCGTTAGGTCATTGACTGTGACGTTGGGAAGTGGTTCCACGCAGGATTGGGCGGCGACTCAGTCCTACGCTGGCAGGCGGGCGGAGACCCCGTGGTCTTACACTTCACTGCTGAACGAGGGGTTGTGCGACGATGATGGCAATGCAGCAGTCGATCTTAGCTTCCAGTTGTCGAGCAGCAGCGGAGTAGTGGCGACACATACTTGCATCATCAATCCCCACCCAGATGGGGATTGCGCAGAGCAGACGATGGTTGGTCCGTATGGGGCGGGAGAAGGGGGCCTACCTCAATCGCTTCGCGAGGGCGGCGGGAATCGAAATGTGTCCTCGAGGCATGGCAGAGGAGGAGTCGGCGAGGATCAACGTCCGGAATGGATGCGCTTGTCATCTGCGCCGCGAAGCGGATCCACGACTCCGTGTGGACGACAACGACAGGAGGACGCGTCCGTGGTAGTTGCGCACGTGGAACACAACGACAGGCAGCTGTGGGCGAAGTGCAGGCAGGGCTTGCGTCAAGCTGGAACGGACACAATAACGAGAGGGGTGCAAGGGCTCCGCGTCGACGAAGGCAACAATGCGGCTGTTCAGGAGCCCCTCGACTTCGACGACGTTAACGATGACGACGATTGCAACGCTGACGATTTGTCTGAGATTAGGCCGCTTGGGAGGAAGGTGAGGAATGGCGGTGCGAGTGCGAAGAAGGGTTTCACTCAGAGAAATCGGAGGAACAAGAAAATGGACAACGACGCAGGCGGGAGCGATGGCGAGGACGCTCAAAATTTCGGTCCGTCGGAGATACTATCGCACTCGTGAGGGCGAAAAGGGATCAAGATCTGTATTTCGGAGGCATGGGGAACAATTTCGGCCACATGAAGACCAGGGAATGGAAGTGGGAGGACGTGTGGTCCAGGTTGTAGAAGATGGACGTCATGAGGAAGGTCGTCAACTGCGGGAAGAAATGGGACAACTTGATGCAGCAATTCAAAAAGGTTCACAAGTTTCGGCACCTCTACGGTGGAAAGGATTACTTCAAGCTTGCTTCATCGGCTAGGAGATCGGAAGGCTTCAACTTCGCCATGGCCTGGAGCGTGTACGAGGAGATGAAGGTCATGATGAAGGGGGATCACACGATCCACCCGAAGAATTTAGCGGACACGGGGGCGCCGGGGGGGGTTTAGATGCCGGCAGGCGCGGGGGCTAGAGGGGAATCCATGGAAAGTGAGGGTGGAGGGGAGCCCGTTGACGAGGAGTAGGGGTCGACGAAAGATTCGACATTCAGCGTGGGGAGCGCCGACGGTTCCAGGAAAAGGAAGAACATGCGGCAACAAACCTTTGAGGTCGTCGCCGAGGTCATGGACAAGCATGGTGTGCTCATGGCGAGCACGATGGACATCGTGAGCAAGCGGCAATGCTCTATGACGTTACGGCAGTGCGAAATCCTTGAGAGCGAAGTGGAAGCGCAGATGAAACATTATGCTGTGGTGGATGAGGCGAACAGAATGATGTGCAACGCCCTTGTGGAGATAGGGAAAGCCATCCGCGAGAGCTCATGATGACACTATTGTTTAGTGTCGCTTTATTGTCCTGTCTCTCCGCCCTCCATAGCCGCGACATGGACACGGACCCATCGCTCCGCTGCTGTGTGTGTCGTCCTTCCACACCCAACGAAGAAGTCGAAGAAGTCCGTCGAAAGCTGGCCCCTTTTCTCTGGATGCAGTCCCGCAGACGGAAATGTGTTTAAAGGCGCAGTCGACGTGTGTGAACGTCGACAACGATGGACACACCCGACGATGCCTGCGCGCTCGCAACGGCAGGGGGATGAAAGTGATGCCGCCGCTGAGCCCGTTTCAACGGTATGCCGTCTTCGCGCCGCCAGCCGCACGTCGTCGTCGTCGTCGCAGCCGTCATTTGAAATTCGAATTGCAAACGTCGACGCCCTCCAGGTTATTTTTCCTGTCGCCCGCTTCGTGCCGTTTCCCGCCACACGTCGCTGGATCATGCCGCCTCCACACGGACAAAAGACGGTGGACCAAGGACGACCGACCCCGCGGCCACTAATTTCCGTATGAAAACGACCGCGGGCACGCCACAAGGAAACATCCTCGGGGGAGGTCCCCAAGGATGAGTGGAACGACGCTGCAAATTGCCCTTAAGAGCCACAAGGAAATTTCCTTGTGACTTAAGGAACTCGTAAGGAGTGTCTAATTGTACCTCCCTTTTCATCTTCCCCCACCCACATCCAGTAATAGTTGTGTCTAAAGCCAACACTCTCCCACACACCACATGCAACCCAGTCAGTATTAGTAAGGTCTTCAACCAACACGGGTGTGAGTGCACGTGTGAGTGGGTTTCTCTCCATATCTCGAGTCCACCGCCCTTCTATAAGGGAAAAAGAAAAAAAAGAAAATAACAACTGCAGTTCATGGGGTAAAAAAAAAAGACTATCTTCGAATGTAGCTAAAAAACCGGGAACGAAAATTGCAGCTCACACCATCGGACATAGCTCAGTTGGTACACCCATACTGTTGAACTGTCGATTCGAGTTAAAATCCAGATACAATCAGACGACCAGAGTGGAATGAGTCTGAATTACCTGGGGTCGGTCAACTCAATGATGATATCTCAAGGTCATAGCCCTTCGCATCTGTGAAAAAAATAATTGATCAACCGAGTGATTGATTGATTGATTGATTGGTTGGTTGATCTGCCTTGTGGTGTTGTCTGATCGCGCACGTGGCAACAATTTTCCCCGTCTCCTTCAGCCATGGCGTTGTCGTCGCCATCGCCAGCGTCAACAGAAAAAATGTGCCAATTTTTTTGCCACATTGGACCTATGTTTACACCACATTTCAACTGTTTATAAACTGCTGGCCGGGGGGGGGGGGGTGTATGTTCAACACAAAATGAAGGAAACCAACACTGGCCGTATTTTGGGGACACTGAAACTTGTGTGTTCAACTGTTGGACCAACTGTTGAAAAACAGTTGGTCCAACTGTTGATCCATTGTTGGTGGCTTGTTGAAATGTTGTTGAAAGTTGTTGGAATGTTGTTGAAACTTTGTTGAAATGTG
>BFEA01000268.1:577527-593301 GCA_003427395.1 Chara braunii | reverse complement strand
GGGTAGGGCCTATCTACGCTAGCCTATGTCTAGGTTATCTCATGTTCTGCTACCACTATTACTGTTAGTCTTATAGGCTTACAGGCCTAAGAATGGCTTGACGTCAGTCTAATGCGGTTGGCTGGACCGCTGGTCCGTGAGTTCCTATTGGCTCTGCCTCTTTCTTCTTACTACTCCCTTTGGTCTACTGCGACCATATCTGACCGAGTACCCTGGTGTGGAGGGGATGGAGAGGGAAAGTGCGGAGAGGGTATGGGGAGGAGGGAGAAGCGGAAGAGGGGGTAGTTCATGAGTATATCCAGGGTGAGAGGATCAGCTTCCCCTCGAGAGTGACTGCTGCCAGCTTGTTGTCCCTGGCCCAGGTGACCAAGAACCAACGTAACCCACGCGGAGTTTTCCCCTGTGCAACCCTTCTTGTCCAGTCAACTGAGAGAAGGTTAACAACAATCGTATTTTTCATCACCACTCCAGGACACCCTTCACCACGTTAGGATGCAGCCTGCCTAAACATGTGGTTTTCAGGGTCTTCGGACCTTTCACCACTTCAAGACCATTCAGGTCTGAAAATCCTGAATGGTCCTCAAGTGGTGAAAGCTCCGAAGACACTGAAAACCACTTGTTCAAACAGGCTGCATCCTCAAGTGGTGAAGGGTGGTTTTCATGGTCTTCGGACCTTTCACCACTTCAGGACCATTCAGGATTTTCATACTGCCCAAAACTCTCAATTGACCACTTCAGGACAACCTTCACCACTTCAAGATGCAGCCTGCCTAAACAGGTGGTTTTCAGGGTTTTCGGACCTTTCACCACTTCAGGACCATTCAGGATTTTCAGACTGCCCAAAACTCTCACTTCAGAATGTTCATTCCTGAATTTTCAACTACCCGATAACCGCTTGTGAGTCAATTATAATCATTGTCCGGATGAGCGCCTTGATTCTTGTCTTGATTGCTTCGTCGGAGGTTCATTATCCTTCAAAGTGAATGTCATTTCTGTCTGTCCAAATAACCCAGAGGATGATTGTCCTCACCGCCTGTGCTACATATCCTCTCCCAGTCGCTTTGAACCAGTGGCTGGGGATGATCCCTCCAATTGCCCATTCCTCATTCGAGATCAGTGCATCACCGACGAAGCTATACCAACGGTGGGCCCACCACTGCCATATGCGTCTCAAGGCTGGGCAAGCCCAAACTAGATGCGTGGTTATCTCTTCAACTCTGCCTCCGCATCTTCTACATTTGGTATCGATATCCATGCCTTTCTCGAAGAGCCAGACTGTGCATGGCACAATTGCATGTGACAGCATCCAGAGGAAGGCGGCGAACTTGAGTGAAGGTAGCTTCAGAAGCTGACACCAAAGGCCTTTGATTTCCGCCTCAGAAATGGTAAGGGCGTAGGATGCTGTACGGTTGAGTCTGCTGGCAGCCTCTGCGGGTGAGGGGCGGTTCCTGGAAAGCAACTTTCTTGCGAGCTTGGAGCTGTAGCAGCAGAGAGGTATAGCCGTTCTTCATCATCCCTCTAGGAACCTGCCAGCGGGTCGATTCGCTGGGTAATTGGTTTTCCTGACAGGATTACTTCATGCTGGTAGGCCCCGGAGTTGGTTTGTGTGGTGTGAACTCTGACTAGCTGCATTTGCGTCGTGGAGCTCAAGTTGATTGTAGCTTGATACGTCAGTAGCTGTCTGAGCACGTTTTTCACCGGTGCTGACCATTCCTGTGCTATGCAGGTATCCCTCTCCAGATGTCCGTCGATCTTCAGGTAAGTTCCCTGCGATTCCTTGGGTTTTCCCTTGATACCATTGTCCTTGTACATGCTGCTTGGAACGTAGCAGTGTCTTCCAGTGATGCGGGACCGCCTGAATAATCTGTTGTTTCCTCTGCTCAACCAATCTTAGCCTGCCCAATATGCCTCTCAGTGCGGTGTCACCGATCCATTCTGCCTCATTGTCCTCCCATAGGGCCATAGGTCACCTATGATAGTTATTCCCTTCTCGACCCATTTCCTTCAGACGGCTCCTCTGGCTGACGTGGCGGGGATAGGCAGTGCCTCCTTGTCTGTGATGTAGCAATTGTCGAAGAGTGGTTGTCGCAAAACCTCCTCTCCGGTACAAGGCTCTTTTCTGTTGAAGGAGCTCAGGGCTCTCCACGCTGTCCAGCAGGCGGTCAACAGGGGGAAGGCTGGTTGTCTGCATACGTACGAATCCATGAAAATACAGGTCCATACGTCCTTGGCCCTCGTGAGGTGGAGGTCTTCTTGTGCCAAATATTCGAAGATCGCCAACCACTTCCGATCCTCTGGCTGGGTGCAGGCTTCAATGCACCATTTAAATAGCAGGGCAAGATTCTGGGCCTGAGGGTCCCGGATGCCAAGGCCTCCTTCCTCTGTTGGGCAGGTTATCTTCTGTCAAGCGCACTTGGAGATAAAGCCCTCATCTTGGGTTGCGTTTGGTTTCCACAGGTACCTGGTGGCGTCTCTCTTGATGTCTCTTAGCGTAGGCTTCGATAGGAGGAGGACAACAGCTACATACCAAAGTTGGGTGAAGACTGAGGTCGTGATAACCATAGCTTTGCCAAATAGTGCCAGTCCGTAGGCAGTTCGACAGAGTTGTCGTCTTGCTTGCACCTTTGCTTTCAGGATAGTGTCCTGCTCTGGCCTAGCACTTGTTAGGGAGACTTGGACACCCATGTATCTCTCTGACAGGTTTTGTCCGATTCTGGTCATTCCCCAATCGTCCTCGATCTGGTACTCCTCCAAGAGAAAGTAGAGGGACTTCCTCCAGCTGACCTGTGCTTCCGATAGCTCAGCAAAGATGTCCAACAACCTTTTGATCTCCTCCAACGAGTCCTTCTCTGCCTCCGATACCAGGAGGAGGCCATCGGCGATGGCCCTTGTTGTCAATGTGTGCTCAACTCGGAGTTGCAGTCCCTTGATGCGTGGTGAGGAGCGAAGGGAGTTAAGGAGCACGTCCATCTGTGTGGCAAAGGGCAAGGAGGCAAGTGGACATCCCTGCCTTAGGGACCTTGTGAGGGAGAAGAGGGCTGACTGGTAGCCGTTGACGAGGACTGATGTCGTTGTATCTGAGTATAGGGCTGCTACCCACGTCCTGAATCGGACCCCGAAGTTCATGTGCTCCAAGGTGGCCAGGACGAAGGACCAGTTCACTCGATCGTACGCCTTTTCAAGGCCCAGCATGGCGACCATGACTTGCCGATTTTCCCGCTATATGATCTCTAGGGCTCCTATTGCTACGGAGATATTCTCTGCAATTGCTCTCCCTTGCACAAAATCACCCTGGTGCGTGTGGACCAGAGTTGGTAAAAGGGGTGTCATTCTTTTTGCGAGGAGTTTGGCCAATAGCTTGTAGGAGACGTTGAGTCGCGAGATTGGTCTGAAGTTCCGTATGTTTCGTTTGTCTCTTTTTTTGTAGATCAGCGTGATTACCCCGGTCCTCATGTCTTCTGTCAGAGTGCCTCCTTCCAGGATGTGGTTGTACAACTTAGTCGGGATGGGTGTTGTGTAATTTCATGTTGTCGTGTAGAATTCCGCTGGTAAGTCGTCCACTCTAGGGCTCTTCCCTTTCGCCATGGATTTGAGAGCTTTCGTTAACTCTTCCACCGTGACAGGTCTGTCTAGAAGCAAACTGACCTCATTGGGTAACACAACGTTGGTATCTTGCCAGAGGTCGTACTCCTCCCTGAGCTGCTCCTGGAGGTCTGCGTGAGGTGAGTATGTCCTGAAAGTATTCGAGGGCATACCCCCCGATGGCATCCGTGTTGGTCGCCATGTCCGATTCCGCCAGGAATGGCTGTTCAAATTCTCTGAAGAGTGTTTGGGTTCAGGGGGGGGCGAGGCGCTTGAATGTCTCCTTGGTCATCTTGTCCCCTCTGGCGATACCTCTTTCCGTTGCTCGCTTAGCCCACTGGGTCTGTTGCTGAATCTGAAGTTGCTCCCATTTCTGCAACCATGTTTGTCTTCTGCGCTCCCAGTAGAGATCCATGAATGGTTCTGTCTCCAGCATCCATTCAGCTTCTTCCACTTGTTCTCTGCATTCTTCCTCCTCCAGGCTTCTTCCCCTTGCATGAACCCTTGAGAAGACATCCAAGGCCCTTGTTACCATTCGGAAGCCCAACTGCACCCATTCCTCTTCCATGACGAACCAGTCCCTCGTCTGCTCCCAATCCTTTCAATGGTTCTCTACCCAGTCCAGAACATCCTGCTGCTCCAGCAACTCCACGTTCAGCCTGAAGATTCCTGGTCCGCGCGTTAATGTTGCTCCCATTTCAAAGGTGGAGAGAAGGGGGCGGTGGTCAGAGACGGGATAAGCTATAACATCAATGTTGATGAGCGAGTCTCATGCCAAGCCTTTGGTCAGCATCAGATTGAGCCTTCGTTTACGTGGTAGGCCGACCTCGGTTTTCTGGGAGGCAAACCAAGTGTAGCCGTGCTCGGTAGGGTGTGTCTGTCGGTATGCATCGACGTAGCCCGCTTCTTCAATGAAGGAGCTGTCATGCGTCGGCCTTCTGGGGTGCATAGGTCGAGGAATCTAATCCTGGGGATCTAACTGTGTTAAAATCCCCCGCAAGGACTGTGTTTGGGACATCTGGGAGGAGGTGGGGGAGTTCCTGCAGGAAGGATTTCTTTTCTGCTGGTTCAAAAGGAACATACATGGTGGCAAAAACCCAGTCCTCATCTCCTAGCTTGGCCTGTACCCAAATAAATTGACCCCAAATATCTATTTCAGACTTACCCAGTTCGATGTCAAGATCTCTGTGAAAGAGTATGGTCGTTCCCCCCTTGATCCCCTGGGCAGGTGACCAGAACTGGGGCCCTGACCACCAACGTCTGAGTTTCTGTATCTTCAACTCATCCAACTTCGTCTCCTGCAGCAAGAGGACATGGACTCCGTTATCATGAAGCCATGTTTTCAGTCTGGCTTTTTAAAACTTGCGGTTGGAGTCACAGAGTCCTTTGACATTCCAGGTAGCTACATTAAGCCTGACCATCATTGTCCGTTGGAGCGACATTTGAGTGGATCCGCAAACTGTTGTTGGCTGAGACTTTGCCTGACTTACCCCTACGTGCTGGTTCGGGCCCCGCAGTCAGTGCCCAAGGCGTCATCCGAGTCATCAACAGATTCTGAAAACCCACTGAATTGGGTTGTTTTTCGGTTGCTAACGAAATGGAGAACTCGGCGATGATGGACGCGTCCACGTCTGTGGTAATGAATGTTTCCCGCAACTCTGGTGTATCACTGGAGGCCAACCATGAGGAGGGTAGCCAGGCTGCTTCTTTTGTTGCCAGATAGGCTGCCGTGTCTGGGACTATCCGGACGTCAATGATTGCTATAGAAAGTGCCAGCTACCTCCTTCCCGGGAGGCAACTGTTTTCCTGCCTATGCGAATTTCTGGAACAAGGCGGAAGGGGACGCGGTCAGCAATGAAACCGACTGCTGCTGCCTGGACTGGTTCCTTGGTAGTGGGAGACATATCCACCTGAGCTGTAGGGATAGCCAAAAGCCCCTGCTGCATGCGTTTTGCGAGAAACGTGGTCGATTGCGGAGCCAAGGAGAAGCAGAGTAGGACAGCCAGGTGTCTGGTCGTACGGGGTTGGGGTCCCTGCAGTGAAGAGGGAGGCCCTGTCGTGCTAGGTTGCACCTGCATCTCTGTCATCCTTGGGCGGGGGATAGAGGTGAATTCCAATTCAATCTCATCCTCTTCCCGAGTAATTTCAATCTCTCCCACTAGGCCAACCTTTCTCATTTTCATCGGGGTGCGTAGGGTTAGTCTAGGGTCTCGCATGACCAAGTCTTCCGGGTCGGGGGCAGCTGGAGCTGCTGATCGTTGGCTGTGGGTATCATGGCAAGTGCATTGGTTACAGGGATCAGACGGACAGGAGGGATCGCTCCCTCCTGTCCTTGCTCTTGGACGAAGGTGGGGTTGACGTGATTGGTTGCAAAATTTGGCAGGGGCGCTGACGTTCGGGCCAGTTGGCCTTGATGGGGTTGAGCGGCAGGTACACTGGGTAGTACCCGGAAATGGGTAGGGATGCTTTCCGTGGGGGTGTTAAGGGCTACTGCTGCTGCGGTGGAGTGGAAGGCGGGTTCCCTGACAAAGAGGCTGTATTCGGCCGGCAGCGCTCGTAGACCCGAGGCTGAGGCCGAAGGTAGCGATTGAGTGGGGCGAGAGCCAATGATACCTGGAGGGAGGGGGAGAGCGAGGGGGGGGGATAATGGGAGTATGTGGCATGGGTTTGGTGGGTTAGATATGTCCGAGGGGGGTTGTAAGCTACAGATGGTTGTGTGCAGATGGCTACTAGCGGAGGGGAATTCAGGAAGGGGGATTGGTGTTGGTTGATCATGGGGAGGGTGGCCGTGGCGACCTGGAGAGGGGGGACGGGAGCTCGAGGGAGCGGGTGGGTGATGTGATGTTGTGTTGCCGGGTGTTGGGCGAGTGGGAGTGGACCAGATGATTGGGAGTGGATTTGCAGGATACGTGGACGCTGCAGTGGGACTGAGGTAGCCGGGGCGTTGGGGCAGCCTTCTGCCGACGAGATGGGAGCGGTTGTCTGGGCATGGGGTGGTGGATTGGGGTTTGGGTATCGTGGTTGTGCGGATCTGTTTGTGGATCGGTTCCTGCCTCCTCTGCCCCCTTTGCCTCTCGTGCGTCTGTCAAAATCGGGGACAGTCTGGATCGAATGCGTCATGGTACCACCAGAGGCACTTTCCACAGAATGCAGTGTCCTAGTTGGCGAATTGGAATTCCAGATGGTCCCCGTTAGGATCCCGAAGTAGGATCCATTCCTTGAAGTTGTCTTTGACGGACGGATGGCAGTTGATACGGACATTACCCAATCATGGTTCTTCTTCTCGTTTTTCCTGGGGGGTGCATAGTGATGATAAGCCCCATCAGTTTTTGGACAGCGATCCTTAGGGAAAACATTGCTCCAAGGGGGACGCGTAGTGCAATGATTATGTATCTGCCTGTGGCATCTGCTTCCCGCATTCGAGTTACTTCGCTCTGGGTCATCCACGGTTTGAAGAGAACCTTAACGGGCCCTGAGCGAGAGGGGATTAAGTCATGTCCCTTGAGCATCATCCATTCCGCGATTCTACTCGATCTAGCAACGTAGGACATGACGTTAGGTCCTCCATGCGTACGGCCCCGTTTTTGTGAGGGGTTCATGTTGACGTCCTGGTACTAGGCATCTTCGTAGACTCGGATAAATTGTTCTCTCTGCGCAACCGTGAGTGTCGTGGAGCGAGCGTCGAAGATGACGATAATTGTGCGGGACTTCAACCAGTTGATGGTGGTCGTACTTACCTCCTAAGAGAGGTTGAGATATCCTACCCCGTCTATAACCTCTGCTTCCCCGTGGCTGAAATCAGTTTCAAGGAAGAGACCGTTATCGAAGCATTTATCGAGAAGGGTATTGATCCGGGCTATGTCCTCCGAGGGCTATCGGGGTGGGGGGGCTGGTGCGGCTGATGAGGAGGCAGTTTCCTGCGGGGGTGGGGGTCTACCGGCCCGTGGGATCCCCTTTTCACTTGCTGATGGTGAGAGGGACGCCATTGGGGGGAAGAAAGAGTGGGTAGTCGGGGCTTGGGTCGTGGGGGGGGAATGGTCAGGTGGAGGAGGGTAGAACGAGGGAGGGGGGGGGTTGGGCGATTTGAGAGGCACGTCTATCCAAATCTCTGGGGGGTAATGGGGGAAAGTGATCCTCGCGGAAAGGAGGGACTATTTGAGAGACGGTTAACGGGGGCCCAAATATTCGCCGTTTTCGTTGGTAATTGCAGTGCGAATTTCATCAAAAATTTTAAAAACAAATGATATGAGACCATAGTGCAAACATCAAAAAAGGAAACAGGCCAAAAAGAAGGAAAAAAAAAACAAAAAAACACTATTAAACCCTAACACAAAGACACTGTCCGAGTCAAAATGAAGCGTTCAACGAATTCAACAAAATGCCATCTTTTTCATTATTGATCCAAACATGTCAAAACTGCACACATGACGTACCCTAAAGCACATATATATCACACAAAAAGAAAAACACGAAAAAAAGCAAAAAATCATCACAATATGACAGTTTCAGTGCAATTCGGTGCAAAATTTGTCACCACGGGTGTTATTTATTTTCGACAAACTTTGCACCGAATTGCACTGAAACTATCATATTGTGCTGATTTTTTACTTTTTTTCTTGTTTTTCTTTTTTTGTGATATATATGTGCTTTAGGGTACGTCATGTGTGCAGTTTTAACATGTTTGGATCAATAATGAAAAAATTGGCATTTTGTTGAATTCGTTGGACGCTTCATTTTGACTCGGACAGTGTCTTTGTGTTAGGGTTTCATAGTGTTTTTTTTTTGTTTTTTTTTTTTCCTTCTTTTTGGCCTGTTTCCTTTTTTGATGTTTGCACTATGGTCTCATATCGTTTGTTTTTAAAATATTTGATGAAATTCGCACTGCAATTGCCAACGAAAACAACGAATATTTGGGCCCCCGTTAACCGTCTCTCCGTTTGCAGCATCAGGAATGTCGTGGACCACACTGTTGTGTGGCATTTCGGTTGGCAAAAACGTCCGCCCTCGGCAACAGCCCACAAATAACCGCCGCTGGTCCAGGACAACCACCGAAGAAGTCGCCCTCGTGGGATGCAGTTTCTCTTTTTCGTTCCGCCACAGCCGCTGACATCTTTGTAGTGCTTTTTCGCGACTACAGTTGTAGTGTAGTGGTGGGATCAGACCCTAAGCCACTCACAACTTTCGACAAATGACAAAAGTTATGATGCTGCATCTTTCCGTGTTTTAGCAGAAGATTCATTTTCATTTTGCAAATTTGGCGAGGGAAGGAGCGAGGCCCTACCATACAAAGAAACAAAAGAGGAGAGACGAAAGAAACAAAAGAGGCGAGACGAATTCTGAATTACGAGGGGAGAAGCCACCGTCCGGCGCGGAGCGCTCCGTCGGTGCGCTATCGGTTCGGGAGAACCGGTTCTGCTGACCACGACCCCGTCACGCTGCCGGGCGATGTGGTACCACCGACGCTCAACCTAGCTTCCGACTAGGTCAACTCCGGCATGGCCAAGAGCGAGCATCACGGTGGGACAGCAGATCAAACGTGGCAATCTACCTTCATTCGGATCATGTGTATTGGACATGGCGAATTTGCCCTGTCCCTGACGAGTACCGCAAGCGACGACGCCTACCAGCAACCCGAACTCCACGTCAGTAGTAACTACGCTTGCACCCTTCGCGGACGTGCTGCCACGACACACCCAAACGAAAGTATGGCAAAATATTTCGGCTGCCGCGACGGCGTTGGAAAGTGGTGGGATCCGAAAACTACACTGTAACTGGGCTGTAGTGTAGTGGTGGGATCAGACCCTTAGCGTGGCGCCCAGTCCTCGTGTGAATTTTCCCGCCAAGTACATTGGCCGGACTCGCGGCCGCTCCGCGCGCTCCGCGGGGAGCATCGTGAAACGAAACATGCGGCCCAGTGGCGAAGAGAATTGGAATAAGCATCGGAATCGGGACGTGTTTGTGGAGAGGTGCAAAACATTGTGATTGATCTGCTTATCTGCATCTCTGCGCGGAACACATAACTGTATTTAGTGCAACTGTCAATCCAGATACCGCAATAACTACAGGGCGACCGCAGACCAGTTCCCATTTTTATCAGATTCCAATTGGTAGCACGCCTATTAGCTCATCTGAGCACGTAGCCATAACTGCAACTCGTTTTCTTTGTCATCGCTATAGTCCCATGTGGGTGATAACGAAATATTTTTGAACTCTCTCTCTCTCTCTCTCTCTCTCTCTCTCTCTCTCTCTGTGTGTAAGCGAACGTCTGCTCCATCTAATGTCCTGTCTAATCTCCACGTTGACGATGCATGTGGGGAATCATACTACGGGCCTCGCCACACCACTCTCGAAATGTGGAAAAGACAAAAATGTGGCGGGTGCATCTGGCCATGTTCTAGGAGGAAGTTCATTCCCATTTTGCACATTTCGAGAGTGGTTTGGCGATGCCCTACGTGAGGAATGATGCTTGCAGAACCATCAGTTGGCGAGTCCCGCCATTTTTCTTCCGCCAAAAGAACAAAAAGAGTCCCCGCCTTTTTAAATTATTCGCCGGCCTTCTTTTTTGAAGTTTCTTTCTTCTTCCCCCAAAAAAAAACGAAAACAAAAAAAGTTTCTTCTTCTTTTCTTCCCGCCGTTGAAACACTCTGAGCGCGGGAAGAACGGCTGCGCACATGAAAAGGGAAGGAGCCTGAACGGCCTCTGCGGCAAACCCGCAGCGGTGGTCTGTGAACGGCTTCGCTCCATGGCGGATGTATCTGACGGGCAAAAAAAAAAAGATACACGCACCAACTTTTGTCGTTTCCGTTCTTATATAATAATAATAACATAATAAATAATGCGCCTTGCTCTACTCCACTATACTCTACATATGCCCCATACATTTCTCGATTCATGTTGTGTGTGTCATCCTTGCGCAGGGGCCATTTGCTAATTTGCCCTTCTTCTCTGTATCGTTCCAATTTTAACGGATGTCCCGAAGGACATATGTTAAAAAAAAAAAAAAAAAAAAAAAAAAAGTCCGATAATTGAAAATGTTGAACTCGTCGATTGCATGCGGTCAGGAACGCGTCCAGATGCATGTAGGGCGCTGTGGGGGAGCGAGGCCTAATATATATTCTCCGGGCCAAGGAGGTACAGCCATGGGCGTGGTCCCGCTTTCGTGGTCCCGATTTGGGAAATCTGAGGTCAGATATGGACAACGTCGAAGCAAGTGGGACCTACCGGGATATCGAACTGCCCTGTTAACAGTAGGCAGTTCCAAAAAAAAAAAAAAAAAAAAAAAAGGTAGTACGGGGAGAGGGAGAAGAGGACGAAAACAAACGAGGCGCAGTGGCAAGTTGTTTCGTCAGAGTTCCACCAACTCATATATATCGTCAAATGGACCTGTCCGGGGCCGGGTCCCACTAGCAGCGTTGAGCTACCTCAACGCATGAATCTGGACGCTTTTGCGAAGATGTGCAGAAATGGTGTGGAGTTTCCTGGACTGCACGTCTCCACTAACACGTCCAGATTCATGCGTTGAGGTAAGCTCAACGCTGCTAGTGGGAATTGGGCCCGGGGACTAGGTCCCACTTACACGAATTATTAAGCGATATTGACCGTAGATAGGATAGCAAAGATCAACGGACAGAATCGCTTAATCCGTGCAATTGGGACTTGGCCCCGGCGGCAGAGAGGGAGAGGAGAAGAGGACAACAAACGAGGGGCTGTGACAAACTGTTTCGTCGGACTCTCGTCGCCTCATCAGAACGCTGAACCCTTATATATATATATATATTTGACGATATATATATATATATATATAGGGCCTCGCCACACGACACAGGAACGAAAACAATACGAGCGCATCTGCCCACCAAAGGTGGCAAAATACACTCGTTACTACTTATAGCAAATCGATGAACCTGGCCACTTTGTCCAGGAAGATGCGCTCGTTTCGTTTTTCGTTTCGTGTGCCGTGCGGCGACACCCATACATCACTCACCAAATGGGAAACGCGCGAAAACTCTGGCGGGTGTATCTTTCCTGGTTCTGGCAGGCGGATACATTCTCCAATTTGAAAAATTGGTGACTGGTGCCGTGATTCCCTTCATCTCCCTGCACAGCTCAGAAGCGGATTCAAGTTGCGGAACTTGGAAAAGAGTCCACCGTTTTTGTCGTTTTCAGATTTGGCATGTAACGGAACGGGGACGCTTTTGGCGTTTGCGATTCGGGGAGCGGCAGCCGAAGCGCCACGATTCGCCTTTTGTTTTTTTCGTTTTTCCATTTTATTTTTGGAAAACACGAAGTTAGGGCCTCGACACACCACTCTTGGGGCCTCGATCTACTACTCTCGACATGTGCAAAACGAGAGTGAGGGCCTCGTTCCACTACTCTCCATCCGCCACGCATGGCGGACGCGACTTGGTTCCACTGCATTGCCAATAGCCACGAAATGGAGGCCGTCAGAATTTGGGTGTGAAATCACTTGGCGATGTGCCGCCACGGCTTTCCATTTCCCCTGCCTGCAACGGCCCTTCGTGGAGGCTCTACTCCTCACCCCTCCGCGAAATGCTTYGTGTGGCCATTGCCCCTGACACAGCCATCCTGACAGTCGACCTGCGTTGTCCCCTAGTGTTGGCAAGTTTTAGCTGCACCTGGAGTGATTTCCAGTCCGAGTACATGGTGAAGAGAAGGCGGCCATCCGCCACGGTCCGGGGAGCAGGCTGGGACAGCAACCACATCGCGCGTGGCGGCGACGATGTGATGGAACCAAGACCCTTTTTCCGCCAGAAAAATGCAGTTTTCGGCCTCGCCAAGTTTCGCCACTGTTTGTGGCGGATGGCGAGTAGTGGAACGAGGCCTCGCTGCACTACTCTTGAAATGCACAAAAGACAAAAATCATTTCGCTGTAAGTTTCCATGTTCTAGCGGATGATTCACTCTCGTCTTGCACCTTTCAAGAGTAGTGCAGCGAGGCCCAATCTTCCGCTAGAACAAGGAAAGATACACCACGATGATTTTTGTCATTTGTGCATGTCGAGAGTAGTGCAGCGAGGCCCTTGAGAAGGGGAAATTTTTCAAGAGCTGTCAGACGTTCTCAACAGTTGGGTTTTCAAGAGTGTTTGGGTCTCGCTCCACTACTCTAGACTCTCGAAGATTTTCGAGAGTGAGTCTACAGCTGTCAGAGGGCCTCGCCACACCACTCTCGAATCTCGAAAATTCGTGAGTCGGGCACCGCCACACAGCACCTCTCGAAAAAAAAACTCGAAACTGTTCGAGAGCTGTCAGAAAGGCATTTTCGAGTGCCTTCTCGAAAAGATGTTTTCGCCCAGCCTGCAGCCTTGGAGTTTTCGTGATACCGCCCGTCTGCGCTCGAGTTCGACGTCCATTTCGAGAGTTGTCAGGCCGTTTTCTCGTGATACCGCCTGTCCGCACTCGAGTTCGACCATTTCGAGAGGCTGGTCTAGTGTGCTATGTGGCGAAGGGCCATTTTCTCTCGAAAACCGGCCTCTCGAAAAATCCTGACAGCTCTCGAATATTTTCGAGATTCGAGAGTGGTGTGGCGAGGCCCTAGAAAAATCCCGCCACGCAGCACTCTAGAAACGACTGAAAAAGAGAACGTCGCTCCACTTACTCTAGAAGGTCAAACTCAAGAAGGCCTCTCGGATGTCAGGCTGCTCTTTGAGAGAGCTACACGACACGGCCAGCACGCTGTTGTCTGCCCAGACTCAAGGTGCACTCCATAAAAATGCTCAACTTTTGAAGGCCCTGGATGCCTCCCTTGAAATTCCTGCCGCTGCAGGCTGGAGCTCTCTCGAATTGTCAGGAGTGCCACGGGAGAGGAGGTTCTGACAACTCAAGAAATGCACTTTCGTGAGTGTGTTTCATGAGGTAGTGGAGCGACGACGGATTCTGGCCATTTTCGTGAGTAGATACTGACAGCTCAAGAACCCGAATTCCAGACCTGGCGTCTAGAGTAAGTGGTGCCGCGCTCAAGAAATGGCCTGTTTCTAGAGTACTGGAGCGAGACCCCAAAAGTTGGGTTTTCAAGAGTGTTTGGCCCCTCGCCACGCAGCACTTGGAAAGGGCGATGGGAAAAAAAAAGGCAAAAAAAAGGGCAATGGTGTTGGATGAAAAAAAAAAAAAAAAAAAAGTCTCGATTGGGGGGCACCGGTTCATGGCGTAAAAATTGCGCTCCGTCCTGCTGCTACCGGTTTTGGCCGGTCTAGCCGCCAGTAAGCAGCCGACGTCGTTGCTTTACTGGTTCATGCACTGCTCGAAGTTCCAGCTATGTCTCAGCTGTCCTTCGTAGAGTGTGTAGGCTAGCCCTAAAGACAGTCCTTGCGAATTGATTCAGTCTGGTAAACGTACCGGACCGGACTCTTGTCATAAGTTTAGTCAGTGTTCAGAGAAATTCTCGAGTAAAGTAAAGACTGAGGGAGTCAACCTTTGGGGAAGACTCATCAAGTCATGGATATTGACGTGGTAGACGCCACTGATGGAAAGCGGATAGGCGAGCAGGGACAATCTCATGGAGGAGATGTCGGGATGGAAGGAACAGAGAAGAGTGCAACATCGCCGGTGCTACCACGTCCGCAAATGGAGCCAGAGGAAGATGACGGCAAAGGAAATAGGTGGCCACCTCAATCTCATACTAAGGGTCTGATCCGACACTACATACGGAAGACGAATCCGTAAAAGAAACGAAAAAGGTGGGGCCGGTCCATTCGGGCCGTAAAAGAAAACGGGGACCCCACTGGCCCGTATCGTTCGCATCATTGACGTGTGTTTCGGCGGTTTATGTTGGGCGGGTTTCGTTGGTGCATGGTAAATGGACTACTGGCACGGACACTACCGCAGGGGGCTGCCGTGCCACACAGTGAACCGGACCACGGACAAACCACCCCATCCAAACGGACGCAACAACAACAACAAAAAAAGTACCCCTTCTTTTTCGCGGCAGGGTACGGGCCGAGCTCTCTTGCGTTCTCAGCCATTTTCCTTACATCTTTTTCGGCGCCGTTCATTCCCTGCCCGCCACGACGACAAACGTTTGTACTCGCGTCCTAAGTTCACGGGACCGCCTACGACTTCGGAACACTGTGGGATCCGCGATATTGCACTTTTTTACCTACCGTATGTAGTGTCGGATCAGACCCTAATTACTGGCCGGAAGAGGAACGCGTGCGGGAAATGATGGTGAGATGCTACGACGCGGGAATTCTGCTGTCAGGATGGGACATTGGAGAACTGAAGGAAGAAGGAACCAAAGCTCGCTCGTTTCTTCCTCAACCGATCCTTGGATGAAATCAAGGTCGAGTGGTTGAAAGAGCGAACAGTCAAGGTCATATTTTTAGAAGGCTCCAAGAATCTGCCGAAGAAGATGAAAGAAGAGGTCATACGAGCATATGAAGATATTTGGTTGGCAGAGCAGCTGTTTGACCCCTCTATCACAAGAGGGAGGGTGTGCGTATAATCAAGGAACGTGTGCGTATAATCAAGGAACGTACTATCTTACGTAGCAAAGGACAAACGGGTGGCAGAATGGATGTTGGAGGAGAAAGGAGTCAGACTGGCGTTGAAGAGACGATGGTATAATATAGCATTTAAACCCTGGCCGGCCAAGGTGGAGATCGAGCAGGCAAAGAAGAAGGAAGAGAAGACATTAATTTTCTGGATTCGGGTCATCGACGTACCAATTGACGCCTACTGTTATCTGGAATCAGCGGCAGGGGCATCAATAGGACCAGCACTCAAGGTCTATCCACCGGAGTCAAACGCGCAAACGCCTCGACTAATCAATGTCCGCATGGATATTGCGATCGAGAGTATTGCCAGATTGAAAGAGTCATTGGAATTCATGAGCTACCAAGGGCAAGTGATAGAGTTACAAGTTGCGAACGCAACATCGCTTTGGTGCAGTAAATGCAGGAGATACTTTCACGCGGCAGACCAGTGTCCGCGCATACGAAGACGAAGATCGGTCAGCCCTACACCGAGTGAAGCAAGCCGAAGCAGCAGTACAAGTAACCAAGGTAGCAGTCATCCGAGTAACCGGGTGACATCAATGCAAGCCCCAGTAACGGAAGGCCACACTCACCAACAGGAAGGGGAGGCAACACCTCATCGGATGACTCAAGAGCAAGGAAGATGAAGCAACCAACGTACAAGGGTAAACTCGGTCCTCTCGGAAGGGGATGGACACATGAGG
>BFEA01000268.1:533661-551666 GCA_003427395.1 Chara braunii | reverse complement strand
TCGTCTTGATCAGAGTAGAGATAGAGGTGACTGCAGACATTGTTTGGACACGACATTCTGCCTTATTGGACACGACATTCAGACTGGACTTACACGCTACATTGGGATTGAACTGTGCACGACATTCGGAGATCAGAYTTGGGTTGGACTTGGTTACCTCCTATGTCCCTCCCCCCCTTCTCTCTCGCATGTCTATGGATCTCTCCCTATGTGTGTGAGCGGAAGGGCAATCTTTCTAATGTCCTGCCCTTCCAAAGTTTCTCCCTTTCCTGTTGTTGTCCACGTGTCCTCTTGGTTACTATTATTCCGCTGCGCTGTTCCCCAGCCCATGATGATGATGATGCAAATGTGTTGTTGTTGTTTTTCTCGTTGGTTTACTTGTTGCATTGTGCACATTGGCATCTGGTGAATGTTGCATCTATGCTGCTGGTTGTTGCCACTTTCATCATTGCTAGATCCTAGGCTGTTAGTGCATTTCACTTTCTGATATGCTACAGGGTCACATCGAAATTCTTACCAAATTTAAAATAAAAAATAATGTTAAAAACTTCAAAAACAATTTTTACTTTTTTATTTATTTTTGTTTTTTTTTGGCCCGGCCGGGCAACTTGCCCCGGCCACTCTGGTAGCCTAGCCATTTGGTCCATTTCTCGATTCATGCGTGTCATCCTTGCACAAAGGCCATGCTAATCTTCTCTGCATCGTTCCAATTTTTAAATTTTAGTGGATGTCCCGAAGGATGATACCTTCCCAAATCACACCGCAATACAAAACCCCAAGACAACTCGGCAGTAGCATGTGACTAGAGCGACTAGAAGTCGTTCGTGTACCTGAGAGATGCACATCTCACAAAAAGTGTGGCTGCAATCAAGCTCCATGGGCTCCGTAAAGTACTCTGCGACAGATGGCCAGCAAAACCACAAATTTATGTCAGAATCTGGCCCACCATCCGGCATGGCCAACAAGCAAGGGGGACGGGGACTGCAATAAAAGTCAAAATCTAAACTAAGCAAATAAGATACCACACCGATTCAACCAACCAAACGTACTCGGCATGTGAGATATGTATCTGGACGGAAACCCTGATACTTCACATTGTATGATTGTAGGCAGCTGTTGCCATCACGCAAAAGGCATATTCACACTAGCATTATTTTGCATTGTATGGAGCTGGTGCCGTCAAACAAAGAGCATTCTCACACTAGAACTCCCCAAAATGCATCTGACTGCAATCATGGCTAGACTACAATGAATCTGACTGCAATACCGTCCGGGGCTTGGTCGAGAATGTCCTAGCGTATATACTGATTAGAAATGGCAATGCGCTGCCCAGAAAGGACTTTTCATGCCTCACTGGCTCCCGACGCATGTGGGTCGGACCTTGGTCCACCTCGATAACCCCCCCGCCGCCCCCTTCTTTCTTCGTCTGAATTCTCATTTATTCCTACACTGTTCTGCTTGCCGGTAAGAAGTAACCGGACTGACGCCCCCCAGAAACAAAAAAAACCAAAAAAAAAACAAGAAACGGCATCTTGTAATGAACCCAGTCTGAAAGATACTCGTCAAGTGTTGAAGTACAAGAAATCTCATCGCTGAATAATGTCTCCAATAATCGTGAATGTGATCTGTAATGCCATGTCTCGTAGCCCATGAACGAAGAGAGGAGAGGGAGAATAGACAGATTAGAGGGTGGAAGAGATATCCATCAATGACCACAGAGATAGCAACCCGACAATACCCTCTCCTTCTCCGGGCTTCCCCCTCGCCTCCATGCCAGCAAACAGTGTCCAGCACCGAGCCTGACAGGGCACGATAACATCAGAGTGCCATGTGGCACAGTTCCCCCGTGAAGATGTTCAGCCGCGCACAGTATCGACATCAACAGCAGGTAAGTATCCCATTCTCTCTCAATCATCCACATATCCCGATCTCCCTCCTTGTAGCGTCCAACTCAGCAGTGAAGACAGTGTGGCCAAAGCCAGATCAGCTATGGTGACAGAGTGGCATGCGCCACATCAGCAATGTCGAAGACAGCGTGGCCTTGCACCACGTCAGCAGAGGCTGGCACCGCAGAAAGGCGCCAGCATGCAGCAGCAGTCTTGCGTCGTCGTCCAGCCAGCGTCCATCCAGCGTCAAGCCGGCGTCCAGCCAGCGTCAAGCCGGCGTCCTGCTAGCGTCAGCATAGCAAGACTGAATGTTGACTCCCTGGAGGCAGGGTCTTATGTAGCATTGGACAGAGTTGACCTGCCACAGGTCTCCCACCCACGGTGGCTCAGATTGACTCGCAGCCGACGGCCTGGATTCCAAACAGTTGCAGACTTCCACTTGGCCTGCCTGCTGTCTTGGTACCTGCATACAAACAAGTGTGTGTGTCTGACCGACGGCCTGGACTGGGTCAACAGTGATTTTACTGAGGGCCGTGTACAGTTGACTTTTAGTCAACTGCCTGGCGCAGGGCCCTTGATTCCAAATTCTGGGGTGCTACCTCTTTGCTTTGCAGCCTGGAGCCGACGTCGGGCCTGGGGCCCCTAGACAGGTTACAAGGCACAGCAAGCGGGTTGTTGCATTCCTGCCGGTCCAATTTCCGAGTTCCATCACAGAAACATATTAGCTTTGTTTTAACCCACGTTCATATGCAGCAATGATGTCAGCAGCAGTAGGTAGGAGTTCTTTCTTACTGAACCATCTAGCTTCAGATGGAGGTTGAGACTTGAACTTTACCTTATACTGCTTATGCGGTCTTCCTCTGCCACCTGTAGAGAAGTAGCCATGTTCCAAAATCTTTTCAACTTGATAACCTCCATTCATGGAGGGTGAGAACATAGATGGTCTGTTAGGAAACTCAGTTCCCCCTACATAGGGCAACATTTTAGACGCGTGAAAGTCAGGATAGGCCTTGACGTGCGGGGGTACGTCAATTCTGTAGGAGGGTCCATCTGCATCCCCAATCACCTTGAGAACTTCCTAGGGTCCGTAATAGACAGGACGCAGTTTCTGAGACACATTCTCTTCCAAGGAAAATTCTTTAGACTTTACCCATACAAAATCACCTTCTTGAAATTGCGATGGCCGATGATGCTTGAATTCACGAGTTCCTGGAGGGTAGCCTTTGAATCTGGTCCCGGGTTAAAGCATCAATGGGATGCTTAGGCTTCCAACCTTTGTGTAGTGCATTTGGTGTTATTCCTGTAACAGTATGTACACTGTTGTTATATGCACTAGCAATCTTAGGTAAGTTCTCATCCCAATCTACTTGATCGGGTCGTACATACATGCGCAGAAGTTGGCACAAACGATTCATTTGTTCAGTTTGGCCATTCGTTTCAGGGTGTCTACCTGACGACATGGTCAATCTAGTGCCATAGGCTTCCATCAACTTTTGCCATTGAAGTCCAGTGAACCGGACATCCCTATCAGAGACAATGGTCTTTGGGAACTCATATTCTGAGACCCATCGCATCTGGAACTTTTGGATGTAGTTCAATCTTAGCTTCAACTGTAAAGGAATGAACATAGCATATTTTGAGAATCGAACTACAATGACCATTACCTGGCTGTTGCCGTTTCGGCTCTTAGTGAGACTCGTGAAGTCAATGGAGATAAGCCTGACCAGACTCACTTTGAATAGGTAGCGGTCTCAATAGTCCCAGGTGACTCTCATGCAACGGCTTATTCCTTTGGCAAACAAGACAAGTTCGCACATAAGTTGGCACATCTTCCTTCATTTCCTTTCCATTCAAAGTGTTCCCTTACATCCGCAAAGGTCTTCTTAAAACCAAAGTGTCCCTCAGCATAGTGGCATTCCCCAATAATCATGCTCTTAATTGGTTCCTTATGTGGAATGCACAATCTTTCTTCGATCTTATCAATAAAGAAAAGTAGACCATCAGTCATTCAATATTCACGGAAGAGTTCTGGGTTTCTTTGCAGGGTCCCAATAATAGAACTCCATATCGGGTCATCAGCATAACCCTTACGAATCTGATCTTTCATTTCATTTCCAATATGGAGGTAGGAGACAATTGTTCCAAAGAAATCTGCACGCCTGGACAAAGCATCCGCAACCACATTAGACTTTCCTTTAATTGTTTTCGGTTCGAAGTCAAATGTGTCTATGAAAGCGGACCATCTAACTAGCTTGTCAGAGAGTCAAGGTTGGGTTTTAATCCACTTCAGAGTGGAGTGGTCTGAATAGACAGTGAAGTGCCTCCCTAGCAAGTAGTGTTTCCATGTGTGCAATGCAGCAACCAAAGCATACAATTCCCTTTCGTAAGTGGAATTGCCCACTTTCTTAGACGAAAGTCTTCTGGACATAAACTCGAGAGGTCTATATCCCTTACCGTCGCCTTGTTGTAGCACAACCCCAATTCCATACCGACTTGCGTCAGTGGTGACAATGAAAGGGAGAGAAGAATCAACAATCTTTAAGACAAGGTAGTGAGTCAGTCCATGTTTCAACTTTTTGAACGAAGACTCACGATCTTTGTCCCATAACCAAGGTTTTTCCTTCTTCATAAGTCTTCTAATAGGTGCAACTATCAATGAGAAGTTCCTTACGAACTTCCTATAGTAACTAGCAAGTCCTAAAAAAGATATAAGTTCAATAACAGTTTTGGGTTGGGGCCAATCTCAAATTTATTTTTCTCTTCGGGCCTTAGTCCCTTTTCGTTTAGTATAGGCTTTAAGTATAACACTTCAGGCCTAGCAAACTCCGACTTCTTAGGATTCGGTTTGAAGTCGCCTTCGTGCAACTTCTACAGAACCATTCGTAGGTGCTTCTCGTGATCCTCCAGTGTCTTATTGTACACGAGGATATCGTTGAGAAAAACAAGTACGAACTAATCCACCAATCGACGAAACAATTCATTCATAGACCTTTGGAAGGTAGCAAGAGCATTAGTCAATCCGAAAGGCATCACCACGAAGCCGTAGTGACCATACCTGGTTCGGAAGGCTGTCTTGTGTTGATCCTCAGGAGCCACCTCGATCCGGTGGTACCCTGACTTGAGATCAATCTTACTAAAGTACTTGCATCCTTGCAATTGGTCCAACAAGTCGTCAGTGTGTGAAAGTGTTTCCATGTTTTTTACGGTGATGGCATTCAACCCACGGTAATCAATACATAGTTCACCTTCCTTTTTGGGCACGAATAAGACAGGAGCACCATAAGGAGATGAGCTGGAGCGAATCCATCCTTTTTCAATTAGTTCTTGCAGTTTTTTCTTGAGTTCCTAAAGTTCCCTAAAGACATACGATAGATGGGACCCTTGGGAATCTTACTACCGAGAATAATCTCAATTGTGTGCTTAATAGTACACTCAGTGATTCCCGTTGGCTCAGTCTGCAAGTCCTTATATTCATGAAGTAGTTTTTCAATAGGAGGAGGATAGGATGAGGAGCATTCACCTACTCGATTGGCGAGCACCATCATCACATCCTGATCCAACTTCTTTTTCGAGATCATCGATCTAAAGGCTGGATAACTCATACAACAAAAAAACAATGACGAGTCGGAGCCAGACTTGAGATCTAGGCTCCGGGGCGGCCCGCCTGGCCGAACGTCCCGGGTCCGGGTGGGCCGCCCGAAGATGCATGGGTAGTCCAGGCAACTAATTTTGAAACCTTTTTTTTTTTTTTTTTTTTTGGAGGCTGATCGTTATTACGCTTCTCAAGAACTATCCAAACCCGTTGTTTTTATTGTTTTTGGTGTTCGACCTTTTGGAAGGGGGGTGGGTGGGTTCCTCCTCTCCCTCCTCCTCCTCCATTCTTCATTGTCGTCCTCCTCCTTTCTTTCTCCTCCTCCGCCATTCTTCATTCTCATCCTCCTCCTCCTTCTTCATTGTCCTCCTCCTGTGATTGGCCACTGGAAGGGGGGTGGGTTCCTCCTCTCCCTCCTCCTCCTCCTCCATTCTTCATTGTCCTCCTCCTCCTTTCTTCCTCCTCCTCCGCCATTCTTCATTCTCATCCTCCTCCTCCATCTTCATTGTCCTCCTCCTGTGGTGTGCCCACTGGAAGAAGAAAGTTGTGACATGGCGACGGGAGGAAGCTAGGACGAAGAGGAGGAGGAGGAGGAGGAGGAAGACGAGGAGGATGGGGAGGTGGAGGAGGAGGAAGAAGAAAGGAGCAAGAGGGAGGCAGAAGCAAAGGCGGAGGCGGAGGAGGGGGAGGGGTGGAGGTGGAGTTCGGGGACTCACCTTCAGGCGATGGGGAGCAAGAACTGGAGGCGCAACCACAACGAGGAGTCCAGGATGACACGCGAGGGGGCGCATCGAGGACGACAACAATGACGAACAAGAGGACGACGACAATGACGAACAAGAGGACAACGACAATGACGAACAAGAGGACAACGACAATGACGAACACTCGACGACGACCGCGGAAGGGCGGGCGGGGACTAGCTAGAGGGGGGGGAGGCGAGGTGCTGCCTCAGCGCAGTGTTCGAATTCTAACCGTGAGGTGGAGTTAGAATTCGAACATCGCGTGAATGAGGGCCGGTGATCTTCATCGATCAACGACGGACATTGCATCTAGGAAAAAAACAGGGGCCTTGGGCCCAATTTTTTTTTTTTTTGTGCGGATAGGTAATCTGGCCCGTCGTCCATGCCGGGGGCCGAAAAAAACACGAAAAATGGCCCTACCACTATTTTGCGCAGGATCGTCCGGTGCTTGGACCAGGTGGGCCGCCCAATCGGGCGTCCCGGTCGGGTTCTGGGCGGAGGGGGGGGTGTCCGTGCCGCATGGGACGTAGCCTAGCT
Source organism: Chara braunii (assembly GCA_003427395.1). NCBI lineage: Eukaryota > Viridiplantae > Streptophyta > Charophyceae > Charales > Characeae > Chara > Chara braunii. Next base: position 544,908 of record BFEA01000268.1, on the reverse strand, counting down.
TGTGATACAATTTAATGGACTTTTCGTCCTTGAGTTTGACAATCTTTTCTTTGAATTTGCCTTCTGGGTCAGCTTCCTCGTGCCAATCCATACCCAAAAGCATATCAAAGGGTAAGTTCTTCTCAATTAGGAAGAATATTTTATGCAATATCTTTTTTCCTTCCTTTGTTTGAAAATAACACTTCACGCGATCGACATACTGAGAGATAGTGAGCGTGCTCTTGTCAGCCAACATAGGCGTGATAGGTCTTGGCAAGTCCTTTTCCTTCATTCCCAGATGCAACTTACAAATTGCCTTTTCTGAGATGTAGGATCGCGTCTATCCTGGGTCTAACAAGGCACCTACTCGCATACGTGCAATCTCGATATCTGCAATCATCAACTCACCCTTAGACTTCACTTTCGTAGCCCACAAACTTCTTAAAGCTAGGAGTTCATTCCCGAGTTTGTCAAGGGAGTCATCCAGCAAGACAAAACATAAAACAACGTTAAGGTATTCTGGATGACGAGCCGAAGAAGAGCCATCCTCTGCCATATGAGTCGAGGGGTTGAAAGGGGTGATCGATGCCTTACCTTCAACTAAACCCCTCAACTCAGTAGGAGCAGATGCTACTCATACTGGCTGCTCCCTTTCGGGTTTCGAATGAGGGGGCACCGTGCTATGATGTGCCTTGCAGTGCCACATTTAAGGCACTGCCTATTATCCATTCGCTGTTGCCACTCTTCCCGTGACAGACCCATCTTTTCGCAAGGTTCCCGACTGCAATCCCGGGGTACTCAGGAAAGCAGCATGGTCTCCTCTTCCTGCTCCAATAACTGGTACCTCCCTTGTTGGTCACCGCAACAGTGACGTCCCCTTTTCCTGACTGATTGTTGCCACCTCCTCCTCCCTCGGCCTCATCAAGGGGTAGTTTTTCCACCGTGTCGTCCTCAAAGACAACGAGCATGTGGGCCGGTCGCTTTTGCCGCCACAAGTCACACTTTCCATACTCGCCAATCGGACCATTCTTCACTACAGACGCGTACACACAGGACCTGGTTGTCTTGGAAGTTCAACCCGGGTACCTGCAAAAGACGGTCCACTTGACGAGACAATGCAAAAACGGAAGACCAACGTTTTTGACTAATCGTGGTGAGTTCATCGAAGGCCTTATCGGTCGTTGGCTTGTCAAGGAAACACTCCTTAATGTTTTGGAGGAATTCCCTGAGGGTCAATGACTTGGCCCACTCACTGATGTCTTCAAAGCCAGCAGCATTGGCCTCAAATAGGACCCACTCCGTTGCTACTTCTCCTAAACAAGACGTGGAGAAAGCTACCTGACTCTCAGGCTCGACTGCAGTGGTGTTGCAATACGTTTGGTGCACCTTAATGTTTTGGAGGAATTCCCTGAGGGTCAATGACTTGGCCCACTCACCGATGTCTTCCAAGCCAGCAGCATTGGCCTCAGACAGGACCCACTCCTTTGCTACTTCTCCTAAGCAAGACGTGGAGAAAGCTACCCGACTCTCAGGTTCGACTGGAGTGGTGCTATCCACAGCAACAAATTTTCTCCCTTCTTGTTGTTGTATGTGAAAGGCAATTTCATTTTTACTTTCTCTTTCCTTCTTGGCTTTTCTACTTCCTTGGCCGGTTCTTTTGTAGTGGGTTCTTCTTTCTTCTCTCTCGGTTTCTCAATTTTTATCTTCTTTGAGTTTTCGGGTTTCTCCGACGATTTCTTCATTGCATCCTTCATCAATTTTTCTTGGGGTTCCTTCTTTTCTTCTCCCCCCTTGGCTTCCTCCTCAAACACCACCTTGTCCTTTCCTTTTACAAATCTAGTCGTCGTCTGAATTGCGGTGGTGGTGTTGCCAATCTTTAGTTCAAGATGGGCGAGGTAAGCCATCATAGTATTCAAAACAGATGCAAGGCCAGTCTCTGTTCCCTCAAAATGAAACTGTTGTCTGATTTCATCATTTTCTTTCTCTTGCTGATCGTTTTCCATTTTCTTCTACCATTTTCCTTCTTTCTGCATTCAATGCATCTTCCAATTGCTTGGTCGTTCCCTCCATTATTTCATCAAACAACTATGTTTCTGCTTTCTGCTCGCTTGTCTCTCCTTGCTTCTCTTCTTTCTTGTTGGCTATCCACATAAGTTTATCATATACGAATTTATCAAGAAGTGACAAGAACCTATCGGCCTTGACCAATCATTTGTTGGACACGAACGTAGGTTTCCATCATCTGGGAAGCAGTGTCAGCCTGCTCTAGTTCGTGTTCTGCTTCTTGCAGATCGAACTGGCTGCTCACGTGCTTCTCAGCATCTTCCCCTGCGTCACGTAGCTCTGTGATAAACTGATGTAGACGATTCAGCATTTGCTGTCGTCTATTTGCAATTTGGCCACGTGTTCTGATTTCAGCACCATCCTCCTCAGCGAAGAAGGTGATAGAGACAGGGAAGAGAAAGAAAGGAATGAAGCGAGTCAAGATGGAGAGGCGAAAGCACTTCCCTAGGAAAGACATTTTCGCAATGTGTGTCTGCCGCACAATAAATAATTATAAGACAATAATAAATTCCACGGCCACACCCGAGCTCCTACAACAAGAAATAAATAAACGAATAAAGAAGGAACAAATTTCAATTTATTCCTATTTCTAACTTCTGTTGCCTGTCCTATATGTGATGACGTCCTAATGAGAGTGCACAGGTACCGCAGCCACGACCGGTGTGATCAAGACACAACAACACAGGTGAGTATGCATCGCAACCACAGAACAGCCAAGACAAGTGAGTAAGTCCGCAAACACAACAACAATAGTCAGTTGTCAGCATCCTTTCCTCTTCGGCTGCACCATCTTCACAAACCAATGCGGCCAGACACAAGGGCCGATGCGTGGCACTACAACAAATCGTGAAGTTGTGCCACCCACCAGCACATAAGTGCAAGTATCAACTTCTCACCGGCGGCAGGGCACGCCCACTGGCACGTGTCACCCTGGCATGCCAACGCAGCACCTCCACGGAGGTGCCACGTCAGCAATGTGCCAACTGCCCGATCATATGCCACGTCAAATCGAAGCGCCACATCAGCAGGGAAGTCTCAACACAGGCACGTGCCACGTCAAACAATACCCTGCCAATTTTAAGTTGCCACGTCAGCACCCTTGCGTCATGCCACGTAGGCAGTGCGCCACGTCAGTAGTCCCAATACCCCGTTCTCTCTCTCTCAACAGCGCCACGTCAACCCGCAGCCAATGATGCTCTTGCCTGTATCTGATCGCCAGGTCAGCAACAAAGTGTCACGTAAATCATGTTGCCAGCTTCACTTCAACAGGTCCACGTCATCATCCTCAAGGGATAATGCATGCGCACGGCCATCAATGTCAAGATCGCGATAATAACCACGCGCGTCTATAGACGTAATCCTAGACAACGTGACCTTGCACCACGTCAGCAGAGGCCATGATTGCAGTTTGTCAGAGGCCCTAAGACCCCTAGTGACATCTGCAAACCGGTCACGGAGAGCGGCTAAGAACTCACTCAGGTGAGTGATAGAAGAGTATGTGACCATGTCATTTTAACACTTGCCTGCACGTGAAAGTGACCTAGCGAAACTGTGTGCTTCATCTTTGAGGGCCTGAAAGGCTACAAAAACTTCGTTCTCAGGCGCGATGTTTTGCAATGCAGGTAGAACTTGATGGAGGTTAGTATATTTAAACTTTTGATATAAGTCAGATACAACATTATCAAGATAAAGTTTTTTAAGTCTTTGAATCATATTGATTTTTGTTTTCCAAAACATATTTTCTTATTAATTAATTAAAACTCAAAACCAGGAAATAAATAATAAATTGGAATAAAAGAGAGTTTTGATATTGGCTTCCCAATAATCAAAGTCCTCTCCCTTCTTTCCAGTATAGGGTTCAGGGAACTCGGCCTTGACACGCTCGTGCTGTGGCCGTACTTCTTCTTCCCTAGCGGCCGCTGTCTTAGCGCCTTCTATGGCCCCTGCGCAAAATTTCTCTATGCCTTCCAATGGAGTGCACATTTCTTTGCCCACGCGCATCATCATATCATGTGCGAAATCTTTGCACCCTATGCATATGGACTGGAATGCGATATCGTGACCCCTCAAATAACGCAATTGCTCCTGTTGAGCCCTCGACATCACTTCCATGTTCTGAGACAGGAGTTCTACCTTCCTCTGTAAATCCTCTTGTGCTCCCATCTGCCCCTGGTGCTCCTCGTCAGCACTTAACTCTCTCTCCATGTTATCTGCCGCCTCCAATCGCCTTTCTCTCTCTCTTCCAAGGCGTAGCTTCCACTCCAACCTCTTTTCTTCATCCTTGGCCTGGCGGCGCAAGGGATTCTCCCCCGCTTACAATTCCCTCACAACCGCCTTTCTTTCTGCCTGGGGAACATATACCATAGCTTCCTCTTCTTCCGCCAAAGACAGATTGGCTACCCATTTTGTCACCATTTTTTCCATCCTCTCATCTCTCTCCTTCGCGCCACTTGACTCTCCCCTCTATTCACTTCTTGCTCCTCTCTGCAAGGGTTCTACCTCTTCTTCTTCTTCTTCTTCTTCTTCTTCTTCTTTCTTCTTCTACGGTTGCCGCAACTACTTTCTCTTCTGCACCCGTTTCAACTCCTCCAGCCCTCTCTCTTTCTTGGCCTTCTCTACCAAGAGAGCCACCTTCTTTGCCTTCTTTTCCAACTCTTTCTTCTCCTTCGTTGCTTTCTGCTCTGCCAAAATCTTTGCGGCCTCCTCCTCCTGCTCCTTTGTATAAGGAGTGGTCTCTGTACCACCCCTGATCGTGACTCTACACAAAAACGTGTGCCAGAATCCTAACGGAAACAGGAGACGTCAGAGGGTCCCCTACAGGGAGAACCCCACAAGCAGGGAATACATAGGGTAGTCATCCATGGTGGTAGGTGCACAACCAATGATAGTTCCACTCCTCACCACTTAAACTTACCCACAGACTGACTGACTGACAAATTGACCGACTGACTCTATTGTAAACTACACTACTTCTACAACCGTCACTACAGGACTCTACTGCTGATCAGGAGGCATTTAAGGAGAGGAGATCCCCCATAACTCCTCAGGAATTCTTTAACGTCGCAGGCAGGACGATGTGATCAGCGAGTCCTCTCAACGCTTAGACAACTGGCTGTACAGCCTACAGCTCGGATTTTGGGCCTACCATGCTACACACAGCAGCCCGCCGGTCTGTACCGGTCCTTGGGGTTCTTGTTCCCGGGATGTGTCAGTCGTCAGAATGGACTTAAGCCCTACTCATCCCGTGCAGGTTTGATCAACGCAGCTCTACAGACCACATGCACAAAGTCCTATCACCTAGACAAAACTGACTAAACGCAAAAAGAAGAGACATACAGACTCAGCAAGTACCAAGGGGTAAGTGCACATCCACAGGGCGAGAGGATAGGCTGAAGGCTTGGCGAGATTATACCAACTCCAGCTTCGTCAAAGTCTTGGTCAACGGCAGTCCAACTTGGTCAACACCCAGTCAAACTTCGCCGGTCAACCCTTTGACCTTCAGCTATGGTTGTCGACCCTTCTTCTTTGCGAACCTCTCTCTCTCTTCACCTCGTCTTCCTTCTTCTTCACCCACCTTGGCTATGGCGTCTTCCTTCTCCCTCGTCTCGCCTCCCTCCTCCCTCCTTTCTCTTCTTCTTCGTCACTTCAATCTTCTCCTTTGTTGCAAGGTCCGAGCTTGGCGGCTCTGGCCACCACCTTCTTCCTCGAGGCTGCACAACCAATCTCATATCGCTCAACTCTCTCCCCCCCCCCCGCTCTCTCTCTCTCTCTCTCTCTCTCTCTCTCTCTCTCTTCTTCGTTCGTCATTGTCTCCCTCCTCTTTTCAAGCACGGTGGCTATGGCCACTCCTCTCTAACTCGGCGCAGCGGGTTTCTGCAAGAACGGCGGTCTTCTTCTTCACAGCGGACCTCTCTCTCCCGTCGGCAATCTTCCCCAATGGCGGTGGCTCTTCTCTTCGTAGCGCGTGGGCGTTCTTCTACTCGCAACCGGGCACGCGATAGACAAACGGCGCGCGACACTTGGCTTGGCGCGCTATGCTTAGCTGGGCCATGACGGGAACAGGCAGTAGCGCGAGCTAGTAGCGGGCGCGATCTGGCAACAACAGGCGCACAATGGACATCGGGGCTGCACGCAATATCGCACACCGCGTAGCGGCAGCGGCCACGAGCAGGAAATGGCGAGGCGTGCGCAGCAGCAAATAACGGGGCTCGCATGGCAAACATGGCGCGTAACGGGGCGCCTATCTCTTCTTGAGGAGCACGAGGCTGACGTGTGGTGCTCCCATCACTTGGCACCTCCTCTCTTCATACGAACGACGATGAGGTAGCGTCCTTCCCCTTTGGGCGCCCGAAGCTGGCGTAGCTCTCCCTCCTCTCTTCAGCGATGGCGGCCACGACGGTGATGACGACAGCGAAGATCAGGACAGCGGGAATCAGCTCTGATACCAATGCAATCAGACTTGTCTCCTTCGACATTCAGCACGTGCGCAAACAGATGACGATCACACTGGCGCCTTAGCGCCCACACAAAGCTCAGAGATAACGAGGCCAAAAACACAGTTCAGATTCAAACTTGGCTCAATCGGTCATGGCTGATAACTGTACACTCAGCAACTTGTTCGCACACACGCAACTCTGGATCTCCCTGGATGTCCCGCACGCACAGACACAACTAACACACTCATACACACACACACACTAACACCCCACTACTAAGCTACGGCAACTATGGCTGCCTTCCTATACTACTAACAACACCAGCAGCTATGGCTGCGTCTTCCTCCTCCTAGCCCACTTCTCCTACGGGCACCTGCAGACCTCCATAGCACAAGATGCTTTGGCAGCGCTTCTGCACGGCTCACAGGCAGAATGAATGCATGACTTGACGCTGCCTCTTTATTTATACTTCGAATCATCAAAGGTCTGCCCTTTGGCCCTGGGCCCGGGGTGCACACAGTCCCACATGGTACTTTCTGACTGGACAAAGTGCAACCTGGGACTGGGTACCGCTGACTAGCCTAGGTTAGACTGCCCACTTGCCCACTTGTCTACGAATTGCCTCCTAGGACTTACGATTGGGTAGAATAGACTCATCTACAAGGTCCTAGTCTAGCATACGTGACCTTACGGCACTGTAGCAGCTACGACCTGGGTGACCTCTCGGTACTGCAGCGGCTATGACCTATACTAGTGCTACGACTCCGATGACGCGGACCTACAGTTTGAGAACCAACAACCGACCTACCTACAACGGCTAAACATACGACTTTCAGAACACAGGTCGTGGGTTCAAACACACACGGGCTCACGGGTACTGTACACGGGTGAAGGGAAGGAGTAGGGATCAAGCCCTGGGTGCTGTATCTGCTACCGTAAAGGTGAAAACCGTTTTAATGCATCAACTCACCTAGGCATATTGCGCATGTGAGATCATGTTCCGACACCCCTGATATTGGGTTTGTACTTGCGGATGGGAATAGACTTTGGCTTCCCAATCCGCAGTACCAGCTACTCCTCGACTCTGATCCACTCTCGTACATATGCTGCCGCCGCGGCTGCTGCTGCTGCTGCTGCTGCGCTGGTGGCAATGACTGCTGAGCTGATGTCAAAGAGGATAATAAGGGGCTGCTAGCCTTCCCTGCAGCAATGGAGCCGGCGTCCAGCATCTGACCGCTGAGAGTAGGAGACAGCAAGAAAGGATTCGCGGAAAGCCCAAGGCCATTGCTGCAGAATTGAGAGAAAAGGGAAAAACAAGTATAACCCAATATACAATCAGTTAAAGCCACTGTCGGCAAATACAAAGTGTAAACCTTGGCGAGAACATCACGGAGAGCCCAAGGCCATTGCTGCAGAAATGAGAGAAAAGGGCAAAACAAGTATAACCCAACATACAATCAGTTAAAGCCACTGTGGCGGCGAACACAAAGTCTAAAACCTTGGCCAGAAAGTACTGAAACCTCTAGGCAATTGCGATCAGACGACTTGGAATATACGAGTCTGCAAAAGGAATTTGAAAACTTACAATCGCTTACAGCGACTGCGGCATGCACATAGAAAGTACTGAAATCTCTGGACGACAACGACCCACAAAACTTGGAATATACACATCTACAAAAGGAATTTGAATAACATGCAATGAGCTTAGCCAGATGAGAAGCTCAAGAATGTCGCAATACAAGTCTGACTCAGCGCAGCATTAATGTTACATGCTGAGCCTGACACACGGGCCCATTTTTGGGCCCGAAGGTTGTTGAGGGCCCCTAGGCCGCGCGCCTGTTCCAAGCACGCGACCTGGAGGCCCACGGCCATTGGACAGGCCGTAGGTACAGATTTGAGGCAGCCGTCATTTATTTATTTATTCCTTTACTTATGTGTGCTGTTGTTTGTCTGTTCTACTTTTGTCTGTTTCAGGTGACGTTTCGGACTTGCAGTTCGTCCGGACAGATCTACGATCTGTTCGGACCAAGGCCACGTTTTTGGCCTCCTCCATTCGTAGCCAGGCCTTTTTAGGCCAGGTTCGCGTTGTCTGGTAGCAGACACTCCCTGCTGTATCAGCAGGGAGGGCCTGGACGTCCGATAGGGACCCAGGCAGGCCGTTTTTAGGCCAAACCCAGGGACAGGACTTTTTCCTGCGACCTGGACAATGGATCAGACCTACGATCTCACAGCCCAGATCGCAGGTCGAAGGCACAGCACCTCGGCCCAGCACTACTTATAGCTGGGCCAGCTCCTGGGCACGACAGTTCGGGTCGCTCACTTCTGAGCGACATGCTGCTGGTTGGAGACTGCACTACGATGCGCTAGGTAGAGGAGTAGGGAGTAGAACGCAGGGGAGATAGGGAGTGGTGGAGGCCATACCTGTGAGCGGCGAGCTTACCTGCGCCATAGCGGGACGCCACGCGGTACCTGCACGCAACAACGGACGACGTCAGTGCGGTGACAGCTACCTGCAGGTGAGATAGCGAGGAGGGCTTCCTCTTCTCTCCCTCCTCCATCTCTCTCTCTCTCTCTCTCTCTCTCCCTCTCTCTCTCCTCCCTCCTTCCTCCTTATCTCTTCTTCTTCGAATCTGAGAGTGTGAGAGGTTATCAGTAGGGATTCAGGCTGGGGTTGTAACGGGCGCACTGCCCAGGATCTGATTTGACATTTCTGAGACAGACATTGTTTGGACATTCGGCAAGAGACTATTTTGGACTTCGTCATTGCGATCTTGGTCTACTCTCTCGCCTCCTCCCTCTTTCGTCTGTCCCTCCCCCATCTCTCATCTGTGGTTTCTCCCCATGTGTGTGTACGAAGGAGGGACCTTCCTTCCATGATTGCGGTCCCTCCTCTCTCGCCCATGTGTGATGTGTGATGGATGTCGGGTCAGTCCACGTCAGATCAGATCTTCTCTTTGAAGTCTTCCGCTGTGCCATTTGCGCCATCTTGTATGTATCGGGATGTACATTGCTTGTTGATGCTGCGCTGATTTGCACTGTCCATTTCAGTCCTTTTCATCACATTGTGGATCCTTGGTATACTGCGCATTGCTCCCCTGAGCATGCGTCAATTAATGTCTCCAAATATCGTTTATGAAACCGTGCCCGACGTACATGTAATCTCCCAATGTCTTGACATTCAGATTTAGGCCGTGACTTTTGACGCCTATTTTGGGCCTTTTGACCAAACGTGACGACCTAGAGCCCGAAACAGGGGTCACCTGTTTCGGGCCTTTGACCAAAAGTGATGACCTAGTGCCGTCACTTTGGTCAACGGCCCATAAGCTTAAACAGATTTGAGCCCATAAGTTATTGCAAACAGTTTCCTCACCTGTGAGCGGACGTGTCTCGGCAGTTCTCCGCTCTCTCTCTTGCTTTTCCCAGGGCCTTGACCGCTCGTCCGAGAGGATTCCGAGAATTGGACAAGGGCATATCTGGCACAAAGATAGCACAGCAAAAATCTCAAATCCACATATACAATTGGCGGTACCCTCTTGCGCACGCCAACCGACAAGACCACCTTTCCGCCACTGCTCATCTTGTTTCACTAGGCACCACAACTAAGAGAACAGACCATACCTATGCCAAATCCATGTTAAACCACCAGTGCACCCAGGCCTGAGGGCGCTCCAAGCTTTGCCGAACCACCAGTGGTGCACTTTCTTTCTTTTTTGGCTGGCGCTGCCAGCCATTGTGGACCGGTAGCCCCGAGGCGCAAATTCTCTCAGATGGGCAACATTTTCAGCAAGGCTGGGGCCATGTTCTCACTGTACTGGCAGTTACACATGAATGTAGTCAGGTAGGCCCCAGGCGCAAAATTTTCGGATGGGCGACAAGTTCATTTTCAGCACGGCTGGGGCCATGTACTGGCAGTTTAACATAAATAGTATTAAACTAGATGACCCGTTGCGGCTTCGCCCGCAAAAACAGAAAAAGAAAAAAGCACAAAAGAAAGAAAACGCATAAGGAACTGCCCTATCATATGCCGCTTCTTTCACAATAAGAAAAAGAAGAGCCTGAGAGCAGATGAAAACCCGTGTGCAAGAAAATAGCAGGGAATACCACCGAACATTCTTTTTTCTTTATCTTTGCGTGTTTTGTTTGGGGAGCTGTTACCTTTGCAGCATCGTTTTTGTTTTGTGCTGTGCAAGAACTCTGGACTGTTCTGAGAAAATCCAGTCCGTCGTCCCGTTGATGTTTTTGGTAAAGATTCAGAATCAGACTTTGTTTGCTGTGTTCACTGGATATGTTTGTGATCAAGCGATCTTGCATGTATGCCCCGTGCTTACTTGTTGGATTTTGACGCTATGTGTGCAAGTGCATGCGCATGTGGGCGAGTCTCATGCGCATGTGGGCGAGTCTCAGTTTGGTGGGCCCCGATGATGTCAGTGATGATTGGCCCGGGGAAGGTGTTGGAAGGCGGCTCCAACTATAGGAGTGCTGCTGATGTTAAGCAGGTTTTGCATTGTATGAATGAAACAATCAGCATTCAATCTGCTTGGCAGTTGCTCTTCGGGTGGGGGACTTGTCGGGAGTAGCATTGCCATGAGAGCCATAATGCCGGCGTGCATCTTGGAAAATTTCCAGGAAGGCGAAAGGCAAAAAAAAAACGTAGCACGTGTTAGAGTCACATAATGGACAGCTTGGCACAGTCCCCCCCTTTCTCTCTCTCTCTCTCTCTCTCTCTCTCTCTCTCTCTCTCTCTCTCTCTCTCTCTCTCTCTCTCTCT
>BFEA01000268.1:463580-476852 GCA_003427395.1 Chara braunii | reverse complement strand
CATGCTTTTTTTTTTTTTTTTTTTTTTTTTTGAATATGTTCGGCCGAACATGTTCCGGTGGCGTTCGGCCGAACACCCGAACATGTTCGGACGTTCGATGCAATCTGGAAGCGGGACCAAGACTGTACATCAACCCTTAAGAAGTTAAAGAGGGCCTTGATAGGGTACCGAGTCCTCAAGGTAGCTGACCCATCCTTACCCTTTGTTGTTACCACTGATTCGAGGCTGTATGGTATTGGTGTTGTCTTACAGCAAGATGATGGCAATAGGTATAGACCCGTAGAGTTCATGTCCGTTAGGTTACCTTCAGAGAAGGTAGAGATATCCACCTATGAGAGGGAACTATATGCTCTTAGGCAATCATTAGACCACTGTAGACAGTACTTGCTTGGGAGGCACTTCAAACTCTATTCAGACCACGAGACATTGAGGTGGCTGAAGACGCAGGCCAAACTGACACCTAAGCTTACTAGGTGGGACGCTGAGATAGATCAGTTCGACTTCGAGTTGAAGCCAGTCAAAGGAAAGTATAATGTGGTTGTCGATGCCCTTTGTAGGACAGCTGACTACTTTGGAGCTATGCTTCACTATCTGGATATAGGGTCAGACTTACAGCAAAAAGTCATAGATTCGTATGTGCAAGACCCTATCCATAGTGACGTCCTCAAGAGAGTTAAACCACTTGTACACCCGCACCTAAAGCTACCTTACCACTGCGTGCCGCTATTTTCCGAGCCTTTTGCGTGTGGGAACCTGAAATGGGAATTTTGGAAGTGGCACCAGTGTCGACGGTCTACCTGAAGGAAGAAAAAAAGAAAGGAAAAAACATGCCAAAGATCAATGATGTCGTGGAAGGACGTCATGGAGGCCATACTCAAACAATCACTTTCAAGAATGCATCTGACCACTATGACGGGGAGAGGGAAAATATGTTTTTTCTTTTTTTCTCTGTTTGTTTTTTTCTTCCTTTCCTTGCCAGCAAGGCAGCGCATATTCCTCTTGCTCAAAATGCCCTCGCTAAGGGCATACTCACACTAGCGCCGTTGAAATGCATCCAACCATTTTCACGGCCAAAGCTTTGTTGGCTTTTTTTCCTCCTCCTTTTTTTGTGAGTCTGACAATCGTGCTCCCCGTGTTCCTCGTTCTGCCGAAGTGCCCTCACTGAGGGCAGTACTCCAAAAAGTGTATCCAGCTGCAATTACGACCAACGCTTGTTTTGTTTTTCGGGACATACGGATTTGACATGGGCCCAAAAAATTGAAAACCTTATGACGCTCCGACCCTGCCCCGTGCCCGCCTTTTACTTCTTGTGGCAACAATTTATTTTGCTGCAAGGTTGAAGCCGTGTACTGGTGGTTTAAGGAGGATCCGGCCAGTGAACCTCGTTACCGCACCACAAATGGTTACTGTTTGAGAAGACAGATGTCGTAGATCGGCTATGCATTCCCAATAGCAAAGAGATTCGCAGTCTGATCCTTACAGAATGTCACGATACAGAAGGGCACTTCGGTTGGCAAAAGACACTCGCTAACCTGATACGCACCTACACGTGGCCTGGCATGAAAGCTGATTGCATAAGAGCATGTGTGTAGTTGTAAGGTATGCCGCACAACAAAACTACAATGAGAGCGCCATTGGGTCTTCCCAAACCTCTGCCTATCCCATCAAGACCTGGAGATTTTGTGTCCATTGATTTCATGGATACTGGGGTCAGGAGTAAGCATGGCAAGATCCAAGTCATGGTTATAGTTTATAGATTTAGCAAGTATGCAGTTTTTGTCCCTTTGCCTGCCGATGCACGTACTGATCTATTTATAGAAAAGTTCTTCTATCATTGGGTCAGTGAGCATGGTCTACCGCTGTCAATCGTTAGTGACAGAGATACCAGGTTCACTAGTCAAAACTGGCAAGAACATATGAAAATATATGGTTCTAAGTTGTTGATGTCGTATGGCCGTCATCCAGAGACCAACTGTCAGATTGAACAGATGAACAAGATCCTGCAACAAATCCTGAGAATGTACATTACACCAGATCAAGTCAACTGGGACGAGATGCTCCCAAAGGTAGCCAATGCTTATAATAACAACGTTCATCTAGCCACTTGTCGCACTCCCAACGAATTACACAAGTCCTTTAGACCCCACACACCGTTCGAGGGACTGAACCGGGACCAGATTCAAAGGCTACCGCCCGGTACTAAGGAGTTTGCGCTACAACACGAAAAGGAAATTGCCGAAGTGATAGATAACCTCAAGAAGGCCCAACACAAAATGATAGAGCAAGCCAACAAGCATCGTCGCCTGTCACAGTTTCAAGTAGGCGACCTTGTCTGGGTCAAGTCCAAAGAGCTTACTCCTGAGGAGAACATCTAGCAAAAATTGTTGGCTGCGTTTAGAGGACCATGGCAAGTTCTAGAAGTCAAAAGGCGGGGACGACGGACCGTCCTACACAGTAGAAATTCCAGCACACCTCCACGCCTACCTAGTTTTCCATGTGTCCAAATTGTTGCCTTGTACTACGAGTCAAGATTCCCATCGAGAAGCGGATATGGATGGAAGGTACGACATTGATGGCATAGTAGATGAAGATGTATTCAGGGCAGGAGGAAGAGGTCGTCCACAGAAACGGTACGAGGTCTGATTCACCTACCAAGAGCCCGAGGACAATCAATGGTTTACGCGAACAAAACTTCTAGAAACAGCTTCCCACATAGTTTGTGCCTATGAAAGAGCTAACAAAGGTAAAGATCCTGCAATACATTGAAATATTCTCGGAGGACCTCGAATTTAGGCCGGCGGGAGTGAAACGGTTTTCACCTTTCTGGTAGCAGTTGCAGTTCCCAAAGCTCGATCCCCAGACCTCGCCCTTACCCGTCTACAGTATCAGTCGACCTGTGTGTGCTCCAACCCACGACCTGTGTCTTTGAAAGTCGCTTGTTTGTTGTTGTAGGTAGGGTGGTCGTCGGGTCTTGAACCGTAGGTCTGTAGGTTAGAGGTCTTAGCAATGGTAGGAGTCGTAGCTGATACAATGTTGAAAGGTCAAGTTATAGCTACTACAGCACTGAAGGGGTCAAGTCCACAGTCTTCCAGAAGGTCTGGAACTGACCCTTTGTGAGTCCTAGTAGACAGTCCGTAGGCAAGTGGTCAAGTGGGCAATCTTACCTTGCTCAATCAGCGGTACCCGGTCCGATGGAGAAAGGCAGACCAGCGACAATCCAAAGTATAAATAAAGAGGCAGCAATCAGTCATTCATTCATTCTTCTTGAGTCATGCAGCGCTGTCGAAGTGTCTTGTGTGCGAAGGTCTGCAGGTGCTTGTTGACGAAGAGGGCTAAGAGGAGGAAGAACGGCCATAGTCGATAGCTTGTTAGTGAAGGAGAGAGACGACAACCATAGCTGCCACGTCAGCAAGAGTAGGTTGTTAGTGTGTGTATGAGTGTGTTGTGTTAGTGTATGTGGGACATCCAAGAAGATCCAAGGTGTGTGTGCGAACAAGTTGCTGAGAGCAAAGGAGGATCGACCATAGCCGGCCGAGACAAGTTTGAATATGAGCTTCGTTCTTGCCTTCATTATCTCTGAGCTTTGTGTGGGGGCAAGTCGCCAACTTGATTGTCATTTGTTTGTACGCATGCTGAGTGTCGGGGAAGACAAGTCTGATCGAATAACCCTTCTTCGTTCACTATATGTATAAGGTATAGTACCTCGAGTTTAGCAAAAACAAATTTCTTAGGGTTCAATTTATTTTTGCCCTCTTGCAACTTCTGTACAACCATTCACAAGTGTTTCTCATGTTCCTCAAGTGTCTTACTATACACGAGGATTTCATCGAGATACACTACTACGAACTGATCCAACCATTGACGAAATAACTTATTCATAGACATTTGAAAAGTAGCAGGTGCGTCAGTCAATCTGAAAGGCATAACCACAAACTCAGTGTCCATACTTGGTTCGGAAGACGGTCTTGTGTTGATCTTTAGGTGCCACCTTGATCTGACTTCATATCAATCGTACTGAAATACTTACATCCCTGCAACTGATCAAGCAAGTCGTCAATGCGAGGAAGGGGTTCCGCATTCTTCACAGTAACGGAATTCAATCTTGGATAATCTGTGCACAGTCTAAGTTTTCCTTATGGTGATAAGGAGAGGAACTTGGTCGAATCCATCCTTTTTCAATCAGTTCTTGCAGTTGTTTCTTCAATTTTTCCAATTCCCTAGGAGACATTTGGTAAATAGGTCCTTTGGGAATCGTACTTCCGGGAATGATCACAATCGTTTGCTTAATAGCATGTCCAGTTATTCTCGTTGGTTCAGTCTGCAAGTCCTCAAATTTGTGAAGAAGTTTGTCAACAGAAGGAGGATAGGACGAAGAACACTCACGGACTCGTTTTACGAGTATCATCACTACGTCCTGTGCCAACTTCTTCTTTGTAACCATGCTTCGAAAAGCAGGAAGACTCGTACAACAGAAAGACAGTGATGAGTCAGAACCAAACTTGTGAAAAAGTTTAATTGGTTTCATGTTGGATTTTTCATCCTTTAAAAAACAATCTTTATCTTTGAACTTGATATTTGGGTCGGCCTCCTCGTGCCAATCCATTCTCAGAATCAAGTCAAAGGGCAGGTTCTTCTCTATGAGGAAGGTAACTTCATGCAATATTTTATTTCCTTCCTTTGTTCGAAAACATCATTTCACACGACTAACATATTGAGAGACAATAACCGTGCTTTTATCTGCAAGCATAGGCGTGATAGGTCGAGGAAGGTTCTACAGTCTCCTTCTCAGATGCAATATCTTTATTGCTTTTTTTTAGATGTAGGACCGCGTTGACCCGGGATCTAGCAAAGCACCTACTCGTCTGTGTGCAATCTCAATGCCGACAATCATCAGTTCACCCTTAGACTTTGATTTCTTAGGCCACAAACTTCTGAATGCAATCTCTCAGAGAAACAAAACACAAGGCAATTTCAAGGTGTTCTGAGTGATGGGCCGAAGAAGAGTCATCCTCTGCCATGCGAGTTGGGGGGTTGAAAGGGGTTTCAGGCGCCTTACCTTTGTCTGAACCCTTCAACTCAATAGGAGCAGATGCTACTCCTACTGGCTGCTCCCTTTTGGGTTCTGGACGAGGGGGCACCATGGGATGATGTGCCCTTCAATGCCACATTTCAAGGTCTGTTGATGATTCATCCACTCCTGCCACTCCCCTCGTGCCCAGGGCAAGAAATCACGCCACAACAGCACTGTTGCCAAGGAAGCTAGACATAATGTGTTTGCCACTTGCCTGCCTCTTTCCTTTATGGAATCTGGCTGGACCGGCGTGCCCTGTCCCAGTAGTTGCAGCCTTGGGCCCTTCCAGAATGTGCCTGGCGCTCAAACTGTAAGGGTCTTGGGCCTCAGCATCCAAGGCTAGCAGCGTTTTCAACTATCGGTCCCTACCCGGTAGTTGAAGATGCTGCTAGGCAGCTTCCAGCATGCGGGTTCCTTCTGGAAACTCTCTTCCAGCGTCCACCTCACGAGCAACCTCGGGGCCCCGCTGCACTTCTAGGCCAAAAATAGGCCCGCAGGAAAATGCACGCCCACGTTCACTTCGGGCGGGCACAAAATGGCCTTTGCCGTATGTCTAAGTCTGTGAGTGCTTACTTGATGGTCTGTGTGCCTGTCTGAGTGCTTGTCGGCCTGAGTGTGTGTGTGACCCGCAAGGGTACTGGCTTGCTTGGGAGACCCTGTAGTCCGGTACTTACTTGTGGCCGTGACTTTCAAGGTTGCAGCGGGGAAAGGGAGTAGGCCCTTGACACTTAGAGCAATAGGGAGAAACACTCAAGTAGCAGGTACGCCAGTACCACTCAAGTAGCGGAAAATGTGTCGAGCACTGGAGGCCAAGCAGAAGAAGACAAAGATTGGCATTTTTAGAGGCCCAGTAGCTGGTAGGCTAGATCTGGGCCTGTACCAGTCCAAGTAGCCTGAGTCTAGGGTGTGTGCGGACGATATCAGAGCCTGCAATGATGTTTCCCTCAAAAAGGGAGGAGGTACCGGTTGCTGGGAGGCTGCGCGGCCTGGAAGTCACCGCCCAAGGAGAGCCGAGAGCTCCACCTCGTTTGCGGTATGCAAGTTTGGGTGACATAACTGTTACATGCACAGATATGCAATGTACGTAATAAACCGAGAATCTGCAATGTGATGAAAAGGACTGAATAGACAATGCGGTACGAGTAGAATCTCCACAAGCAATGTACATTCTCATTCATACATAAAGATGTTGAAGAGCGCAGGGAAGACTTTGATACAAAGACTGACCTGACAGGACTGACCTCATTCACGTAGTTCAGAGTAACGAAGCAGAATGCTAGAGTACCTCTAACTAGCCCAATCAATGTTTGAACTCAGACTAACATGCATTGTATCCATCACGAAGTGTGAAGGAGCCTGGCGCTGCACACAGGAAGAAAGCGCCAGGTCCAGATATACACAGACGAAGAGATAAGGGGCAGACGAAAGGAGGGAAGAAGATGGGAATGTCGTTAACACCAAGTCGTGGTCACCAATCCCAAATAGTCCCTCGTTGCCATGTCTGAATCCCCGAAAGTCGAGTCTGGATCAAATGTCACCAAGCTCTGTATCTCTTCTCTCATAGTCTGCAGATGCGGTGAAGTCAGAAGTGAGAGGGAGAGAAGAGATGGTGGACTGAGAAGAAGAAGAAGAAGAACTCTCTCTCTCTCTCTCTCTGTTGCGAACCAAGTACTAACCTGTGATGTTGGCGTTGTGCTGCAGGTACCTCGAAGACGAAGCTGGAGCAACGGCGCTGCAGGTAGGTACCTCTGGCCTCCGCCCAAGCTCTCTCTCTCTCTCTCTAGTACTAACTAGCTATGGCGCCCAACGCTGGAGACTACAACTACCTACTGCGCCCAGTGCTGAAGACTACAAGATAACGCTACTACTCTACACTGCAGCGCTCCCTCCAGAGTGCTGCTCCCGAATCCTGAAGACTACAACTGCCGAACTGCCTACCTCGGAAGTGCCTGGGAAGTCCTATGTACTACCTCGGCCTGCCTCCTAACTGCTGGAGGCCAGTCAGGCCGAGGAGGCAGCTCTTGCCAATGCCGAAGTGTGCCAGGGGCTGGCGTGCAGCAGCCTGCTTGAGGCTGGCGTGGGAAACAGACTAATAATAGTCTGTTTCCGAAACCCTGGTTCGGTGCCTGAGTTTCAGGGCCGGTCGTTCTAATGAATGACCGAAAATGGCCCTTCGTTTCAGGCTAAAAAGGCTGTTGCCATTTTTAGTCTGAAACGACCAGGGATAGGCCYTGGACTTCAGGCTTTTGGCCTGAACCGACAGGGGGCCTGTAAGCCCTGGATTTCAGGCTTTTGGCCTAAAATTCAGGCTTTCGGCCTGAAGTTGCTTTTGGCCTGAACGCTGTCGGGCCTGCAAAATGGCCGTCGGGCCTGCAAAATGGCCCGTGTGTGCACGCGATGCATGTAACACCCCCCCCTCCTTATGAAGTCAAGCCGGGGCGAGGGCGAAGCCGTCGATCTGAGGGTGGAACCTGGACGCGGGCGTGGCGTGGAGCCGAAGAAACCGGCTTGCCTTGCATCTTGCATTCGTAGCGTGCGAGAACGTCTGGAGCTGTCGCTTGCAGTTCCGCACGGGTTAACCAGCAATCAGCTCGATGAGTGCAGTAAGCAAAATGCACCAGATACTCAGTTGGCTTATTGCCGTAGCGTCGCTGGGAGATGATGTCGCCGACCTCCTGAAAACCATCCATAGAAGGTGGGTCTTGCGTCCGTCTCCCGAGAAAGTCGTCATGATCCGCTGGCATGTAGAGAGCCAGTTTGGAGCAATGAAAGACTAGGTAGACAGGCAAGTGGCACCTGAATCGTGAAGGAGGGTCCTTCGAGTGCGTCCCCAGCGGGCCCCATCCATTTCGGGAGGAGCTTGCGAGAGACGTCTTGTTCAAGGCTGAATTCCGCTGCTGAAACCCAGACGAGGTCCCCGACGCGGAATGGACAAGGAAGACGCTGACGATTTGCCTGTTGGCTCATGCGCTGCTGCGTCTTAGCCATCTGGTCGCGTGCCTTGACAAGAAGCTCTTGCATCCGACGCAAGAAGAGAAGATGGTCGTCGCTCTCCGCCGTGCGTGGAGTAATAGTGTCCAACGGTGATGTGACCGGCGAGCCATGCTTGAACTCGAAGGGTGATAACCCAATAGCCGGGTGGATGGAAGAGTTGTAGGCCAACTCAACATCCGGCAGTCGATCTCCTTGGGGTAACCCTTGGTGCGAATCCAACCGGCGCACAGAACCTCGGCCAACTCCGGTGCCTTGGCATGATAGCGACAAGGCARAAACATGGCGAACTTGGTGAGTCGGTCGACCACCGTGAGAATCCCATCCACTCCGGTCTTGTGCTTGGGGAACGGGCCGGTAATGTCCATGGCAATCGCTTCCCTTCGCCGCAACGGAACTGGCAATGGTCGTAACTCGCCGTACGGACGATGGTTGCGGGATTTGCAGCGTCGGCAAACCTCGCATGACTCGCAATAGCGTGTGACGTCGCCGAGAAGGCCGGGCCACGAAAATCGCTGGCGAAGTCGGCCAATCGTGCGATTGACTCCAAAATGTCCAGTGGCGGGAGCGTCGTGGAACTCGCCAAGAAGCTGTGTACGCAAGTGAGGGTCACTCGGTACGCAAAGAAGGTCCTTCCCCCGCGTGTGGACAAGCAAGTACCCCTCTTGGATCCGATAGTGAGAAGGAGCCGGATTAGGAGAGGAGCAATTCGCGTACTTGTCGTGAAAATCGGGGTCGGCTTGGTAGCCGCGGATGAAGCTGTTCCGCAGGTCGTCGTCGATCTCGAAGGTTGAGTAGACCGCGGTACAGTGATCCGGACACCGTGAAAGAGCATCCGCAAAACGGTTCGACTTCCCGGGAATGCGATCGGGAAAGAAGTCCAACTGGTCGATGAAAGCCATCCATCGAGCGATGGTGTTGTTGACGGTGTCTTGGGTCTTGTAGAAGACCAATGGATTGTTGTCCGTTACCCAGCGACATTAGCTTCAACAAAGGAGGAAATGCCGCCACCGCTTGAGCTCGTGGACGAAGGCGAGGAGCTCCTTCTTGCATGCATCGTCAATGGAATGCACGAGGGGCACTTTCTTGCTGAAGTACTCGACCGGGTGCCAGTCCACACCATCATGTTGTTCGAGGACTGCACCAATGCCATAGCCTGACGCATCCGTAGTGACACGCGTAAGCGCGAACGGGTCGTAGATTCGCAAGACCTCTGCAGATAATAGCGCGGCTTTGAAAGAGAAGAATGATCCTCGCGCCTCCTCTCCAAAGTCAAACGGTCGATCCTCGCACTGAAGCTTGTTCAAGTGGGCCGCGATCTTGGAGTAGCCTTTGATGAAGCGCTGATAGTAGCCGGTAAGACCGAGGAACGAGCGGACATCCGTGACGTTCCGAGGCTCCGTCCCCTCTTGGACGGCCTGAATCTTGTCCGATAGCGGACTGATGCCCTCCGGTGTGACAAAATGGCCCAAGTATTCCAGCTCTTGCCGGACAAATTCCCACTCGTCGCGTTTGGCCTTGTACTTGGCACGGCGGAGCGTCTCCAACACTCGTCGAAGATGTCCAAGATGATCCTCCAATGTCCGGCTGTAGACGAGAATATCGTCCAAGTAGACCAGCACGAACCGGTCCAACATTGCACGGAACTCATTGGTCATCGCCGCCTGGAACGTCGTCGGGGCATTGGTGAGGCCAAAAGGCATGACCACCCACTCAAAATGTCCGTACCGCGTCTTGAATGCGGTTTTGTAGCGATCGTTCAGCTGAATCGAGATTTGATGATATCCTGATTTCAAATCCAACTTGGAAAAATACTTCGCACCGCCCAGTTGCTCGAGAAGATCGTCGATGCGAGGAAGAGGCACCGCATTCTTGACGGTTTGCACGTTGAGCTTGCCGTAGTCGATACACAATCGTAGGTCCTTGTTCTTCTGCCTGACGAAGAGAACTGGTGCTCCATATGGGGAGCTACTCGGGCGGATCCAGCCCTTGGCCAACAAATCATCGAGTTGTGCGTGGAGTACCTCAAGCTCCTCCTCGCTCATCCGATAGATGCAAACTTTCGGCGGCACGACACCGGCCTCAAGAATGATCTCGTGAGAGATCGGCCGACCTGGCACCACACCGGTAGGTGACTCGAAGATGTCGGCGAACTCGTCCAGCAACCGTACCACACGGGGGTCCGAAGACAAGTCCATGGGTGAAGAATCGGCTACCGCGACGGTCCGTAGGAAACATATGCTGATCTCCTCGGGCTGCTCGTAAGCATAAGTCGCCCGGAATGATTTGGCCATCACCACTTGGCACCGGATCGAAGAGTGCGGTAGAGGAATCGTACACGCCACTTCCGCGCCGAAGGCGTCGCGAACGCTAAGAGTCCGCCGATGGAAGTTGACCGTGTGATCCGCACTTGCAAGCCAAGGCATTCCAAGAATGATGTCGAAGTCCGTGTCGAGAATATCGAATGTCACCGGTTCGCATGCATGAGGTGCGAAGTAGACGGGTACGGCCTCAATGCAACGGTCGAGTAGTTGCTGCGTCTTTCCATCCGCCAACTTGATCGCGGTTTGCCTTTCTCCGAACTTGTGCGCCAAGGCCAGCTCTTTGCATAAAAGACTGGCTCATGAAGTTGCGAGTTGCGCCGCTATCCAGCAAAGCGCTGCARGACGCTTGCCYAACCTGGATGCGGACATACATGAGCRRTGCATTGTTGTTATCGTACYGCTGCGTGCGAAACTCGCGGGYCACCTTGGTARYRTAYGCCAGGATGTCCCCCACCGCGACTTCGTCATCCGTCGGCGAAGTTGGTGGTGCATAGAAGGAAAGGTAAGTGTGGAGATGAGCGCTAAGTGCTGCGCATTGCGGTCCCAGCAAACAGCCTGTGGTCGGGAGAGGAAGCCATGCATAGTCCTCAGACGTGAGCGGGTCCAAAACCTCTATCTTGAACTCGCGCGCCGAATCCCATGACGAACCACTTGAAGACGATATGTCGCTGTTGCCGGACGGAGAAGAATCCGCACACACTCCTTGTCCTTGAGCTTGAGTACCCAACGTTGGAACGAGCCGGGCAGCATAATCCTCAAAAGAAAATAGAAGCGGAGGACTGTAGACTTCCGCGTGCGTCTCGGAATGAAGGCTGGTCACTCGCGAAGAAGCCAGTTCCGAAGGCGTCGAGAGTGTCGTCGCATCACTCTCGGCAGTGCTCAGTTTCCCTGTCGACCCTTGCCCTTCAGTGGGCAAACCGGCGTCAGATGAAGATCGCTGTTGCACCACAGGCAATAATGGAATCTCTCGTGCGCCTTGTATGTGGACTCGGAGAGGCCATACGGGGTCCATGGGCTTGTCTGAGCTGCTGCACCTGGCCCGGGGCTAGAAACGGTGTGTGTCTTCGGCTTGCCGAGCCCTCGGCCTCTGCCGGCGCGGCCACCTTCCCGGGCGGCTGCGAATCTGTCTCCTTCACTGGCAGACGCAGCCTCGCTGGTTTGGTCTAACGGCGCTGCCGCTGCGACCACGGCCGCTTGTGACCGATGCTGGTTCCCGCTCGGGCCTGACGCAGAAAAACGGAGGTTCTTGGCCTCCTTGTTCGTAACGATGATCTGTGCAGCCTTGTCGAATAGTTCCGCCGTCGTCGTCAAGGTGTCCTCGACATGCGTCAGGGCATTGCTCAATGTCGGACGTGACCTTGAGATGAAATAGTGGCGGATGGCCTTGAAGCCCATCTGGATGTCTGGGACTGACGTCAAGCGTTGGTACTCGGCGATCCAGTCCGTACTCGGCAGCAAGCGGCAAGAGAAGCAAGCGCAAACCACACATAGGGACAACACATCCAATGTATCAAACATAAAAAGGGACCAAACGAACCACAATGGCCACAACTTAAAAAAAAAAAAAAAAAAAAAAAAAATGAAAAGGAAAAAAAGAAAAAGAACAGATGATGACTACCACCTGAAATTTGGTACCAGTTATAGTCCTTTTGAATGCAATTGTGCCCATTTCTTCCCGTCAGATCAACGCTCCCACCAACACCAGACTTCATCCTGCGGAACAGAGAACGCAAAAGCCGCAAAGGCACAGAAGACAGTCCACTAAATATACCACAGGCGCCATAGAGTCATGCACCCAGGTACGAACCAACCTTCTAAAAGAATTATGACACTGAAAACACTCAACTGCATGACTCCCTCAAGTATACCTCCCTCTCTATCACCATGAATCCGTGCAGGCTCTATCCAGGCAAAATACAGTTACAATCTTCACTGGTAGTCTTTTTCGCACTCTTTAGCCATAGAGAATTTGGTCTCACTCTATTCATTCCTTACACTGCATTCCCGGCTGAACTATTTCATTCGCCGAAAATCAGATTTCCTTTGAACAATCACAAACATCAAGACAAAGGATCACGGCGGTGGTGCGCTACCCTGCCTTACAGACTCCTTGCCAAGGGAGCTCAGGTCATCAACTGGCAATGGAACTGAGCTCTCCAACTGCAACAATACTTTATACCTTGTTAAACCACCAGTGCCTGCGTTCAGAAGTCTGCAGAGTTCGAAGGAAGGCTTCCAAGCCTTGGTGGTTTAAGGCATGATCCCCTCATCTCCAATCCTCTTCCTCTTCCCCGTATGTTTGCAATTCTGTTCACCCAAAAGACACGTTTGCTCCAAACTTCAAATCACAGCACAGCCCTTCCTACACCACAATCAACCAACCACAGCTCATATCCACACATGCCACGTCTCTCCCAGCAACTCCACCGTCCCTGTGGATCACCCCCACTCCACTCATTACAACTTTTCCAGTGGACCTCTTCGAGGTCCCGACACACAGGCAGGGTCACCAAACAAACACGCTCTGCTGAAAGTGGACCTGCATCCGCCTTTTCAACAGCAAACAATGTATTCTCATCCGCGCAATCCAACTATTCATGGTAGCAGAACAGAAGACCTAAAACACCTATCTCATCAAAGGCCCGAGGAATCGGTGAGGATGTCTTTTCGCTACTGTACGAGGCACCATTCAGAGAGGACTCCACTTTCAGTTATTAAAAAAAAAAAGCAGACAAGACAGGCTTCCTTAAACCCTCCAGATTGTGCAGAGATAGCAAGAGCTGGGAACCTTCCCCTCCGACAACAGTAAGCCACATCTGCACCACCTCTGCAGGCAGAGCTCTAACCAGCCTCGTGGAATAACCGTGGAATCAAGGCCAACACAAA
>BFEA01000268.1:416857-428621 GCA_003427395.1 Chara braunii | reverse complement strand
CGATTGACCTGGGGAGTGATCCCACTAGCAAAGAGCTGTCTCTTATACACATCTAGATGTGTATAAGAGACAGGACACACACACACACACACACACACACACACACAAACACACAATACTTCGGATGCTCAACCTCTCTACCGCTCACAGTCCCTCTCTCTACTACTCCCTCACACTTCTCTCTGTGCCTTGGACCGCTCTACCGGTGGATGCGGCCTGTCAGCTGCAGTATACCATCATCACCCAAATAGAAAAACTGGTCATTATTACTGTATCTAGACTGAATGTTGCACGAAATACAGCTATAATGACCAGGCGTTCTATTCGGGTGAAGACGGTGATCCCGGAAGCTACCGGGCTTTCCCAGAATGCTGCTGAAATTTCGACTTTGGGACCTCAGACATTTATAGTCGGCTACTGGCTACGACTTCTAACTACCGGGACCCTCCGACGCTTTGAGAACGAGGACCTACTGGACTCCTAGGGCCTACTCTGGGACTTACCAGGCCAACTGGGACTGGCCCGAGGCGGGACTCCTAAACAGGGACTCGGGACTCTGGGACCCGGACTCCGGACACCTGGACAGTGTGAAATCCTTTCAATTTATTATTCCTTACATTACTTGTAAACATAAAAAAAGAAACTAAATTCTGTTTTTCACTGCCGCATCATAATGTGACACATGCTCGACCAGGAGGGCCCCATCCCTTATGCACGCCATTCCAGAATACTTAAAAAAAGATCTGGTGCGAAGGATATGAGTCAAATTTCAATATCCATTTCCGTTTTTAATTCAACTTGAATATATTGGTTCATTCAACTCGTAGAGAAAACAGGCGCAGATGAAAATGGCCTCATCCGCAGAGTTCAGGGGTCCGCTGCAGGGTCGGCGCGAAACAAAAAAAAACAGAAAAGATTGGGACCCTGTGGCCCCACAGTGGTAGGAAAAAAAATAAAAATAAAAACACTAAGAACTGAGAAACCAGCAACGTTGTACGGCCCTCACCAAGGTGGAAGTCACAGCAGTGCTTTGAGGAATGTATCTGGCGAGTATGTGTGGAACGTGAGTGTTATGAACTTGGTTGTTTGACAATTTGATTGCCACTCACACACAGAAGAACTCACACACGCCCATACATGCATGAGACACAGGGGAGGAAGAGACAGAGTCCACCTGCACACAGACCAGAGATAAACAGCGGAATAGCAACCATGCACAGATTGGGAGAATATATACAGTGCTCTCTCTCTCTGATAAACTCCCAACAACCAATCACAGGATGACACTGCGAAGATCACAATCGGAAAGTAACCCAGATGATGAGCCAACTCAACACGGTTAACCTCAATTATCGTTACAGAGTTCAACTCAGTATCTCGCCACTCAAGAACCACACACTCCACTCACTACTACACTCTCATAGTCTAGCGCTGCACAGAAACAGCCTCCCAGAGGCCAGCGCCATACACCCAGGTGCAGATCATGAACAGCGACGTAGTCCCCAGTGCCGACAAGTTACTCTGACGATGAAGAAGGCAGCTATGGCTGCCTAGCTGCTACCGCAGCAGCAGTACCCACATGTACTCTGTGAAGAGCCTCCAGTTAGTCTTGCCAGTCGCAGATACCCCCTGCGGGTAGGTGCGCTGAGTACAGCCCCAGCTATGGCTGTCTCAGGTAGGCGGCTATGGCTGCTTCACCCTGCTGAAACCTCCAGGTGCCGCTGTAGGTCTTCAGCGCTGCAAAACTTGGTTGGCCACCAACGCTGCATGCGAAAAATGAAAAGCCAAAAGTCCCTACTCAATTCCCCTACCGGACTTATAGACTTCCTACACTAGCCTAGGCCTAGACCGGACTGACTGGACCTACCGGTACCGTTGCTGTTTCGGCCTCTCGGCCTCTACCGTACCCGGCTATAGGCTATAGGACCGTATAGCAGTATAGGCCACTTAGGGCCTGTCTGTCCTAGGGGTAGCCCGGGCCTGCTATAGGCAGTTAGGGTAGCTGTAGGAACTCGGTTAGTACCAGGTCTGTATTTTCCAAAAATTACAGATCTGTCCCTCACGAATTTCCACACAGGCGGATCTCTCGGTTAGCCCTCAGCCAAACAAAATTGTAAAACTAACCCTACCAGTCAGTGTACAGCCTCGCAGACAATCTCGGCAGCAGAAATCAGCACGTCATTGCATGAGTGCTGATGTTTCTTGCTTTGTTTCTCTTTGTTTCGTTCTCTTCTCCTGCCCTGCCAATGAGGCAGGGCGGATTCCGCGCGGGATCACCAACTACCTAACTCAGGTTGTACTCACATCGACACTCTAGCCTCCTGTATCGAACCACGATCACAGATTAAGGGAAGTTCTTTGTTTTTTTGGTTCTTTGTTTCTTTTGATCCGACAGACGCGTGTGGGAAGGCCCTCAGGGAGGTGGAAGGAACAGCAGTGCTTTGAGGAATGTATCTGGCCACAGATAGCCAGTGGAGCATGGTCCCATTAGCAGTCGAATAGGAGTGTGGCCGATCCAGTGTGACACTGAGTGGCAGCGGGCTGACAGGTTCATTACGAATTTCTGGGCTGAGAAAACAGGAGAAAGGCAAAAAAAATAAAAGGAACAGAAACCTGCCACCGGAAATCACGGCAGAGTGCTTCCCATCCATCAGATCACAGATGATCTGATGGTGGTGGTTGCAACAACAGTGAACAAAGTAAGTGCCACATTTTCTGGAATAAACTCGACTGCTGTCAGCAGCGATCTTGACACTCTCCATATACTCCATGATTGAAGGAGAGCTCCACCCAATGAGATAATTGCACAACAGCAGGTAAAATACTGAAAACCTTCTATCCGGTGGGCCTGAGGCTGACCCCACCCTCCATTGGGGTTGGCCTCACCCCCAACCGGGGGTTGAAAAGATTCAGGCGGGAAGCTTTCTTTGCACGGGCACGCCCAGTGTTAAGGAGAGGAGGAGGGGAACAAAGGCCTCCTTACTTTTTTGGGTAATACATGTAAAATACTGACCATGGGATCACGAATACCGCACGGCAGGATTCGGGTCACTCAACTGTCCCACAAAATTGTTTTTATCCTATCCCGTTGCTAGTGGGACCATGCTCCTGGTGTTTTTGCTTCTTTTTTTTCTTTTTTTTTTGTTGGTGTTTCGTTTCTTGCTTTTCTTGTTTTTGTTTCCTTATCCTGCCCTGCCAGTGAGGCACGGCGGATTCCACGAGGGGTCAGTCACTGCCTCACTCAGGTTGTACTCACACCAGCACTCTAGCGTCCTGTATCTGACCTCGATCACAGCATAGGGGGAGCTTTTCCTTTTTTTTTCTTCAATTGTCTTCCACGGACAAATGCCCTCACCGAGGGCACAGTCTCACCAGCAGCTCATCGAATGCATCTGATGGGGAAGTTTTCTTTTCTTCTCTTTTTTTTTCTCTTCTTCTTTTTCGCTAGGCTACGAGAGTGGCCCGGGGTCGCTTGCACGGCCGGGCCAAAAAAACTTAAAAAAATAAAAATAAAAAAATTATTTTTGTATTTGATTTTTTATTTTAAATTTGGTGAAGAATTTTGATGTGACCCTGAGGCAAAAGTTGTTCAGTTTAGTTTTCTGCATAACATTTTTTTTTTCGGATTTTTTTTTTTTTTTTTTTTTTTTTTTTGGGGGGGACCTTCCCTGGTCCTTGCAGGCTGGCCACCCGGGACCCGGGCGGCCCGGCTTCTAGCCTAGCTTGCTTTTATGGGTGTAACTGCCGCGAGTACCAGCAAAAAAAATATGGTGGGACTCGGGCTCGATAAAACTCGGTGCGCAGTGAAATTCACGTTCGGCAAAAATAGGCTCGGAGGTAGAGGTGGTTTAACTCCGCCCAGCCGACACCATGAATCCCAACGAGGAATCGCAACCTCCCCACTCACGACACAGAAACATAATTATCCCCCCAAACTGCCAAAGGCCCGCACAACGTTAAACAAAAAAGAAGGGGGGGRGGGGGGGGGGGGGGAAGAMAAAAAAAAAAAAGGCATCGAGGATTATAGTGGTACTGGCTCGTTGGCTCTTCCAGGAGCCAAGTCTCACTAGCAGCATTGAGTTCCCTCAACCCCTGAATCTGGACGTGTTTGTGGAGATGTGCGGTTGAGGAAACTCAACGATCGTTTCTGCACATTTCCACAAGCCCGACCAGAGTTTGTCTGTGCAGAGACGGGGATCGATGTCCAGTGGTGACTTCTTTTTTTTTTTCATCTGCCCTATTGGGATAAAGGGGGAAAGACACGCCGGCCCACCCCACCCTAAACCCCCCAAAAAAAAAGAAATAAAAARAACGAAAAAAAAGAAACGAAAAAGGCCCGCACTGAGAGCCAATGCAACACTGGCGCACTTCAAACAACACCACATCCTTAGAGCGTCCATACTGTGTCCTTCCTATTCTCTCCCCCCCCATCTCTCTCCTCTCTCTCTCTCTCTCTCTCTCTCTCTCTCTCTCTCACACACACACACACACACACACACACACACACACTCAAAACACGCATATGATTCCAGGAGGAGCTAGAGCTATTGAGCCTTGCTCCTCTACTCACCAAATGTGCGTAGTGAGAATGAATCTTCCGCTAGATACACCGCCATATTTTTTGTCTTTTCTGCACGTACTGAGTTGTAGAACGAGGCGCATTCGTTAGATTTTTAATGGTTTGAAAGACCCAACAAGACAAGACCTCGTGCCGAGCTACTGTTTCGCGATAATTCTTTCTTTTTTTCCCAAACTTTAATCTCTCACCATCTCTCGTCACTATCCGGGCCGAGGTCCCACTACCTTCTTTCCCCGTATAGAACGCACAATCATTTTCACTGCATCTGGACTCGAGGGTGAGCCAAATGCGGCTATAATGACCGTACATTCTATTGGCGGGAAGACGGAAGGAAAGAGGATTGGATTCAAGCCAAGGATTGGATTCAAGCCATGAATGTAGACATGTTCCGGGAGACGTGCAGAAAATCGCCATTGATCTGCTTTTCTGCATCTCTGCATAAACCACACCCAGATTCAGGAGCTGTACCCAACCCTCTTTGCTAGTGCGACCTTGCCCCCGAATGCGAAGCCGCAAGCTAGAACGAACAGCTTGCTCCCCTCCCTCCCACCCTATAGGGCCTCACCACACCACTCTCGAAACGTGAAAAAGACAAAATTATGGCGTGTATCTGGCCATGTTCTAATAGAAAATTCATTGTCATCTCGCACATTTCGATAGTGGTGTGGCCATGCCCATAGTCCATTTTTTCTTGCTTCTGACAATCATCACCCTCACGATCCGCTACACCAGCGTGGACCCTCTCAAAAACCTTGGCGGCCCTTTGGAATTCGTTTCTTTTACAAAAAACGCAAAATCCACTGCTGTTATTCCCATCCATCCGGATTTTGAGCGCATAACCTCTCTTTGTCTATACATCATCAGTTACGTGTGTGGAGTCTGTGGACCACTCCGCCACAGCACAGGTACAAATCATGCAGTTCTCCTGCCCCCCCCCCCACAAAAGAAAAAACATGACCTCTCTGTGTCTATACATCATCAGTAATGTGTGTGGACCACTCGGCCACAGCACAGGTACAAATCACGCGGTTCACCTCCCCCCCCGTTGTCTGACACAGATCCTCGCTCCACTACTCTCCAAATGTGCAAAATGAGACCGAATCCTCCGCTAGAACATGGAAAGATACATTGCCATTCTTTTTTTTGCCTTTTGTGCATGTGGAAAGTAGAAGCGGAGCGAGGCCCACAAGCTGTTTTTCTCCCCCCTCCTGGGCTCCTTCCACTTACTTGGGGACATATTTGGTGTGAGTAATCAAACAAGCTGAGTCTTTGTAAAAAAAACATTAAAGAAATCCTATGTGAATGGAGAGGAATTCATATAAACAAATATCTTTAAGAAACAAGTCCGCCAGAGTCACACTTTCAGTTTCGAAAGTGCAAAAAAAACATGTGCGGGCAACAAAATCGAGTGAGGAGTTTGAAAAGGGCGATATCAGTAAAAATCATGGCTACGCTGGACCCGGACCTGGACATTTCCGGACATGGAACCGGACCCATGTCCGGTAATTTCCGGACCTCCGGAATTCTGGACATTTCCGGAC
Organism: Chara braunii; assembly: GCA_003427395.1. Classification (NCBI taxonomy): domain Eukaryota; kingdom Viridiplantae; phylum Streptophyta; class Charophyceae; order Charales; family Characeae; genus Chara; species Chara braunii. The sequence continues at coordinate 422,501 of BFEA01000268.1, read as the reverse complement.
CTCCGGACATGGGGGGATCCGGACGGCCCGGATGTCTGAACAGGTCCGGAAATGTCCGGACCATTGAAAAAATAAAAATAAAAAAATCCGAAAACAAAGTGTGCTATGCAGAATAACAATGCAAACCACTTTTGCCTCAGAGTCATGTCAGAATTCCTAACCTAAAAGTCGAAAACTATAAAAAAGCCTAAAAAAAGACTTAAAAAACTAATAAAAGGTAATGAATTATTCATAATTAAAAAATTGGGGTTGTCAAATAAATTATTACAGAGAGAGAGAGTATGTCCGGACCCCCCAAAAAAGCATAAATGGGACTGAAAAAACCCCAAAACAATTTTGGGGGCTTGGCTCCTCAATGGGGAAGGGTCCTGGACCGTTTGTTTTTTTTTTTCCTCGAAATTTGGCAGATCCGGACCTTCCAGACCGGACGTCTGGAGTCCGGACTGAATCCAGACCGTCTGGTCGACGGTCCGGACGCCCGGATCGAAGCCATAGGATTTTGTTGACCTTTTCAAACTCGGCGCGCGAGTTTGTTGCACTTTTCAAACTGCGGGTGAAAATGCTTTTGTTGCCCTTTCAAACTCGGCATGCGAGTTTGTTGCCCACGTGTGATTTTGTTGCCCTATCCAAACTTCTTTGTGCCACAACCGAACTTACCCCTAATTTTAAATAAGTGAATAGGTATACCTCTCTTTTCAGGAAAAAAAAAAACAAAGGAAATGAGAGGAATACTTTTTTTTTTTTTTTTTTTTTTTTGAGAGGAATACTWTTTACTTKTTTAAAGTTATTTATTTATCTGAATTTCTCTCGACTCGCATAGGATTGCCAGGCTGGATGGTACCTAGGGTTCCCAAAAAGAAGAAAAAAAGAAAAAAAAAGGGAGAACAAAATGAAGGAATCCTCTGCCTGGGATCATGCTCCCTAACGTAAACGGGCTTGCCCGTCCACACGCAAGCGTCCACACGCAAGCACCCCGTTCTTTCCACCAGACTTTCCACCCCCCTTCTCGGCCCCCTTCCTGGTCCCCCCGACCCCCACCGACCCCTCTCGGCCATCGGGTACCTATCTGAAACATAGGCCCCCTTCTCGTCCCCCCCCCTCTTTTTTTTTTTTTTCTTAATGAGAAAAAAGCTCCAATCTATTCATGGGGAGCAACACGTGCTGGGAACCAGGCCCAGCGTCCCATATAGAAAATTACATAGGATTTTGAAAAAAATTGAGAACTTGCAGTACCGGGGCCACTACTCGGCTTTGACTAAGAGCTAGATTAAGAGATACAAACAAGCCACCGAAAATAGGCAAAAATTCAGGAACAGACTCAGACCCCACTCCATCCTCATTACCTCACTCCGGCAAGTGTTACTGCAGCAGAGCCACCATCTCTGCTGCTGCTGTACCCTATTACCATCCTTCCAGCTAGCCCCCTCACTAGTAGGACGCTTGATATCCAACCTTCTTCTCCCACTCACCTAGGCAAAGTTTCAGGAAATGTCTCGCAAGCCCCCATCCATCCTCTTTACCTCACTCCGGCAAGACTTACTGCAGCAGAGCCACCATCTCTGCTGCTGCTATATCCTATTTCCATCCTACCAGCTAACCCCTTCACTGGTAGGACGCTTGATATCCCACCATCTACTTCGAACACCAACCAGCGTCGTTCTGACCGCAGATTTGTGAGTATAACAGCATCTCGAAGACCACCAGAAGCAACTGAAAGACAATTTTGAAGGCTTGGGGTACTGGGGCCATTACCCGGTTTTGGCGAAGAAAAATTGGAGCCAGATTAAGAATTACTATGGCAAAATTCAGAAAATAGGCAAGACTTCAGGAAACGCCTCAGAAAATTCCCTCCATCCTCTTTACCTCACTCCGGCAAGACTTACTGCAGCAGAGCCACCATCTCCGCTGCTGCTGTACCCTATTTCCATCCTACCAGCAAGCCCCCTCACTAGTAGGACGCTTGTTACCCCACCATCTACTTCTCCCACTCATGTAAGCAAAGGTTCACAGAACGTCCCAGAACCCCCCATCCATCCTCTTACCTCACTCCGGCAAGACTTACTGCAGCAGAGCCACCATCTCCGCTGCTGCTATACCCTATTTCCATCCTACCAGCTAGCCGCCTCACTAGTAGGATGCTTGATATAACCCCCTCTACTTCCAACACCAACCAACCGCGACGTTATGTCATCGAACCACCACAGATCTATGAATATAACTACATCAGAGAAGCCTACAGTGAGTGGCAAGAAGAAGCCCCCAGAATCCTGAAGCGATCTCACGACCACCACAAAACAAATCAAACTTCCTCATGAAAAATGAGAACCCATTGAGATTATCTGGAAGCCGATATAAACAAAAACCTGCTGCCCCAATGCTATCAACCAACTATCCTACGGCTGCCTCGACCCACATATCTAAGATACCAGGATCTTCCAGGCCTCACACCCCCAACCGCTGGGTTGCAGGGCGTCGCGACCCACCCCAGCTCCGACCAGCGTCATCCTAATACGAGCTCGCAGTTAGCCACTGGACTGCCTTCCACCCTCGGCAGTTCCCCAGATCTCTCTACCAGGCCTCTAACCCCCGCATACTCAGGTTACAGGGCAGCAGAACCAAACCCCAGCTCCGGCCAGCGTCGTTCTGGCCTCGGCCAACCCTAACCTTATGGACATGATGGCGATAACCCACCGTCGGATAATCTGTTGAACACACCACGGCAACTAAGACTTCGAAATGCCCGGCTTCCTCCATGCAACGGTCGTCGTGCTCGTTACCGCAAAAGGCCTATTTCCCAGATAGATGCCCGATGGCACCCAAAACCACTTCCCCCCCCCCCCCCCCGGCCCCTCCCCTCGACCTCAACATTACTTCCCGGGATCTACATACTCACTGGAAGCATCATCCAGTATAGGTTCACCCAAAACCACTGGCTACTGCTGTGCATTTCTCTCTCCATGTGTTTGTTTTTTTTTGTTGTTGTTTTTCCCTTCTGCAAGGAAAATGAGCGACAGCGAACTTCAGCAACCAAGCAGCATCATACACATGAGACCAGATAGTCGTGATCGCGTACCAAAAGCAGAATTGCAACACCAGTTCCACCAACTAAGAGCACAGCAAAAGCTCATAAATGACAATGTTGGAATAGTCTCATCATCGTCAACAAAGTACCAATGTCGACATCCTATCTGGCGATCTGCGCCCAGACTACAAATGGCAGATCCTATCTAGCCTATCTACAATGTCGATGGTGACGTCAACAGCTCCCCAAAGTACGAGCAGATCTCGGCCAATGCCGTTCGCCTCAAGCACCAGGTATGTCTCTCGTATCACTCACAACCTCGATCCCCCATGAACAGATGCCACATGCACCCAAGGACCACCATGCGCCCCATCCAGCAACCTGCAGCGCAGCTCGGCTATAGCTGCCTGCTCATCCAGCTCGCCCGTGAGCGCTGGCCAGCGTTTAGTGCAGCAGCGCTTGCGCAACATGCAGCCAGTGCCCGAATGCCGAATGCGGAGGCAGGCCCTTTCCTAAATGGAAGTGCCTGCCTGCTGTGTGCGGCCTGGCTGCACTGGGTCCCGGCCCGGAAGCTTCTGGTAGGCCCCGAGAGGCTGAGCCTCAGTCCAAACGAACAGGCTCAGGGCCTGTGGCGGTTACCCGGGCCCAACTGCCCACAGCCTGTGTTTGGTCCATGTTGCGTATCTGGCCCAGGGCCTGCCTCAGCTACATACGATAAAGGCAGCCTGGGCCTGGGCGCTTTCAACCAACTGGCACTGCTCAACTGCCTGAATTTTCCCCAGTTGCGTGGTAGTCCAAAATAGGCCTCTTGTCGTCTGTCGAGCCTAGCTTGCCTTCACATAGGGCGGCCGACGCTGTTGCAAAAAGGGCCCAGTGGGGCTTACTACCGAGGCCTTGCGGCTCGCACTTCCCTTCTCTGCATTTGTAGCGGGGCTACCTCCCTGAGCTGTTGAAATACAGACCCGGGTTCAAACTCCAGTGGAAACAAATGAGTAAAATAATACAATTCTGAATACCTACCTTCTTCCCCCAATACAACGCACCGTCATTATAGCTGTACTTGGGCCATCTTTCAGTCTAAATACAGCTATAATGACCGTGTGTTGTATTCGGGGGAAGTAGGTAGGGCACGTCAGTTGCATGATGATATCTCAAGGCCGTAGCCCTTTTTTTTTGGAAAAAAAAAGAAGAGCTTCGACTTTACCATCAAATTCGGCTTTCCTTCTTCTTCTTCTTCTTCTTCTTCTTCTTTTCCCCCGTTGTCCTCCTCTTTTTTTTTTAAGCTATATTCTTCTCTTAATTTCACCTCACACTACCTACCTACCACTACTCCTAATTGTAGGCATTCCCCGTAGCAGCCAGAACCCTGTTCACAAGAGAACATTACTGTCCTCCTTTTGAAAGATCTACGGCCTTGAGGGCGTACTCACACTAGAAGTATCTCACATGTATCTGATCGTATTGACGGCCATACCTGGATGTGTCGTACAAAAGTCCTACCGTCTTCACCCGGTCATTATAGCTGTATTTGGGCCACCTTCCAGTCTAAATACAGCGATAATGACCGGGCGTTCTATTCGGGTGAAGACGGTAGTGTGAGTACGGCCTGAGGTGCAATTTCCGCCTTTTTCTTCCTTCTCCCCGGGTACTCGTGATCTCTCCCATTTGTCCTTCGGAACATGCGTTGAAATTGGAACGATACACAGAGAGAAGATTAGGATGGCCCCTGCGCTTTCAAGGATGCCACGCATAAATCGAGAAAATGATAATTTTATTTTCTTTTTTTTTTGGGGGGGGGGGAAATGATCTCTCCCATTCACCATCAAATGAAAAAAAAAAAAAAAAAGTGAGGTCGTCCACGAGCTCGGTTTGACGATATATAAGTAAGAAGATAAAAAATGAATTGATATCTTTCTTTGTTTCCTTTTGTTTTTTTCGCTTCTGCATTTGCATTTCGATACATATACCGTCAAACAGAGCTGCACGGTAAACCGTAGGCAGAGAGGGAGGGAGAAGAGGACAACAAACAAGGGGCTGTGACAAACTGTATAGTCGGAGTATCACCGACTCATCAGGAGGCCGAACCCTACATATATATCGTCAAACAGAGCTGCCCGGGATGGACAAAACCTTCGCTCCTCAGCGCCAGATCCCACCGGCAGAGAGGTTTGGAATGAGTGTCTGAATCTGGACACGTGTGTGGCGAGGTGCAGAAAACTGTCATTGATCTGCTTTTCTGCATCTCTGCGTGAAAGACGGCCGAATTCAGACACTTATTCCAATCGTCCTTGCCAGTGGGATCTGGCATTCAGTTGCAAGAAGAGAGGTCGGAGGCTTCTTATATCCATCTTGCTCTACTTTCAAGATATTCATACATAGATATACCAAGATAGATCTACATAGATATAGCAAGAGAGGCCTGCATACCTACCTACCAACCTACCTACATGGATATAGCAAGATGGATTTCGAACATTCGCGGGTATCTTACATTATACACACGACTACGCGCAGCGGTGCGCACAGTTTGAGTCCATCTATTGCGCTCCATCTCGGAGAGATTACCGGCCAGTCATAAGATCAGGTTCCAAAAAAAAAAAAAAAAAAAAAAAAAAAAAAAAA
>BFEA01000268.1:399494-411240 GCA_003427395.1 Chara braunii | reverse complement strand
TTTTACTGAAGCATCCCCGTGCTCCTTGTCGCGATAGCGGTCGCAAACACTGAAATGAGGAGCTACATAGTGCTCCTTATTTTTATTTGTTATTTCAAAAAAAAAAAAAAAAGGTGGTGGCCCAATGAGCCACGGAGGACGTGTACATCACGTGGCCTGGCTGATATGACAAAAAAAAAAAAAAAAAAAAAAAAAAATCTTCTGGAAAACCGACAGCGCACCAATGAGCCTACAGCTCAGTTGGTACACCCATGATGGACTGTTGAAATACGGACCCATGCTCGAATCCACATGATGACACCAGATGAATGAGAGAATAAAATGGGGAATAAGAGTATGAAAAAAGGATAAAAGGAGTGGGGGATGGGGAACAAACGACAGCGCTGGTCAGTTAGGCAGGGTCAGACTTCCCCAGCGCGCCGTGGAAGTCTGACGAAGACCACTGTCTTGTACTCTAGATCAGACCGAAAAAAAAAAAAAAAAAAAAAAAGAAAAAAAAAGAAACGCGATCTATAGAGAGATGCGACGAACGTGCTCATCAAATCGACACCTAGGGAAGGATGTTCATACACAACAGGGGCCTTGAATAAACCGAGAAGGACTGTAGGTAGACAGACAGACAGAGAGGCCGAGACACGCACAGAGAGAGAAAACGACATAAAGGAAGAGAGAGAGAGAGAGAGAGAAGAGAGGGAGAGAGAGGGATTATATATATATATATAGACTATGAGAGAGAGAGAGAGAGAGAGAGAGAGAGAGAGAGAGAGAGAGAGAGAGAGAGAGAGAGAGAGAGAGAGAGAGAGAGAGACGCACAGAGAGAGAGAAAGGCCACATAAAGGAAGAGAGAAAAGAGAGAAAAACGACCTAAAGGAAGAGAGAAGAGAGAGAGACACACAGAGAGAGAAGATCTAAACGAAAGCGTATGAGCATCATGGATACGGGGAAGATCACTGTTTGTTTTTTTTCTTCTTTTTCTTTTTTTCTTCTTTAAGATCACTGTTTTCATTTCAAGACTCAATTATAGTGATTGATGACGATCGTCCATTTCAGTTCAAGGTCCGACCCATGCACACACTCACCGTTCGATTAGTCTGACAGTATCTTTCAACTGGGCGAGCAGCTTCGTCAAACTATACCCCCCTACTCTCCCATGTCTCTGACTCTCCGTGAGGTACCCTTCCGCCTGCAGGGATTTACCGAATCGCTCGGAGTACAGCTGTGGCAGAGAAGCAATGGACACAGGCGATCTCCTTCCTCTCAAGAGCTCGCACAGTTCGGCTTCGAGTCGATGTGAGGAGGAGCTAGATCCCGAAGAGGTCGCCGTTCCCGATCCCGATCCCGACGAGACATCGCTGCAGCCATCACCCCCAGCACGTGGAGGACTCCCACCTGATGTCGGATTCCGAACAGGTCCGCTGTCGCCAGAGCCAGAGCCAGAGCCGCAGCCGGCGACGGAGGATAAATGTCCACCGCTGGATGAACCTGTACCGTTTTTAGCGGAACCGTGCAGGAAACGACAGTTGGAGCCATGCTTGCAATACCCTTTCGCGAAAAAGAGGCACGGCTTCCAGGCGAAATAGGCCTGAGAATGGGGGGCGGTCGCGTCGGGGCCATCGCCATCATCAATGGCTATGGCGTTCGGCATCTTGATGGTATCCATAGCCAAGCTCTGTTGCCGCTGCTGCTGATGATGATGATGGGAAAACGGATTCTGATGCTGGAGAGGCGATGAGATGACCTCTCCGGCGGAGATGATCCTCCCTCCTCCTCCTCCTCCTCCTCCTCCTCCTCCTCCTCCGCCTCCCGACCTACAAGATGGACTGTGATGATTCAATCCGGCCGCGAATAACTCGTCCGCGTCGAAGAACAGATCGTCTTCCTTCCGCAGCTGTGTCTCGTGCTGCTGCTGCTGCTGATTATGATGATTATGATGATTATGATGATCATAATGATTATGATGATTATCATTATGATGATTATTATGATTATGATTATGCTGATTATTACTATGTCCCATTGCGTGCGCAGATACGCCTACATTCGACATTCGCTGCTTCTGCTTCTGCTGCTGCTGCGACCGCTGCTGTTGATGGGTCATTGACGCTGCCGCTGCTTCCGTTAATTGCCCTTGTTGCAATGCAGCAGTCCATTGCTGCTGCTGCTGCTGCTGCTGCTGCTGTTGTGGCTGGAGGGTGGGGGCCGTCTGACCCTGCCTACTCGGCAGGATCAACGTCAGGGGATGGGGATGGGATGACAAATCATTCGTTGACGTCAACATCCCTGTCGGCGAATGCACGACGGACAGACCCATGGAAGTGGTGGGAAACCGTCCTATCCTCGTACTACTCTCCGCCTTCCTTCCTCCTCCTCCTCCTCCTCCTCCTCCTCCTCCTCCTCCTCCTCCTGCTGCTGCTGCTGCTGCTGCTGTTGCCAACACCGCTGTTGATGATGCGGGCCGTCGAGAAGACTCACGACATAACCGATTTCCGAGATGCGGCGCCGATGGCTGAATGCTCTCTTGGGCCTGCTGCTGCTGTCGTTTCTCCTCCACTGACGTCAGATCACTTTGATGACTTCGCCTTCGATTGGAACCGCGTGAGGATGGATTATAATTACCCTTGCATAAGCCTTGGCCCCGTAATTTCACCCCCACCGTGGTTACATGCTGCTGCAACGCAGCCCGGCCACTCGCAGGCTGTTGTCCTTGCTCCTCCTCTTCTTCTTCTTCTTCTTCTTCTTCTTCTTCTTCTTGTCGTTGTTGTTGTTGTTGTTGTTGTTGTTGTTGTTGTTGTTGTTGTTGTTGCTGTTGTTGTTTTCGCTCCTCCCCTCCTTGTACTATCCCCAACTCTTTTCTCGTCTTCACTACCAACGCTCGGAGCACAGTCTCTGAGGCCAAGGCTAGCCGAAGCATCTCCTTCTCCGCCCTATTTTGCATCAATAACCAGCCTATTATCTTAGACACATTCTCCGCGTCAAGAGCCTGTACACGGGAAAAAACCAGGCGGGCTGCCTCTTGCCAGTCCATATCCCCGCTCCCAAAGTTTCTCTTCCTCGTCTCTCTCCTCCTCCGCTTACAAGATCAACACAAAATTCCTTTTCTCGTCTTTTTCACAACCTGTACAATATCATCAAAAACACCTCTCTCTCTCTCTCTCTCTCTCTCTCTCTCTCTCTCTCTCTCTCTCTCTCTCTCTCTCTCTCTCACACACACACACACACACACACANCCCCAAAAAAAAAAAAAAAAAAAAAAACAGCTATAGGCTATAGCACATCTACGTTATTCAAAACAGCGAAAATTACTACAAATTCGCATAATAATACGTCATTTGATTACTTAATTGAGGACATCAACCTGCAAAAGCACAGCAAACTGGACTTGGGGCCTCGCTCCACTACTCACCACCACATGCACAAAAGACAAAAAAAATGGCGGTGTATCTTCCAATGTTCTAGCGGAAGATTCATTCTCAATTTGCACAATGTCATGACGTGAGTAGCGGGGCGCGGCTCTCGTAGTCTTTCTCTTTGAAAATAGAAAGGACAAAAAATTGAGAGGAAGGGTGCGTGGGGTCTTTAGAGGGGTGCATCTGGACCCCTCAAAAGAATGGCGATTATTGTGGGGTGACTATCGTCTGCCTACTACCTTCTTCCCTCGAATACAACGTACGGTCATTATAGAAGGTACAATCCCACCTCTACATAAAACCTGTCTTTTTTTTTCTTTTTTTTTTTAACAGGAAAAAAAGGATTTATTATATTATCATCACCGGCTGACCTGGACTTTTGAAGAGAGAAAAAAAGAAAAAGAAAAAGAAAAAAAATAGAAGTGAGGGAATTACCGTATGTCCGTGTTTTCTACGCATGCTCGAAGCAATGGGCCTCGCCGCACCCCTCGCCAAACGCCAAAATTTTGAATGTATCAGGACCTACTCTTGTCCAAATACATTCAGAATGTTGGCGTGTGCCGAGTGGTGCAGCCAGGCCCAATATATCCGTTGTTGTATTCGAGAGTCTCGTTTTAACTTTTTCTCTGTATCGTTCCAATTTTAACGGATATGTACCGTTTTAACTTTTTTTTTTTTTTTTTCCGTTTTAACTTTTTCACTCACTGTACTTAATGTTTATATTTATTTAAGTGCACTCACCTACTTCTTCTTCTTCTTGTTCTTCCTTTTTTTTTTTTTTTTTTTTTTGCACTCACCTACATTCTTGAAGAAAGGTGCCCCTCCCTTCCGCAATGCGAGATTAGCATCAGGTCCAACGAACATAGCCGGAGATATATAATCCGATGTCGACGTAGATGATGGTGGTGAGGAGGAGGAAGACGAGGAAGGGGAGGAAGAGGAGGAAGAAGACGATGGCGATGGTGAAGCGAGTGATGAAGCGTCACTCGCGCGAACGTCAAACGTCCTCTTTGAGGCCGATGGCCTGAAAACTGCCGACAAACGTTTCGCCGGTAAAGGAAGTAGAGAGCACCATCGGCTGGTCGGGATCCCCGATGGAGGTTGAGATTGGGATTGAGATCGATTCGGGGTAATACTATAACCATTTACGGACTGTGGAGAGAAGCTGGCCGTATGGCGCGCAGTGCTGTCTGCAACCGGTCTCCCGCTCGCCTCTAGGACAGCCGTTGACGATGGGCCCGCGCAAGGCCCACACAACCGCCACGCGTCAGTCCCAGCGGCCATCTTGGTCCCTCCTCTCTCTCTCTCTCTCTCTCGCTCTCTCTTTTTTTGTGGCCCCCCCGCTTCCTTAGCCTCCCCCCTCTCCCTTGAGCTGCACTGCACAAGATGAGTTCACTTTTCTGGCCGTCGTTTAACTGATGTGCGAGATTCTGGCCGTCACAAGCTGCACCTCATTCCAGGTAGCTCTCCAAGCCATATCCAGGTAGCTGCAAGAAAGAGACAGTGACAGAGCCTCGACACGCACAAGCACACGCACACACCCACCCACCCACACACACACACACACAGAACAAAGGTTGAGTATGATCACAAGCGTAGTGGACTCCCCAGCCCTTTTCCTCTGCTCTTGCCTCCCCTTGTCGAGGCCAGACCCCAAAAAACAGTAAAATACCCCTATTACCCTTATTCAAACGCGGAGGAGGAGGTGAAAGTGGTAGTGCTGTCCAACGTGGCTACTTCCTGTCGAATCTGGACAGGACGGCCATTCAGGGCTTTTTTATTTATTTATTTATTTCAGGCCTTTTTTATTGTTGTCATTGTAATTATAGTATTACGGGGAACCCCGTGCTCAAGCCTCCAACGAGGGAACATGCTCGGAGTTGTTTTTATCCCCTTTGTTTTTTCTTGTTTTTCCTTTCTTTTTTTCTTTTTCTTTTTAATTTGGACCATTTCTCGATTTATGCGTGTCATCCTTGTATCGTTTTTCCTTTCTCTGTATCGTTCCAATTTATTTTTATTTTTTTTTTTATTTTTTTGCGAAAGACAGTACCTTTGTTTCCAAAAAAAAAGGAGTTGGAGGCCGGGAAAACCTCCACATGACAACCCGGAGGAAAACTGGGGCCATCACCCAGCTTAGGCTCAGCTGGAAACCGGGTCCAGCGTCCCATAAAAACTACCCTTCATTAGGAAAACGTTTCAACTGGACTAAGAAACTGGAAAACAAACAACCAACGGAAACAGAGGGAGGATGTACAACTAATTTCTAACAAGTGGTCTTTAGCCAGCTGGCTAATGTCATGTTGCCGTCTGCCGTCATGACAGCGAAGCAACCTTTGTGAGCCCAAGTCCTGCCAAACCAAATGAAATTCTTGCATCTCCAGTCTGACAACACCGTGGTCCTGAGTTCAGAAAGGATTCTGTTGCAAATGTGATTCTTGGCCCTGGTTTCTCCTTTGAAGATGAGGTCGTTCCTTGCCCACCATATGGCTTCCATGATAATTCCCCTGCAGGTGTATAGAATATAGTTCGTACCACTCGTTAATGGGCCCTCATGTTCCATTATGCCTTGTAGGATGAAGTTGTCTGCCCAATCCTTGTCATTTCTACCCGTGTTCCTCCATCTGTCCTTCCACCATTCCCAGATCTCAGAAGCCTTGGGGCAGAACAACCAAAGGTGGGGGGCCGTTTCCCATGCCCAGTTACATCTGAYGCATGYGGCAGATATTGGGAGGCCCCGTTCCTTGAGCCAGACTGCCGTAGTTGTAACATTCATGGACTGCAGCCACATTAAGGCTGCATTTCTTTGTGAAGGGAGACGCTTCAGCCCTTTCCAAAATTTAAACAGATCCTTGTCCTTTTGAATTGTTAACTGTAATGATGTTGCTTTTTCCTTTAACCTTGTCAGCGGTTTTTTCTTTTTACCTGCCCTCAGGCATATCACCCCTGTTTTAGGCTTGTAGTTGATGATTGGGACTGCCGAGTGATTTTTCCCTTTCGCGGGTATTAGGGAACTGAGTGGCCAACCCTGTATGAGGGGTTCCATACTCAGAGCTTCCCCTACCCATGGGAGCAGTGTACATTTCGGCTCTTTGGAGGACTGGATTTCCATAACCCTTACTTCCTCCCACTMYGCTGTGGGGGAGATCGTCCCCTCGTCCTTGAATGTGAGGGGACCTTCTACTTGCCCCCCGGAGTGGGTGGTCCATTTTTGGGCCTTGATGTCTGCACGCAGGTCAGGCCCCAGGATCTTCCATAGGACATTGGTGACTACTGGATCTCTCAGCCATGTCCCCAGAGCCCAGTCTGAGTTGGGCTTTAGTGCTGTCACCCAYTGCTGGGGGATGGCAGACTTAACCTTGCTGTAGTTCTGATCCAGGTTATGTAGTCTAGGGGCTTTAGTCCTTAAGGATTCTAAGGTTATCCAGTCTCCCGTCTGCTGGTCCCAGATGTCCCTGATCTGGATGATTCCTTTCTCAATCCAAGATCTGCCRAACGTACCCAGGGAGGAATCAGCCATAAACTGTTTCCCTTYTGRGTCTGTGATCCTGTCATTCTCGAACAGAATCTCATTAAGTATYTGCGATCTGGAGGACGGTTCTTCTATCYGGGYCGGTCTAACTTTGTTCCAGGCCTTTAGTATGTTCTTCCAAATCTTTGATTTTACTTGTCTGTTGCAGTAGGACTKAATGAAAAAACACAGCCAGACATGGGAAGGGTGAACTAAATCCCATTCCTCCATCAGTATGAAAAYTGCCAGTGCCTTCCATTCCTTATCCTCTCTGTCGAATATGGCACGTATCGGCCATTTAGCCAATAGGGCAAAATTTTGCTGGATTGGGTCCAGGATTCCCAGGCCCCCTTCATCCCTAGGGAAGCACACCGTCTCCCATGCCAGTTTGCTGATATACCCCTGGGTGTCCGACGCCGCAGGTTTCCACACGAATCTGGCCGCCACGTATCTGATTCTCCGACATGCGTCTTTACCAAGCAGATGAATTGATAAGGGGAACCAGAGGATCGCAAAGGCCGCTGACGAGATGACCAGCGCTCTACCGAAGAGGGACAGTCTGAAGTTGCGCGCCCAGCCTAATATCCTGGCGGTGACCTTTTCTACCAGGATGGCGTCTTGTGTGCCTGAGCTATCTCTAAGGGATACCGGGACCCCCAGGAACCTTTTCGAGCTGTTTGCCCGGACTTCCTTGAGGCCCCAGTCTATGCAGATTACGAAAGGGTCAGGAAGGAAGAAAGTCGATTTTTCCCAGTTGATGGAGGCTTCCGACAGGACACAGTACTCATCTAGTACACATCTCAATGTCGTCATTGATTGTAGAGTGTTTGAGCATGCTAATGTGAGGTCGTCTGCCAGCGCTCCCCCTTTCCATTGGATTAAGTGGGGGATACTCAGTCCCACTATGGCGTCGTTATGCCTTATGTTGGCCATCAGGACTTCCAGTTGGACGACAAAGAGAAGAGGGGCAAGAGGACACCCTTGCCTTAGAGATCTAGTGAGCGGGAAGGATCTTGACAGTTTACCGTTCACCATTACCATTGATGAGGCATTCGCGTACATTGCTTTCACCCATGTGATAAATCCTTTCCCGAAACCCATCTTCCGTAGGGTAGTGGTAACAAAGGCCCACCCTACCTTATCATAAGCTTTCTCCATGTCCAATAGGATAATAGCTATGTTCATTTGTTTTGAGTCCAATATTTCCAGGGCCTGAACAGTARCCAATATATTGTCGAATATCGACCTCCCCTTCACAAAAGCGCCTTGCTCCCTCCCTACTAGCCCTGGCAGGATATCTGCTAATCTTAAGGCCAACGCTTTAGCTAATATCTTGTAGGCTACATTCAGCACTGAAATAGATCTGTAGTTCTTGACTTCCCTCTTATCTCCTTTTTTGTACAGGAGGGAGATGACCCCCTTCAGCCACCCCTTGGGGAGAGACTCGGACGATTGGGTGCTATTGTATATTTGGCAGAGGAAAGGCGCAAAGGCATCCCATGCGCACAAAAATAATTCCACCGGTAGTCTGTCTACCCCGGGGCATTTTCCGCTTGCCATTTTCCTCGCTGCATTGTGTAACTCATTTATTGTAAGAGGGGCGTCCAGTGCAGTCTTCGCTGAGTGGGGTATAGTGGTTTGTATTGGATCCCAAAAGTGAGAGATGGATGATAGATCCGTCAACATCGAGTCTTGGGGTCTCCTTGTTGATACAATGTCCCTGAAATAAGCCATAGTATATTCACACATGGTTTTTGTTTTGGAGGAAACCGGTTCTGCTACCACGAATGGGTGGGATAGCTCGTGGATAACCGGTTTTGTCTGGCTAAGGATGAGGGCTCTGAATGTATCCTTTGTCATTCTGTCGTAACCAATCAGGCCTCTCATCTTTAACCATAGCAACCAGTCTTCTTGTTTTTTTATTTCCAGCGCTTCCAACAGTGCTATATTCTCCGTTCTTTGATTGGACCAGTAATGATCAGAGAAGACATCTTCCCCCATACTTTGCTCTGCCTCCACTATTTTCCTGCGGATTTTGAGCTCCAACCAAGTTTTGTTTGCTGCTTTCATTCTTGAAAATGTTTTTAGGGCTGTGGACACAATGCTGATCCCTGTTTCTGCCCAGGAGTGCTCATGTGAGAACAGTTTTTTCGCCAGTAGCCATTTGGACATCTGATCTTTTACCCAAGCAGGAATGCCAGGGTCCTTGAGCAGCCTGGTATTTAGCCGGAAAGGGGGTCTCACCCTTTCAAACTGTTCCAACGCTAATATTTCCATGCCAAGCGGGTAGTGATCAGAGAGATGCTCATTTATGAGGTCACTCCAGATGCATCTGTCCCACACCGCTCCCCTTGCGAGGATGAAGTTCAGTCTTCTACTGGGCGGGAGCACCTGGGTTGCTTGTTTGGGCCCATACCATGTGTGGCCTGGTGTCACCGGGTGCATGGTTCTAAATATATCCGTGAGCCCTTGGGCTCCCATAAAGTTGGTTAGCATATGCGCATCATGGCGAATAGGGGTTGGGGACGGGGAGTCCAACCCTGGGTGAAAGGTGGTGTTCCAGTCCCCTGCGATTACCAGATTTTCTACATCAGGAAGATGGGCTGGGAGTGTAGCGAAAAAATTAATCCTTTCTGCATACTCCACCGGGGCATATACGGACATGAACGCCCAGTCCTCTTTCCCAACCGCCAATTTCCCCCAGACCCATCTGCCGTTTGGGTCCTTATGTGTATCGAGGATCTGAGCATCGAGATCTTTGTGGATAAGTATTGCTACGCCCCCTTTTGAACCGTCCGCTGGGGCCCAAATGATGGGTCCAGTCCACCAGTTGCGCAGGGTTTCTATTTTAGCTTCGTTAAGCTTAGTCTCCTGTATGCATATGATATGTGGGTCATCTTTTCTCGCCCAGGATTTGAATCTTTCTCTTTTGAAGCGGTTGGAGCTGTCCCCCAACCCTCTTAGGTTCCATCTTACTATCTTAATCCTGTTTGGCAGGACCATCAGTGTGGTTGCTGCCGCTCAGGGATTGGATACGGGCTGGGTTTTCCTTGGGTGGCTGGGGGATGAGCACCTGCAGGGATATGAAGTGTTGTAGGTGAGTCGCCATGTCCTCTGCTAGGAAAACGTCGTGCAACTATGATTTGAAAATCCAGTCAGCAACATGACTGGCCGAGATGTCCTGTTTTATTTGGATCTTAGAGAAAGCCATGGATGCAGAAGCCAGCAGTGGAGACATGCCCATCCATTTGAAGTCTTGTTCATATACCTGGTCCTGGGCAGTTTTCCAGGCAGCAAGCTTCACAATTGCAATATGCATGATTAGTGTTTCTTTGTTGCTGATGGGAACTATTTGGCGTCCCATCAACCCTTTGGGGAGGGCTGACGCCTCCCCTCTATCTGATAGGATTTTGGAGTTGATTACCTCCAGGCCTGTGCTTCAGTCGGTTGGGAAGGGACGTCCATAGAGGGGATTCTCAGAGTCCCTTCTTTGTCTTGAATACAGAGTATGCCTGCTGCATCAGTGACCTTTGAGCAAATCAGTGGGACCAGCAAATAAGATATCATTTTACTTTCCTTATCCTTGCGCGAAATCGTTTCTATGGGTAACGCCAAGCTGAGGGATTTCCTCTCTTGCTTATGCTGGAGAGGACGTTTCCTCTTGTTTGGGGACAACTCCTTATCTGATCCCCCCTCTAGGAATTGGGGTGAGCATGGGATGACCTTCTCTGTGCTCACCTTGAGGCGCTTGGTAGCATTGAAATTCATTGGATTCTCAGGGGACAAATCAAGGGGCTTTTTGTGTGCGAGGGATTTATTCTTTTTTTTCTTTTTTGTCCCCTGCTTGAGGCCGTAATCAGATTTAGCATTAAAAAGGAGGGTTGTTTGGGGGTTGTCCGAGTCAGTCTTCTCTGTGCTCTGCCCCCCACCGGGGGACTTATCTTCCTCTGCCTGAGTCCCTTCCTCCCTTTGTACCTGCGAAGGAGGCGGATTGTCTGGGATTGGATTTCTCAATTCTGGGAAACCCAAGTTGACCGACATCCAGCCGTCCTTCAATAATTCGAAGTTGACTTGAGGGGGTTCTTTAGGCTTGATAGAGTAATCCATTCCCGCTGGGGGGGGGGGGTTATCTGAGGAGGAGATATCCATGTCTAACGACCCCTGGCTCCTGTCATTCTGTGAGACCACCTGGTTCCCCTTCCTCTGATTGGTCCCCTCCCTCTCTGTGTTTTTTTCTTCGTCTGTTTCTTTCCGTTTATCCCACTCTTTCATCTTGGAAGAGTCATTCGAGGAAGTGGGAGGCACTGAGCTCGGTCTGGCGCCCTTCTTCTCCCTCCAAGAGAGTGACTTTGTCATACTCTTATTTTTTTAAACTTTTTTGACTCTAAGTCTCTTGTTCGTGGCTGCTGCGTCAGCTCCTGCTGAGGCCGCTGGGAGAATTTGGATATGGGAGGACATGAGTTCCTGCTCACGTTCGGCCTCCTCTTCCTCTGGGGATGTATTCTTCAAGTTTTTTTTCTTGTTTTCCCCAGTGGGGGAGGGAAGGGGGTTACTAGCGGGCTTCTCCTTGATAATTTTCCCCTTCGAAGGGTTGGGATTCAGAAACTTACCCTTTCCCTTCCGGGTATTTTCCCCATCCTGTGAGGTGTTTATTGCCACGATTTTCTTGTAGGATTCTCTCCTTGCTGCTGTTCTCAGCTTGATCGGGCATTCTGGATCGTCCTCGCAGTGGAAGTTTTTCTACATTTCTTACACCAGGGAGAGTCAGCACAGGCCATGTTCAAATCCACCCATCCATCTTCCCCAAGGTCGATGATCAAGTGTTGTTTGA
>BFEA01000268.1:352883-364357 GCA_003427395.1 Chara braunii | reverse complement strand
AAAGTTGTACGTTTTTTTGGTTTTTTTTTTTTTTTTTTTTTTGCCGTGATGTACTACCGGTTGTCCGAGGCCCGGCAATAAAGTCCGAGGCTCGGGAATGTTCCGGCTACCGGTAATCCGAGCCTCGGACTTGATAGCTGGGCGAGGTACTAGTGGCTTAAGGGGAGGTAGGGGTCTTAGGATTTCTTTAGAAAACGGGAGAGGGATAGGACAGTACTATTCGGATTGTGTGGTCTTTATGCCTTGTGGATGTTTGGTTCATGAACCAGGTGCACTCTGTTCCAGTCGGTCATCACAGTATATTGCACAGGGTAGGGAAAAATTGAGAGTGCTATGACTGCTAAGTGGAACAGGTGTTCCTCTCGGATAAAGTAGGTCGGGGCCAGACCACCCGTAGGTCTGTGAGGTAGGGTAGGTAGAGTACTTAGGATAAGGGTTATTTGTTAGATAGAGATTGCAGGGTATAGTAGTGATGATTAAGATGATAAGTGTCGAATCAAGTGAGTTTAAACTAAACCGGTTGATGCTGCCGCGGGATAACCCCGGGTTGAATTGTTGAGGAACCCCGAGGCCAAGTCCCACTAGCAGCGTTGAGTTATCTCAACGCTTGAATCTGGACGTGTTCGTGGAGACGTGCAGTTTAAGAAACTCAACACCATTTCTACACATCTCCACAAAAGCGTCCAAATTCAGGCGTTGAGGTAGCTCAACGCTGTTAGTGGGACTTGGCCTCCGGCCTCTTTCATTGAATTTTGAAATAAAATGAGGACATTAAATAAATAAAAAATTTTCAGAAAAAATAAAATTTAAATTGACGCCGCATGAGAAACATAAAAAAACGACAACAAGGAACATAAAATTTGTGAAAACCTAACAAAAAAAATTGTTAGGTTTGCATTTCTTTTTAAAAAAATTGTGATAGTACATTTTTCAGGCCTCCTACATAAACGAAATTCTATGTGAAGTAAATTAACCGCAAAAAAAGAATAGAAAAATACTTTTTCAGAACCACTTGAAGTGGTGAGGCGAGAAGCAATGTTTTTTACAAAAAATAACTGCCTTGCAAAACACCATTTGTTCAAAAACCAAAATATCTTAATTTTTTGTTTATCTTAAAAAATCATATTTACAGTTCTATAAGGTATGTAGCACGATGAACATATTCGGGGGTTTCCCAAACACGCACACATATTCTCTTGTTCACGAATACATTCGCTTGGATATGTTCACTCATACATCGACGAATATATTATTTTTTAGTGTTTTTTATTAAAACATATTTCCATTTTTCAATTTTAAATCGTGGTTGGCTAAGAATTTGAAGATGTCTCCCAAGCAAAAGTTGTTTGAACTCTTCTTTTACATGACATAATTTTTTTGGCAAGGGTTTTACAATTAACTTAAAAATGAAGTTATATTAATTTATAGTTCTATAAACTAGTTTTCGCAGAGGGTCTGAGCCTGATTTTTACCGACCTGCTGAAAAAAACGTATAGTTTTATAAATGAGTATTCATCGAAACTGTTTTTTTTAACATCTTTCGAGTTGACTTTGCAATCCTTAAAGATTGTCTTGTTTGAGCTATGTCTTTTGTCATACTAAGAACGTCTTGTATTCTTATAACATGCTATTTGTTAGAAAAAAAATTCTTGCACATTTTGAGAATCACTAGACTTTTTCCTCATTCCCCCCCTCCCCTTTCTCCGGAAATAGTTAAAAACGTTTTTTTTTCTGTGTCAAATATAACAGTTTGACTTTTACTTTTTCGTTCTATAAAAAATGTTAGATTTTGTGGTTCTGTAAGGTTTTCACGAATTCAGTATTAAGGGTGAATCGGAACAAATCCGTAGCTTTATCCTACGGAGATGTTACACTCGCCATTGATATCGGGATCAAGCTATTACCCGCCACAGAATCTAAGAGGTACCTAGGGATAAAAGTTTCCTTTGGAGAGTGTTCAGTAGATCAGGCGGCGGTAATTGATAACAGAATCAGGGACAGATGCGCCAAATGGTCTAACAAAAAACACCTTTCGTTATTTGGAAGAGCCCTGGTGGCAAACTGCTCCAAAATCTCAACGGTATGGTTCATCTTTACCATCGGGCAGATCTCCTCCTCACCCGCCAACTTAATCAGATAACTACTAACTAGGTTCATCTGGAAAGGGGACGCTAACATTTCCTTATGTATCAGTAAGGTAGCCTGGTGGAAAATCACTTAGAAAAAAAAGGACGGGGGGTTGGGTATCCGTGACCCGGTTAGGCTAATCATCTCCTCCGAATCCCAACCCTGGATCCAGTTAGCATAGACTACATTGACCAGGGAATGAGACTTCTTTGACCCAGAAGCAGTATGGCACGCCTTGTTGTACCCACCGCTAGTGAAGTCTGTGAAATCCCCCACATGGGGACCAATCCTCAAAGCTTGGTCTAAGATACTCTCTTCCTCATTTGTACCCCCTTCCACTATGTCTGAAATCCTGTCTGCAAGTTTGTTTGAAAACCCATCCATCTTGAATAACCCAGGCCACCCCTTCTCGGTCTCCATCAACCCTGACAATTTTACCAGGAAATGGCTACAAAAAGGGGTGTGGAAAGTTGAACATCTATGGGACACAGCTACTGCAGACTGGAAACCAGAAGAGTACCTAAGAAGGAAGATCAGAGGACTCCACAACGTCGACACTCACCGGCTACTGCTGATTAACGCCATCCCGAATACCTGGAAGGACAAGCTCTGCTCGGCGGCACAAGGAGAAGTCGGGTCCTGGTGGAGGCACCCGGACAACCCCAATGTTTTCTACCAAGTTATGAAAACTAGCGGTAACAGCTCAGCGGAGGCCTCCGTATGGAGGCAATAGAGCAGCCATCTATATTGCGATAATGCATCTGCGGAACACATCTCATTATTACATCATCAGGAAGTGAGAGTCTCACAGACTATCAACAAACAAGGAAGACAAGTCACAACACCGCTCAAGGGCGGTACCCAATTTAGGGATTGGAAACTGGACGAGGTCAAGGTGGGATGGAGGATTACCGCAGAGACCTCTGAGGTCTCAGCTGTTCCTCTCCCAAACTACACTTCTCAAACGGGATACAAACTCTTTTGCAAAGTATCTTCATTGCAGATTAATGTTTGAAATTCTTGGCACAAGCAGTCCCCTGCCTTTCAGTTATCAAACCCGATCCCAACCTGGGTGCAATTCTACATCACTCTAATTATGAGTACACTAGAATCAAAGGTCGCATGTTTACAGTGGTTGCACATGCACAATTGTGTACCCACCGCAGCCTGGTGTGCGAGTAAAGGTATAGATATCCCCACCTCATGCGACGTATGCCCACACTGCTCCTTGGAAGACTCCTCCCACCTCTGGTGGGAATGTGTGGTGGCCAAAGGATTTGGGGACTGGGTAGGCAAAATCTGGTTTCTAGCATATCAAGACGTGCATTTCTGACCAAGGACTTCATCTTCTTCGGAGATCAGGGCAGTAGCCCAAAAAGCCGGATAGCAAATAAATTCAGAATTGTTGGTTTTCGGGTCCTCTGGTTGGCCGGTAGGGATCGTAGATTTTGCGGGATCTCATGGTTAATGGTCAATTCCCAGGATTCGGAACAACTTCAAGTTTAAGCTGTCTGTTAGAAATCTGATTTTGGCAGAATATAGAAAGAAGAAAGCAGGGACTCCCTTGATAGATCTGTCTGAGTCCTCCTTTTTGAAAGCCTGGGTCTCAGAATACAAGTGGGTTTCACTCAGTTAGAACAGGGACGAAAAAGACTACTTGGTGCTCCCGCAAGACACTTTGGCAGTATGTTTTTGATGTACACTCATGATATAAGGGACGTTGGACCTGTTTTCCAGCAGGTGCAGCTCCCTACCAATAGAATGGAGTAAAAAAAAAAAAAAAAAAAAAATCGTTGATATTTCAGTGGTAGGGGCTGTGAATTTGACTGTGGAGTTGGCTGCAGGGTGAAATCTAGTGGTACCCTCGATGTGCTTGGCCGGTGATGCTTTGCCCACCGAGGGCCCCACCTAATTTTGTGAGGGACACTGGGCCCGGTTTCCAGCTTTTATAAATACACTTCACAGAAAAAAAAAAAAAAAAAAAAACCGACAACATCAGCCGTGTCGTCTGCTGCAACCCTCGTTCAATTTCACGATTTTTCTCTCCCTTTTTGTTTCTCTCGCCCTCATTCTTTTTTTTTTTTACAAAGGAGAGGGGCCCTGAGGGCTTCATTCATTATGTAATAGTTGAGTACAAATTGAGGTCGGGAATTCCTCAAACAACACAACCCGGAAAAGGAAAGATACTGGGGGCACACCCCAACTCAGATCTGGTGTCGGGAAGTTATATGTCCAAGAGCAGAAATGGCCAAATCTAGACCGCTGCTCTGAAATATCCTCGACCCTAAAACAAAAAGGTTGCCTACAAGGCCAGTAAATCCAAACAATTCGAAATTAAGTAAAAGAAAGCCAAAGCAACTAAGCAACTAACCTACAAAAAAAAGGGAAAAATGAACAAACAACAAATTAAGGAACTATCACATCTATAGTGCAAAAATCCCGAGGGTCAAAGTTTCCCACAAAACATAGAATCTATCTAAGTGGTATCACCTCATTACTACAAGTTCCCTAGCAGACCACCTAAATCGGTGGTAGTCTCTTCATGAGACTTCAGTAACCGCTCAAACGCTCCCTCCACCTTCGAGCCCTTTGCCTGTCTACTGTGACTGAATCTGCAACCGAGCGTTCAAGTTGGAGCTACAAACCTAATCCTTAAATAACCAATCATTCAGTCTCACTTTCCCTTCAACTATAGAGGCCATCTTGTCCTGTATACACCAAGTTTCTTCAAACCATTGTATCCCCGTCT
Organism: Chara braunii; assembly: GCA_003427395.1. Classification (NCBI taxonomy): domain Eukaryota; kingdom Viridiplantae; phylum Streptophyta; class Charophyceae; order Charales; family Characeae; genus Chara; species Chara braunii. The sequence continues at coordinate 359,481 of BFEA01000268.1, read as the reverse complement.
CCCTGTTTTCTGACTTGGTCACCTTTTGTCGTCAATCTGCCAGTATTGCCTGACGAATTCCTTGCCTTATTGAAGATCGAATATGCTTATTTGTCCACTCTTTTCCGTTAAAGACCTGATAATTTCTAACCTGCCAAATTGTTGCAAAAAACATCGCTCTTAAGGTCTGGGCAGTGTATCCCACTCCTTTGCTAATCGACATTCCTTATGGAATCCCCCCGAGTAGAGTCCACAACTTAGTCCATTCGAAACTGTTACCAGCAATGAGAATCCATTTGTCAATCTACCACTTCCAAATTCTGGTAGAGGCTAGACAGTCCCACCAGAGATGGATAGTGGATTCAAAGGCCCACCGACACCTTTGACACGTCATGTCCACCTTCATTCCATGTTCTACAAGCCACACCGCAGAGGGTGTAGAAACCATAGTGAGTAGCCACAGGATTGAGGCATGCCGCTGGTTGGGAATAAGCTTTAACTGTTGCCAGCAACTATCAATAGCTGTTGAAATTAGCAAGGGGTCAACTGTTAACTGAGCTTGCCATCTTGTCCTTGCCACAATTTTTGAATCTTTAGTAGGGGGTCTGAGTGCATATCCCACTTTCTGCGTATATTCTAGTAGGCATATACTTCGGTCCGACTTACTTGCAACTCTCCATTCCCATTTTATTGGGTTCAATTTCAGTTCACTGACCGGTCTTCCTCTGAAAAGAATCTTACATGAGGAGGTTCCTTCAATATTTAAATCTTCAATTACTCTGATCTGAAACAGCGGGGCCGACAAGGGAGAGGATAAGCCAGTGTCATCTTGGCTGACATAAAAGTTGTCAGAGATGGAGCAACTTTGGAAAATTCGTTTCCCATCAGCTTAATTTTTTTTTTAACTTCCAGGCGGATGTCGAAGGTTCTAGTTCGTTAGTACAATACCACGTAACAGGTGGATCTGTTATGTTGGATTGTAGCAGTCCCTTCCATTTCTGCGGAATCTCATCGATGATGAGATTCCTCTTTGTGGTGAGATCTCTCACTTGACCCAATGATAAACATAGTTCGTTCTCTGTTTTCCAACTTCCTAACAAATTATCCCACATGTTGCTTACTCGTACAATTTCCTTCTCAATCCATGTTCTTCCGAAACTTCCTGTTGCTGTATCGACTTTGAGCCAGTCTCCAGATGGTTGACGAATGTGGGGATTCTCAAATACTGGTTTATTTAAAACCTCGGCTTTCGTTTCAGGCTCAACCCATGTATCCGGTCTCAAGAGTTTCCACGCCTATGTTACCGCTCTCCAAAAAGGGGATTTGATGTGTCTGCGTTAGAAGGAGTGGAGTAAAAAACAAATCCAGACATCTCCAGGTCTGGACAAGTTCCACTCGTTGGCCAAAATATGCTCTGCTAGTAGTACCCAGTGAGGTTCAGGGTCTTCTAAAACGGCATTTATAAGCCATTTTATCAGCATTGCATCATTTTGACGTTTAGAGTCCAGAATGCCCAGTCCCTCTTGGTCCCGTGACAGACATAGCGATTCTCATGCAATTTTGGACAAGAAATACTCATCTTCCGCTGCATAAGGTTTCCACAAGAATTTTGCGGTTTTTCTCTTTACCAAATTGTATAGTTGTTTACTGAATTCCCTTACGGTCCCTACAAACCAAAACAGGTCACCATTGATGACCAAACCTCTTCCAAATAGTGATAGGTGAGGAGCTTTACCCCAAGAAACGACTTTGTGGATTGACTTTTGGAATATAATATTGTCTTGATCTGCTTCACATGACAAGAGCGAAATCTGTACACCTAGAAAACGCTATGATTGGGGTTCTTCGATTCGCTTCATTCCCCATTCCACAACTATGTTGAATGAGGGTGGGAGAAAGAAAACCGATTTGTGCCAATTCACTGAGGCCTCAGAGAGGGTAGTGTATTGGTCCAAACAGGATTCCAGCGCTCCCAGAGATTCACTGTTGTTCCCGACCACTGCAAAGAGGTCATCGACTAGTGCTTTTGTCTTGTATTGTGTGTGCCCAGTAGGGAAGCCCTGAATCTTTGGGTGATTGAGAATGCTATTTAACAGACCCTCCATTTGGATAACAAACAGGAGGGGGTGCAAAGGACAACCTTGTCTCAGCGATCGGATCAACGTAAATTCATTGGACAATCGACCATTAATCATTACCATCGCAGTTGACATTGTGTACATCGCGATCACCCAAGTACAAAACACTTCCCCAAAACCCATCACTTTCAATGTTGTAAGCACGTAGGACCAATTTACCCTATCATAGGCTTTCTCGAGGTCGAGAAGAAAAACCGTTAAGTTTAGATCCTCATTGTGAATAATTTCGAGCGTTTCAATCGCTGTGACAATATTAATAAAGGTCGATTTGCCTTTTACAAAAGCTGCTTGATCAGGATGAACCAGATCAGGCAGGTACCGACCTAACCGTCTAGCCATGATCTTTGCCAATAATTTATATGAAACATTAAGCACAGAAATAGGCCTTCAATTTCAAATTTCTACCCTGTTACCTTTCTTAAATAAGACTGAAATGATGCCTCTGCACATACTAGTGGATAAAATCCCTCCGGTCAAGACTTCATTGTACATCTGCATCAAGTTTTCACCCACCTGATTCCAAATCGTTAGATACACTTCGACTGGCAGGCCATCGTCGCCGGGGGATTTCCCCTTTGACATGGCCTTACGGGCTTTCAATGCTTCCACAACAGTGATCGGGCGATTAAGGTCTAGCCTGCCTACCATGGAGAGATGAACAGTGGTCTGTTCCCAGTGGTCACTGTGTAAGTGCAGGTCGTTGGCTATATCAGCGCCCTGCAATCGTGATGTTAAAATGTCCTTATAATAGGCAGCTGCATAAATGCATAGACTACTTGGATCTTTCGCTTTGATTGCCGTTTGATCAAAGGGGTGACTTAGCTCTCTCATGGGGACTGTTAAGCGACGAGGGATTAATTTTTGGAATGATTCCTTCGTCATACGGTTATAGACGGTAATGCCTTTGACTCTCAGTCTCTCAGCCCACACTTCGGAGTTCTTCTTCTGGAGATTATCCCATTCTGTCAGCAACTTCGCCCTTTCTTTACCCCAAACCGAATTGGAAATTGGGTGTTGTGTCATCCTGAGCTCTGCGTATGTAATCTTCTTTATCAGAGTCATCTCTTCTTGATTACGCTGGTACGATTCTATTCTTGAGAACACAGATAACAAATTTGAGAATATACGTGAACCGTTTTCCCACCATTCGGCCTCTGATGCAAAAGAGGACCGAGCTTCTTGCCAACTTTCCCAAAAATTCCTCATCCATGTTACTAGCCCCTCATCATCCAAATTCTGAGTGTTGAAACGAAAGATTCCTTTTTCCCGAGAAAAGTCCGTGGATATAACAGTCATTAGGACAGGTTTATGATCCGACATTGGGTGGGATTTTTCACAGATCTCCGTAGTAGACTCCCATAGATTATGAGTCGTTAGAAAATAATCCAGTCGTCTGCTGATTACTCCCACGTCCTTTCTAGGGTTGGAAAGCCATGTAAATCCGTCCTCATTCGGGCGAGTTAGTCTATAGGGGTCTATTAGTCCCAGGGTCTCCATAATCTGAGTGAGTGCCACTTTATCCCTAGGACAATCAAGTGTCTGTGAGGACATCGAGATGTCCAGGGATGAGTTCCAATCACCTGCCAGGATTATCCGTTCAGAGTCCGGCAAAACATACAACAGATCTTGAAAGAAAATAGTGCGAAGTTGAGAGTCAGTAGGGGCGTAGATTGAGGCAATTAGCCATTCTTTTTCGTTAATTAACAGCTTTATCCAACTCCATCGACCCCACAGATCAGCATAATAATCCACAATTTCAGCATTTAAATTTCGATGGATAAGAGTACCAACGCCTCCTCTCAAGCCAACAGCTGGGGACCACAGTTGTGGACCATCCCACCAGTTGCCCAGGGCATTAATTTTCTCTTCGCTTAGTTTTGTCTCTTGGATACATGCTATGTGGATATTATGTTCATGTATGTAAGTTTTTAGCCTTTCTTTCTTGAACGTTCCTGTTGTGTCCCCTATACCCCGTAGGTTCCAACTCACTAGTCTGAGCTTATTCATGGTTTATTATCTGCTCGTTTCGCCTCTCGTCAACTGTTGGATTGGAGAGAGGGTCGGGTTGTAATCTTCCATTGGCCAAAGGGAGGTCAAAGCCTCTCTGACAAATGAGGAGCTCAATTTCTTCTCTTTTGGGAGGCGAGATTCAGATCTCAGAGGTGGGATTCGAATTCGATTCAGTTCCTGGCGCTTTTTCTCGATAAGCCATGCAGTTGGGAGGAGGCGCAAGCCTTCAGACTCAAGTTGTTCGAGCTGACCCAACCTGAACCTGACATAGACTAACGGTACGAAAAACTTATTTTTTTTCCCTCTGAAGTCAGGGTTTTCGACGATCAATCGGACCATAACGAGATCTGGGATCAGACAAAAGGAGAACTTATTTGTTATAGCAGTACGAATCAAAGTGGTTGTGGCCGAAGGCATAGGCATGTCTGGAGAAAGGAGGCTTACCATATTAGGTGTACCTTCCGGGTCTGCAAATGCCACAAACCAAGTTGCATTTCGTATTGCCACACAAAATATTGGGAGAATTCGATTCTCAATATCATTCAGTTGCCCTTTCGACAGTGCAACTGGGACTCGTTTCCGTGTAGTCTTCTGGCCTGGTGTCCCAACTGATTGGATTTCACCCGAGTCTTGAGATGATGATGTGGACCGTTCTCCTTCCAGATGGCCACCTCCCGATGCAAAACTTCCTTCTTCATGTAGTCTTCTTTGTTTGCCAGGAGTACTGGTGCGGCTTCTCGATGGTACAGGAGCGGCCGCATCTCTAACCGTGTTATTCGGTCCAGGGAGACCAACTGTTCCTTGTCCTCCAATCATGGCTTCAGAAGTCGCTGGTATCCCAGATGTTGACGGTCCTCTCGTGGTAGTTGGAACAGCTGGTGTATAGGCCATGCTTGGCCCTCCCAGATGATTTCGAAGTGGTACGTACGTAGTGAACGCCGAGGGCTGGGCGCGAATGTTTTGTGGGGGGGTGTGCGCACTCTCGCCCTCATTCTCTTGCTCGCGTACTGTCGCTTGTTGCTTGCGAATGTTTTGTGGGGGGGTGTGTGCGCGCGCGCGGGCGCTGGGCGCCCTGCGGCTGTGCGGTTTCATGTGCTCTCCCAATCCCGGTACCGCTCGTTGGGCCCTCTTACTAACTAGATCCCCATCCCGATCCCCATCCCGATGCCGAATCTCCCGCTCCCGAATCACGATCCCGATCCCGGATCTCCGGATCCCGAATCTTTGTCTCCCACCTTTTCCTCTCCTCCTCCCGCCCCTCGACTTTCGTCTCAATTCCGATTCACCCTTCCGTCCACGTGAGCGATTGCCTTAGCTAGATCCCGACCCCGTTCCCGATCCCGAATCTTGCCACGTCAGCGATTGCCATAGCCATTCCCTTCCCTTTTTTCCTTCCCCACGACTTCCCTATTGCTGACGTGGATTGGAGAGAAGTGCCATTTTGCTGACGTGGAAGAAGGAGAAAACAAAGGTAATTAAAAAAAAAGAAAAAGAACGCAAAGGTCGACGGCCAGATCAGCGGCGGTGGAGAAGGCGGGAAGAAAGAAACAAACCAGGATGAGGAGATACTCACACGAGGACTTTTGTAAATGTATCTGACTGCAATTACGGCGAGACCCAGATGAATCTGATCGCAATTGCGTTCACAGCTGAGGACAAAAGGTCGTTGTGTGAGTATGCGCTGAGGTTGAATTGCTAGTGTGCCTGTGCGCTTAGGCTGTGCTCCGCACGCGTAACACGTGGTCCGAGCGGTCGAGAGATCGGGGTTGGGAGAGAGAGGCACATAGATAGACAGATAGATAGATAGATAGATAGATAGATAGATGGATGGATAGATTAGATAGATTAGATAGATATAGATAGATAGATAGATAGATAGATAGATAGATAGATGAATGGATATATATATGGATAGATAGATAGATAGATAGATAGATAGATAGATAGATGGGTAGATAGATAGATGGATCGATAGATGTATAGATTAGATAGAGTAGATAGATTAGATAGATAGATAGATTAGATAGATAGATAGATTAGATATATGAGATAGATTAAATAGATAGATAGATAGATTATATAGGTAGATAGATGGATGGATATATATATGGAGAGATAAATAGATAGATATATATGGATAGATAAATAGATCGATAGGTAGATATATAGATAGAAGCGTAGATAGATAGATAGATAAATAGATGGATATATATATAGATAGATAGATAGATAGATAGATAAATAGATAGATGGATAGATGGATAGATAAGTAAATTTTCACCCTTAGCTGCCGGGTCGGACGTACGATCGGGATTGCAGACTGATGGGGACGGTTTAACGCATGCGGCATGCGTGCCTGCACACACATTTTGGGACAGACAGACGCGGAGAGAGAGAGAGAGAGAGAGAGAGAGAGAGAGAGAGAGAGAGAGAGAGAGAGAGAGAGAGAGAGAGAGAGAGAGAGAGAGAGA
>BFEA01000268.1:335356-347409 GCA_003427395.1 Chara braunii | reverse complement strand
CCCCCCCAAAAAAAAAAAAAAAAAAGAAACACCTATCAAACCGCCAGTTGCGCCTCCCTTCCTCCGAAACGTATGTATGTGAGATTGCGAAAACATGAGAGAATGTGAAAATTTAGGGCGAGATTGTGAAAACATGAGAGAATGTGAAAACAAAGGCTCGTCCTACGGGACCAATGGGGTACCAGGGGGATTGTGCTAAATTCCGCTTATCTCAACTTTAAGGAGCGCCCAACTTTAAGGAGCATTAGCTGTAGTTTGAGAATGTGTTCGATTTCAGATAGGCGCCAGGCGTTCTATTCTTTATTTTTAAAAGAACTGAAAAGGTGATTTTTTTTCAATTCCGATGTCCAGGGACGAAAATTTCCTAAAAGAACGAGGGAGGGAGTTAAAAAAAAAAAAAAAAAAAAAAAAAAAAAAAAAAAAAAGACGAACTGAATGCATATTTCGATCAAAGCCGCCTTCTTCAAAGTATGCTGGCGATGGGACCATGGAGAAGGAAAAAAAACGAAGGGAAGTGACGTCTCATGCTGGGCAGCGTGGGGTGAGTGCCTTTTCTTTTGGTTTGTACAAATAGGCCCCCATTTTAACGCCCCTTAAACCCTTCTTAAACCCCCTCTAGACCCCTGTAAAAGCCTTTCACCTATCATCCTCCCAGTCAGGGTGCCTGGACTGTCTTTTTTTTGGCTGCCCGCACGGCGCGGGCAAGGTCTTGGGCCAGGCTGTGGCCGGCCCCAGCACAAAAATGAAAAAAAACATATATTTTTTAATCATAAAATTCTTGAAAAAAATATATGTTTTGTAGAATTGCGATATAAGCAACTCTTGGCTGAGGATCGCTTAGGAAACTCCGTATGAAAGGAAAAAAAATATTAAAAAAAAATCATAAAAATGATTAAAAAATCTTGAAAAATATATGTTTTGTAGAATTGCGATAAAAGTAACTCTTGGTTGAGGATCGCTTAGGAAACTCCGTATGAAAGGGAACCAAAAAAAAAGAGGAACTGCGATGAACCTCCCCTCAATGGACATGACAATCATGCATGCGCAGCAGAACTTTCGTGTGAGAGTTCACCCTTGAAACCGAGAGAGTGGAAAATTGATCAGGGCAACAGAAAACCCCGAACAATTATTATTATTTAATTATTATGCAAATAATTGTTTTTGCATCCAGGGGCATCAGCTGCATCCACTCCCGACCCCAATCAGGTTAAGTAACCGCCCCCTCTCCTCGTGTGACTCTCTCTCTCTCTCTCACTCTCTCTGAACTCGTCTCTCTCTCTCTCTCTCTCTCTCTCTCTCTCCTCACTTGTATCGCTCTGTCCTGGCTGCGCTCCCTCTCTCTCCTAGCTTGAGGTCTACCCTGAATACAACGGCGATGTAACTGGCCGAAGCTTCGTGGGTATGGCCACCTTCTACCTCCTCCCTCTCCTAGCTGGGGATGTCTTCTCTCTTGCTGGCGCCTGCTTCTCCTCCGGTCATTACCCTCTGTCCAAGCCACACTATCACACAAGGAACCGGCAGCCCTCCCCCCTCTCCTAGCTATGGATGTCTTCTCCCTCGCCGGCGCCTGCTTCGCCTCTTGGCGCCACCCTCCGTCTGAGGCGGGCTATCGCACAAGCAACCAGCAGTGCTTCCACAACTTTGGGGATGCACAACTGGTCTCCCTTTGCACTGTAGCAGCTATAAATAGAAGCTGCTGACCCGCTTCGCCTGCATCGGACTGGCGCCGGTCGTCCACGGCCCAGGCTGCATGTTGTGTCGTTCCAGAAGTCTCTGGACTTTCTTGGGACGCTGGTGCAACATTGGGCTTTGGGGCTTGACTTTCGGTGTCGGTATGGGTGGACAATTACTGACCTGCGGTGCTTCCGTACCCGACTCTACCGGACTGCCACGTTTTGGCCTACAGAGGTCTACGGGATGCTACTGACCCGGGGACTCGACCTACTGGGACCTAGTGGGCCTGGGCCCAATTGGCACTCTGGGACAAGAACTAGGGACGGACACTGCATGAAATCCTTTCACTTCCGCTTCTTCCTCTTCGCCCGAATACCATGCACCCTCGATATGAATGTACATTACCGGAGTTAGAGCCTTGTATACATTCACGATGAGGCTGCGTGGTGTTTGGAGGAAGATGGGCGTGAAGGGAGAGACGACGCTTCTTAGCTTCAGTCGAGCCGGCGTAATTTTGAGGTCCTCTGAGAAAGTTTCTATAATGTTAATACCCTAGCGTAGCCTGGGACCGGGACTTTTGGACTCTGGGACTGGGTCTCGGGACTGCTCATAGTAGGAGACTATGTGTGGTGGTGTCTCCGCTAACTCATCCTGGTAGCTTTGGCAGAAGTTATATGAATGGCTACGGGGACGAATCTGACCCGTAAGATATGAAAGGTTCATGGGCTGGCTGACCTGCCTGGTACTCACCTGGGACTGTTGATCCAATGGTCAAGGGTTCAAATGTCATTGACTTCAGCAACATTTGGGACTTGAGGGTTGGTTGGTTAGCTGTGTGGCTGTCTATGTAAAGACCCGAAAGATCTCTGAAGAGAGATGACCGAAAGATCCCTGAATAGAGTGGAGGGTTTTTGAGGGTGCGGGATAAAGGGGAGGACGATTGGTTCCGTTGCTAGCTATGTTCTTGATGTCATGGTCCGGTACGCAGTGACTGACGCTGGGCGGCAAGAAGAAGTGGAAGACGGCATTGAAACATCTGCATGGTTATCTCTTCTCTCCGAGTCAACACTTTGACGTTGTTGAGTTGTTGAGGCCTTTTGTGGCCGTCGTCTTCCGAGGAATTGGAGGATCAGACAAGGGGGGGAGAAGTACAAATTGAGTTTCCAGGTGCTACCCTTTGGGGCGCGAGGGGGGTGGAGAGGGTTGTGCATGCCAGGGGTTCAACGATGGGCAGTTTGTTTGGGACACGACTGCGGATCAGACAGGGAAGGGGGAGAGGGTTGCATGCCAGGGGTTCAACGATGGGCAGTTTTTTGGGACACAGCTGCAGATCAGCAGACTTGGAAATGGAGATCATAACACAGGGAGAGAAGGCATGGTGTGCGCTGCGGTAAAAGTTCACATGGAATTCGTTCGTTAAGTTGAGTGCATCTCTCTTCTTGTTGTTTCGAGTCGGGTCGGAACGACTCTCCCTAGCTTATTGGATTTCTAGTATGGCCCTCGCGTGTAAGGTTTATTCACGCGGCCAGGTCGGGGAATTTTCAGCGCCTGTAGCCTCTTGTCATGAAATCCCGACTGAAAAGTCTAATTTGGCGTCAGTTTCGGTGAGCTGTGGTGTGGTAGGTGCAATGGGGTGATGGGTTGCTCTCGTCTGATGGGAATCTCGTTTGCCTACTCCCATTGCTTGTGTCCTATGGATTGCTTCTTGCCCCGTGGAACGGGATCACACTCTCACTCGCTGACAAAAAACTCAGCCACTTAACCAAGCAAGGAACCAACCACCGCCAATGATTTGCGGCTTGGCGATTCGTCTCAAAGTGAAGGCTGCTCGGCCGTCGTTTGTTGGTTGGCAGGAAAGAGCATAAGCGGACACAACACCATGGCGGCTGCGGCGGTGGATCTGCGATCGGATGAAGGGCAAACATGGGTGCTGCAGTGTCTGCAAGCAGCACTAGCATCAGACACTTCCTTGAGGAGCAGCGCAGAGGAGGCCCTTCGGATGGCTGCACGGCAACCTGGTTATGGAATCTCCTTGTCCAAGGTTGTCCTTTCCGGTGAAATTTCGTACGGGGTGCGCCATTTGGCCGCCGTCGTCCTGAAGCAGTTTGTCAAGGAGGCGTGGAAGGCGGGGGACGGCTTGGAGAGCGACAAATCGGCAACGCAAGCCAATCATCAACAGTTGACGGTTGCTCATGCGGAGGACAAGGCGTTCATTAAGGAGTTCCTACCGAATGCACTCGGCGATCCGGAGGGGAAGATCCGTACCGCAGTTGGGATTGTCGTTGCGACGATTGCACAGAAGGACTGGCCAGAGGAGTGGCCTGGACTCATGGAATTTCTCCTTTCTTGCATCCGCGACCACTCGTCCGTCGATCGAGTCCATGGCGCTCTGTGCTGCTTATCCCTGTTCGCTGATGAGATAGACGACTCGCAGATGCCGTCGCTTGTCCCTGTGCTGTTCCCGGGATTGTTCGAGGTCATTTCCTGTCCAGAGGTGTATGGAGTGTCCGTACAGCGCCGGGCACTCGTGGTGCTCCACAGTTGCGTCTGCACGTTGGGCATCATGAGCGGCGAGTTTCAGAACGAGACCAAGGCACTGATCTCCCCCATGCTCATGTCCTGGATGGCATACTTCAGCACCGTTCTGTCAAGGCCGACGACCACGGACAATGCCGACGATTGGAGCCTGAAGATATGGGTCCTTAAGGTACTCATGCAAGTGGTGGTCAACTTTCCCAAGCTGGCTGCCTCGCACATGCCAAACGTGCTGCCGCCCTTGTGGCAGCTGTTTGTTGGCTGTGCCGCTCTCTACGACGAGGTCGCAGGTGCGGAATCGTCCCAGGACCTTGTCGACTCCGATGGAGGCGAGCTCAGTCTTGAAGCTGTCATCGTTCAGATCTTTGAGTTCCTTATTTATCTCGTCGGACAGCCTCGGTTCCACAAAGCAGTCGTGGGGAGCGTGGGCGATCTTGTGTATCACTCCATCGGGTGCATGAAGCTGACGAGGCATCAGGTGGAAACCTGGTCAGCGGATCCAAACCAGTACATCTCTGACGAGGATGACCTGACATTCAGTTGCAGGGTTTCTGGGGCCATGCTGCTGGATGAGCTTGCTGCAGCTTTTGACAATGAAGGAGTAGCAGCGATCCAACAGGCAGTGCAGAAGAGGTTGGAGGAGGCGTCTGCAGCAAGACGAGCTGGGAATGCTGACTGGTGGAAGATCAGAGAAGCTGCCATTCTCGCGATAGGGGGAGTGTTCGAAGCGATTCTAGAGGCGAAGGACGCTGAGGGCACGAACAGAGCATCCAACTTTCTCTCCACCCTGCTGGAAAGTTTTCTGCGAGAGGATCTTGGCAATCCCAGCGAATCTTCCCCATTTCTGCAGGGCCGCGCACTCTGGGCAGCATCTCGGTTCTCGGCTGGTGTCCCAGGAGACAGAGTCGTTCCTTATCTTGAGGCAGCTGTGCGGGGCTTGGCACCCGGGAATCCTGTGCCAATCATGGTTGGCGCCTGCAGGGCGGTCTCTGAGTTCTGCCCAAGGATCAACAAAGACATCCTGCGTCAGTGCCTGCCCGCCATCTATCAGGGAATTGGTGGCCTTCTGCAGCAGGCAACCGAAGAGACCCTCCATTTGGTCCTGGAGACGCTCCTTGTTGCTGTGAGGGGGGATGCTGCAACTGCCGCAGCTATGGAGCCATCAGTGTCCCCTGCAGTCCTCAATGTCTGGGCCGCTCATGTGACGGATCCGGTCATCTCCGTTGATGCTAGTGATGTTATCGAAGCCCTCGCTGAGATTCCCGAGTGTGCCGAATCGCTCGTTGCCAATGCACTGCCTGCGCTGGCAAAAATTTTGTCGAACCCTGACCAGCAGCCGTCAGGGATGATCGAGGGTGCATTGGACATGCTTACCATGTTCTTGCTCAAGGCACCGGTGCACGTAGTGCGCAACATGTACGAGACATGTTTCACTGCTGTGTCGTTGTTGGCGATGAAGAGCGATGACAATGGGGAACTGCAGTCAGCAGCGGAGTGTCTGGCGGGCTTCCTGCGGGCAGCAGGTCCAGGTATCCTGGAATGGGACACATGTGGGCCCGATGCCACGCTGAAGCGTCTGCTGGAAGTTTGTGCGAGGCTGTTGACGCCAGATCTGGATGCTTCAGCAGCCCTGTACGTAGGCAACCTTCTTGTTCAGTTGCTGCGCCAACTTCCGGGATTGATGGCCCCCCATCTGCAGAACCTTGTCAGAGCATTGACAATCAGGATGTCGAGTCGGAGCACCCCCAATTTGGAAGCGGCGCTCATCCTTGTGTTCGCACGGCTGGTCCACATGAGTGTTCCAAATGTTGGCCAGTTTCTGGACCTGCTAAGTTCAGTGCCAGTCGACGGGCATGGGAATGCACTCTCCTTTGTGCTGTCGCACTGGGTTGAGCAAGAGGATCTTCTCCATGGGGAGTATCAGATGAAGGTGGCTTACACGGCACTGGCTCTCATTCTTGCATCGCGCGATCCCAGGATGGCTGCTGTGCAAGTCAAGGGTCAGATGGTAAAAAACGCAGAAAAAAGTGGCATCGTCACCCGATCAAAGTCGCGATCCTCACCGGAGCAGTGGACGACCGTGTCGCTCCCGTCAAAGATTCTAGCCATTCTCGCAGACGCTCTCAATGGGACACAGGAGGGGGCAGGTGTTGGATTGATTGGAGACGAGGAGTGGGACGAGGCCGGCGATGACGATGAGCTAGACGATCAAGATGCTGAAGTCGTAGAAGAGCACCAGAGAATTTCAGGTGCAGAAACAGGCAAATCAGTTTTCCAACCTGCCGAAGCGTTGAAGGGACTCCTGTCGGACGTGCTCGAGGACGGCGACTTCTTTGAAGACCCAGATGCTGCCAATGATCCGATTAACAAGATCGACCTCGCAGTGTACCTGAAGGAAGCTATTAAGCAATTCGCTTTGCAGGACAAACATGCATTCGAAGAGCTTTGCAAGCAGCTGACCGAAGCGCAGAAGTCGGTTGTGTATGGGGCAGTTCAGACGGCAGCCGCCTGAGTTTTTGAGTGAAAAAACTGTGGTACACTTGCCGCTATCTGCGTACACTTGCTCTTCAGGCATCGCTGTAACCTCAAAGCCTGTGTCGCCTCATTGTTGTTCCTCCCGGCTACTTCTACTCTTCCCATGAGAACCCACCCCTTCACACCTTCACAGATGGGATACCTGGGATACCAAGTCCCCAAGTATGCCTATCATAACTGAGTACCTATGGTACGGAGGAGGAGGATGTACGTCTTCAATCTGAGCGAGTGCACATGCCAGAGAAGGGCGAGCTCCCCTGTGCGTTTATCGTTCAGCCTCCATACAATTTCGCCGTCTTGCACCACCTATCATCTCTTTTCCCCCGGATAAAACGTAAGTCATTATTCCCCTATCTAGAATGGAAGTTGCCGCAAATACAGCTATGATGACTGGTCGTTCTATTTGGGGAACCTGGTCCTCAGAACATGGAACCAGATCCTCAGAGTGTGAAACCTGGTCCTCGCCTCGGTTCTCAGAGTGTGGAATCCAGTCCTCAGAACCTAGAACCAGATCCTCTGAGTGCGGAACCTGGTACGCAGAACCTGGAACCAGATCCTCTGAGTGTGGAACCTGGTCCTCAGATTCTTGAACCACCAGATCCTCTGAGTGTGGAACCTGGTCCTCAGAACCTGGAACCAGATCCTTGTGGAACCTGATCCTCAGAACCTGAAACCAGGTCCTCAGATTCTTGAACCAGGTCCATGGAATGGGCAACTTGGTCCTCAGAATCTTGGGTCCGTGGTTCTCAGAGAGTGGAGTGTGGTCCTCAGAGCCTGGAACCAGGCCCTTAGAGTGTGGGACTTCGTTCGTGGTGGAACTGGGCCCTCAAGGTGCAGAAGCTGGGCATCATAGTGGGAAATCTGGTCCTCAGTGGGCGGAAGCCGGTGCACTGGAGTGCGGAAGCGGCTCCTCACTATCTCACTACTACTATGGTCTACCGGATGGAACAGCAGCTGACTACAGATGGCGATTAAGGCGCATGGGTGGGAGAGAGGAAGCAGGCATTTTCCTGACAAAGGAATGACCTTGCATTTGTTTTGTTTTTTTGAAAGAATTGGATAGTGTATGTAGGAGTATGTAGCGGAACCAACTTGCCTAGCTCAGTCGGTACACCCATGAACTGTTGATATACAGACCTGAGTTGGAATCCAGATGCAACCAGATGTTTGGATGGTATGCAGTTCAGCATCTTGTAGTATGAGAGAGAGAGAGAGAGAGAGAGAGAGAGAGAGAGAGAGAGGTTGGGAGCACATTGAAACGGAGAGGTGGGTGGCGGGCAGGTGATGTGGAGGGGCTGTTTTTTCTCAGCCATAGTCCACAAGCCTTCTCCTTTCTTTTCGCCGGCTTCCGTATTTTTGGAGTTATTTTTGTCCTTGTCATCCATGGGAGAGAGAGAGGAGTACGTAGGTCATCTCTGTTGTTGTTGTTGTTGTTGTTGTTGTGGAGTTTGCGGATCTTTTCTTACTTCTGTTTTTGACAGGGTTGACATCAACGCTTTGCGGCATCCTCAGCTTTGGATTTTCTCTGCTCTTTGACATGCGCAGAGTCCATCTCTGTTGTTGTTTTGGAGTTCGTTTTCGCCTTTTTGTTTGCTTCTTTTTCCTAAGTTTTTCACGGTTTGGCTTCGATGCGCCAAGGAAGCGAAAGGGATGTGTGTTCTCTTTTCCTTCTTCGATTGGTGATAGGCATATCAGAGTTTTTTCTGCTCTTCGACATGTGCAGAGTACATCTCTGTTGTTGTTTTGGAAATCGTTTTCACATTTTTGTTTGCTTCTTCTTTTTCTTAAGTTTTTCGAGGGGCTGTCTTCAATGCGCCAAGGAAGTGAAAGGGGTGTGCGTTCTCTTTTCCTTCTTCGATTGGTGATACGCATTGCACCAACCAAGCATAGCCAGGAAGCAAGCTGTAGACTAGTACGGAGAGATGTTGGTCGGTTGCTCTTTGCTCCATAGCCATTGCCTATTGCCCTACCGTCTTCACCCCGAATATAATGCCCGGTCATTCTAGCTGTATTTGGGGCACTTTCCAGTCCAGGCGTAGCGATAACGACCCGGCGTTCTATTCGGGTGAAGACGGTAGTGGTGGAGCATCGGTTTCGTGCCGGAGTGAATTGATTGATCGCTTTTGCGATCTGGGAAAATGAGATTTCGGTTCCAGCAGAGATCGCAGTCTAGAGATTCGACAAGAAGAGAAAATGCGCATTGGTGTTTGCGCATTGGTGTTTGCTCATCTTCCAAGGAGAGCTATAATGAGACATATGGAGAAGTGGATGGATGGATCGATAGGAAAAAAAAAAGAGTCCCTTGCGACATCTTTTTTAATTGGGACGATTCGGAAAAGATTAGCATCGCCCCTGCGCAACGATGACACACATAAATCGAGAAATTGTCCACAGTTACTCCAGAGTCCAAACTCAGTAAGTAAGTGAAAAATAGATCGATAGATGGCACAAGTGGCAGAAATTGCTTGATGGGAGAGTATAGCCTTGCCGGGGCAAAGGTAGAGGAATCAAATGCCTCTTTCCGCCCGTCAGCTTCGCTGCCTGGCTATAAGATAAATGGATAGATAGATAGATAGATATATAGATAGATAGATAGATTGATAGATGGGAGGGTACTCGATAGTTAAATAGCTAGCCCTCTTTCCACTGGTCAGCTTCGGTGCCTGTCTATAAGATAAACGGATAGATAGATAGATTGGAGAGTACTCGATAGTTAAAGAGCCAGATCAGTAGAACTATAGGCAGCCTTAAATTGGTTTTATAGATAGCGATAGAGGGGAAGGAGGGATGGGTAGGTATGTACTACGTAGCTATAGATAGGAAATTATAGATTTAGACTCTGCAGAGGTAAGGAGGTGATTCAGAGGTAGGTGAGGAACACTGCTTTTTCTTCCTATTTCTTTTTTTCCAATTACAGGTGATTGGCGTGGATGATATCAACCGTCTGATTCCGGGGGTTCAGAAAATCTAGTGAATTTAACTGAATTAATTGAATTTTTATTAATTTTTCATCCCTTTGGATAATCAATTTGGATAAGTATCCAGATAAGGTGCATTGCATAGTCTCCAAGAAACCGCTCGGTGGCTCCGTTGGTTTTGCACACACACAGAGACACAGAGAGAGAGAGAGAGAGAGAGAGAGAGAGAGAGAGAGAGAGAGAGAGAGAGAGAGAGAGAGAGAGAGAGAGCAAATGGCCCTCAGTAATCAGAAAACCCCTGCGGGTAATCCTAGAGACCCCTGCAAATAATAAGGGCCTCCTCTCCACGAAAGTGGCACTTCTCGAACACATTGCAGGGCAGCAGCATGCCAGCTATGTATGGTGTAGATTCGCATTAACATCCGTGTTTTAGCAGTTATGGGAGCACGGAGCACCGGATTATGTGGGCAGTAGCAGGCCAACTCACCACGTGACTTTCAGGGCTTCCCTCCGCTGCTCACTAACCCGAGTGAATCTTCTGCTAGAACATGGAATCATACGCCGCCATATGTTGTCTTTTGTGCAGGTGGTGACGAGTGAGCCAGGCCCTTACGGCCACTGCTCGTAGGAAAAGGAAAACAAAAAACAGAAAGAGAGCGCCACAGCAGTATGTAGTGTGTAGTTGTAGCCCATAACTGCTGGAACACAGACCTGAATTGGGATGCAGAAGAAATATTGGTGGCCTGCTCCTCGCGCATCCGAAATTCGTCGAGCGTCTCCGCTGAGATATAAGATCCCTTGCTAATTATTTGCACTGGCCCTTGCTAATTCATTGCAGGGGCCCTTCAGAGAAAAAGCTATATGCAACGAGGAATAGGGGGCCCTAATTTTTTCTTCTTCTCTGCCCTTAAAATCTGTAGGAGGGAGGGGCATGCCTGACTACTTAAGCCACCCCCAATACCCCTATACACCCCCTCAACACCTCCAAATTGGCCCCCAACAACCCCCACAAAACCCCTTATAACCCTCCGATACCCCCCCCTTTCCTCCCCGCATCCCCAACAGTTTCTCGGCGGATTTGGGCTGTACTCAGCGAGCGCTGTACAACCCCTAACTCAGATTTGAAAAAAAATCACTGGGCGACTGTTTTCTGACTGGTTGGTAGACTGCCGACCGGTAGGCCCTACTGGTCGGCTGCAAAACGGTCGGCGGTCGGGGTCGGCGGTCAGCAGGCATGCAACCCTGCCAGTTATTAATAACTAGCGCATCATGTTTTATTTATTTATTTATTTATTTATTTATTTATTTATTTAAATTTGGACCATTTCTCGATTTATGCGTGGCATCCTTGCGCAGGGGCCAGGCTAATCTTCTCTGTATCGTTCCAATTTTAACAGATGTTCCGAAGGACAGGGCATCATGGTTTTAACCCCTTTTTTAACCCCTTTAACCAGTGCTAGGAATTTTTGCAGGCTATATGGATAAGGCAGGCAGGTGTTCATATTCTGTATGAATCATGTCTGCTGCGTGAGCTGAATCCATGGGTTTCCCTGTGTAAAACTCAGGGTTTGAGCTCATGATCTGTTCATCAACACCAACATACAACTATGTACCGCTAAAACACCAAAACTTTGGAATTTTAAGTCTTAACTCGTGATCTGTTTGTCCGACTTTGACACCTGCATATATGACGGTACTGCTTTGCCACAGGCTGGGAGACTGGGGGAGTGAGTTCTGTTTCTTTTTTTTTCTTTTTTTAACATCCAAAAATTGAATTGATGAGATGATCAAAAGCATGGACATGCGAACAAAAAAAAGAAAAAAAAGAAAAAACTGCGATCGTCATAAGCTAGCACTCCCAAGCTCTACTGCGCATCGTCTAACTTCTTGCTCTCTGTCTGAGTTGCGTTTCTCAATTGTGTTTTTTTCCTTTGTTTCTTTTATTCGATTGGCTGATTTGGTGTTGCTTTCTTTGCATTGATGATCATCATTGGAAAACAAACAAACAAACAAATGAACAAACAGACAAACAAACACGAAGATAATCATTTTGCCAATTTGCCGGGTTTTTGTTGTCCACATTTCCAGTTATTTTTCAGTGTATTACTTGGGTTAATCACGGCGCTCGGTTGGGTCGGCCTGACTGGGTGGCTGGGAGACTCACCCAGCCGGCAATTTCCAGCCTTGGCCAACCCTGGCACGTAAAAACTCGGGGAATTATGGGGGCTTTTTTTTGTTTTCTTTTTCTTGTTTTCCCTTCGGTGGGGTGTTTCACTGCCCACCAATTCTCTTTTTTTTTTTTTTTGGTGGGGTGTGACCCTGCCCAGCGAAAGAAGCTCAAATCTCGGTTCTGTTTTGCGTCTAAAATTCTCTAAATGTTGTCGGCTGGGG
>BFEA01000268.1:208387-219546 GCA_003427395.1 Chara braunii | reverse complement strand
TGTCTGTCTATCTGGTCTGTCTAACTATCTGGTTTGTCTATCTATTCGGTTTGTCTGTCTATCTATCTGGTCTGTCTATCTATCTGGTCTGTCTAACTATCTGTCTGTCTATCTATCTAGTCTGTCTGTCTCCTAATCTGTCTGTCTATCTGTCTGTGTGTTTGTCTGTCTGTCTGTCTGTTTGTGTGTCTGTCTGTCTGGTCTGTAAGTGGATGAACCAGAATCAAAGTCTGTAAGTTCAATGACGTTTGTCTGTCTATTTGTCTGTCTGTCAGTCTGTCTGTCTGTCTGTCCGGTCGTCTGCTTGTCTGCCTGTCTGTGTATCTGTCTGTCCGTCTGTCTGTTTGTCAGTTTGTTTGTTTGTCGCCTTGTCTGGTCAGTCAGTCAGTCAGTCAGTCAGTCAGTCTGTCTGTCTGTCCGTCTGTCTGTCTGTCTGTCTGTCTGTCTGTCTGCCTGCATGTGTGTCTGGCTGTTTGTCTGTCTGTTGGTTGTCTGTCTGTCTATCTGTCTGTTCGTCTGTCAGGTTGGCTAGTGCGTGCCATACACTGACCACACATGTCCGTTGTGACTTCAAATGGCACGCAGTAGCCAACCTGAAGTCGGACACGCTAACACATGCACAAGCAAACACGCATAATAAATACACACACACACACAAACATATACAGAAAGATACACACACACACACACACACACACACACACACACACACATTCTGGCATGCACCCTTTAAGTTGGCTACTGCGTGCCAGAAACTGACGAATGATGACCATTGCGACTTTAAATGACACNACACACACACACACACATTCTGGCATGCACCCTTTAAGTTGGCTACTGCGTGCCAGAAACTGACGAATGATGACCATTGCGACTTTAAATGACACGCAGTAGCCAACTTGGGAACAGACACAAAGACACACGCACAGACCATTCATACACACACATCCATAGACATATACACAAAGACACACAGACATCCACATAGGTTCATACATAGACGCCACACACACACACACACACACACACACACACACACACACACACACAACACACACAGACACACACACACACACATTCTGACATGCACCCTTAAAGTTGGCTACTAAGTGCCAGAAACTGACGAATGATGACCGGTGCGACTTCGAATGACACGCATTAGCCAACTTGGGAACAGACACGAAGACACACGCACAGACCATTCATACACACACATCCATAGACATATACACAAAGACACACTGACATCCACATAGGTTCATACATGGACGCCACACACACACACACACACACACACACACATATCGATGACGTCATTGTGCGTTTCCGCCGACAGAGAGAAGAGGATGAAATACAAACTGTACGCATCATGTCGATGTCAGTAGCACAGGTGGAGGCTGCTCTTGCAGACGTAATGAAGTATGCAACAGTGAGCGTCCACTACAACGGTGACAGCGAGTTGTCTTTGCTTCAGGACAGGGTGCCGAGGTACTTCATAGTCCTTGTGGATATGAGATCCACGATCATGGCAAACGGCGAGGGTTGTGTCATAGCACGAACACTCTTGCAACGCTTCAGAGAGTCACCACATGTACGTGTGGACAACGATGTGGAAGACAGTGCATACAGTCTAAAAGGAGTGGTCCAGTGGATGTGCAGCGAAGGGATGTGCGAAGAAGGAGACGTGGACATGACAATGCAACAGAAAGGGGGGACATATAGACCTGCGAATTTCAAGAAGTTGCTGGCCACTGTGGCACGGAATGGGGGAATGCTGGTTGATGGGTCGAAGGACGAGTTGAAGAGTGGTGCTGCCGAAATCTTGGTGTTGTCCAGAATAAAGGATATTACACAAACACCGCCAGAAGACTTTCAAGATGTTCCTGACATTGTTGCAGATGGTGTGAAATATATTCTGCTGGATCAACTTGTGGACTTCATGAAAAAGAGTGTTGACGACAGGAACGTCATCCATGAGGCATTGCACGAAGTCACAGAGTTTGCACTGCAGGGTCAAGATCTGATAGAATTTGTGCCAGCAAGAACAGAAGACAACATCATATCTGGCAGACCGTTGTGGGGGGGGTTATTATCAGCTGCTTTGGAGCGGCTCGGTCTTGCAAGTTGTGATGTTCAGAGACAAAGAGAAAAAGAAGAAGGGTGGAAGGTGATTGTCAGGGAAATAAATTTAGCAATCATTCCAGACAACGGACAGACATCAGCAGCACAAGAATCAATAACCAGTATGGCAGCCGATGTGTTTCCCATGCAGACAATAACGAGAGAGAAGCTAGTGTGTTCCGATATCTTCAATGATTTCACAATGAAAAAAGAACAGTGTGATCGTGGATTTGAACAGGCCGATTTGCCAAGTTGTTGTGCAGAGTACACAGACAGTGTAGAAAAAGAAGATGAAGAAGAGGATGAGGGGACATCATCTTCTGACGTGGAAGTGAGCGGCAACGATGTCAGCAGCGACGAGGAAGACGAGGAACATGATGTATACTATGATTTGAAGGGGGCGGGTGGACAAGTGACAAAAGGGTGGGCACATGCAATTCTGAGGTTGGTATGTGCTTTTCCCGATCCGCACAAAGTGCTGCGTGTTGTGATGAAGGGGGCAACACCAGATGGTGCACTACAGTATGTCGAAGTGACCAACATAATGAAATCATGCAACAAGGGGAAAAATTGGTCACGTGTTGGCAAGGGATGATTTGTTCTGGTCAATAGAGAGGTTGTGCTAGCAACGTCACTGACATGGGGAGTCAACCTGAGTTGCCTCATACACGGCACACTGGCGACAGATTGGGGAGAGACATTGCACCCCGGCTTGTCAACATGAGATGCAATAGTTAGTGCTCGGCCACTGCAGCGATCGGAGACACACCCACACACCACGACAGAATGGTTGGATATCAGGGATGATGACAGGCATGCATAGCATAGAGCAATAGAGTGGTAGTACAAACAACCAATGCACATACGTTTTGATAAGCATGGGAAGCTCAACTTGTACATCCCTCTATGTCTGCCTCAATTTCAACAACGGTCGGGTTTACTACTGCGTGCCATATCAGTGTCCACCGGTGCTGTTTGTTGGCGTTCTGGCCCGCACTAGTGAACCCCTCTCTCTCTCTCTCTCTCTCTCTCTCTCTCATATTTCGAATTGTAGCTATATTAGAACTTATACATCCATCTGCGGGTTCTGTGTCATGCTACCTGTTGTTTGTCTCTCCAAGTACATGCGGTTCAGTACAGTGTGCAGGCACAAGATTGAACAATATTTCAATCATTTGATGATTGTTACGATGTATGCCATAATTTGTTGCCTTTTGGAGTACGTGAGACACATCAGAGCCCCTGTGATGACCAATGTGTGTATGTTGTGTTTTTTTTTGCATTCTCTATAATTTAAATTCAAATGTACTAGGTTGTGAAGTGTTTTGGAAGTGTTTGCGGAGGTCGGCTGAAGTGTCGAGGTACAATCATTTTCACGCGGACATGGAAAACACATACCGCATACACAAACGTCGTGGATGGATAGTTGCGAACTTGGGCAGCCGCACAAACGTGATGATGAATGCTGTGTCATATATCGTGTACCATTCGTAAGTCGTTGCCTCTTCTTACACGACCATAGAACTTGTCATGGCATATAAATTATCGTGTCGCACGGTTGACTACTAATCTTTGTCAATTGGGATTAGCGACACACACCATTCGTACGAAAAACGACAATCAGTACTCCCTCTCTATGTCTTTCTCATAAAGAAGAGGATGTGCGACACTTACACAATATAACAGAATATGCTCTGCAACTTATAATTCAAATGACCTGAACCAATGTACAAAATGTTAATAAAAACACTGTCCGCACCGCTCTGTTCGTTTTTGGAATGCACTGCGTGCACAGAAAATGGACAGCGGTCCACGGGTGTGCGACTGTGGCAGGCCTTTCATGTCATTACGAACTTTGAACTCACATCGTGCGAGGGCATGCCCGGCCGTGGTGGACGAAAGAACACATGGGTAGGAGATGGGTGTGATCGATAACGCCGGACCATCAAGTACAGGTGCAGTGAATCTCCTGAGCGATGAGAGCGAGGACGTCGCGGCCCTCGATAATGTAGACGGGGAGGGCGGGACATTCGAAGAGCAGCAACCGCAACCTGTCGAGTCTTTTGACAGCTCTCGCAAACTGGCGGCACTGATTTTCTCCGCCAGGGCCGGCGTCGGTATGTCGCAGAGTGACATAGATGCTCTCTTGTCACTTCTCACAGACCCGAGATTCGGCACGAGAGACATTGCGTATCGTAATAGTTGAGAGTATTTGACATGGACAGGGAGTCTAGCAGAGGCTGCTGGATGGAAAAAGTTGGATCTACGTTGTGACGATTGACCACGGGATGCACACGCCATCTTGTAGCACCGCGACTGGCGAGCGACATTTCTGTCGATTTTTCATATCGCATTACAGAAATGCGAGACGGTGTCTTCTCTAGAAGTGTCTCCGTCGTCAGAGCACCTTAGTATATCCAGCCCACGCAGCGGGGCGCTAAGTTATCACATCCAGTCGATCATTCGAGCGGACAAAGGTGTGGACGGGAATGGTAATCCACGTTATGTTATCCCTCTTTCATTGTATTCCAACAAGACACATACAGACGGTCGTCAAAAACCGACGGCGTACCCTCTGATGATGTCACTAGCCGACCACGCATCCAAAGCCACACTGTTGGCCTATCGTCCTGTGTTTCGTCATCATCCACGTGACAAAGGATGGGGTCTGCAATCCACCACATTCAGAAAGCGAAAGGCCATCATTTTGCACAAGGCTCTTTCAATGCTGTTGCAGTCTGCGAAGGAGGCATCTCATGACGGAATAATGATACCGACAACGAGATTTGGGGACATAACTGTCCACCCTTTCCTCCTCAACTATATCCACGACTACCCAGAACGATGTGCGATTGCAACTGTGAAGTTTGGTGTATGTCCGACATGCACCGTGTCCAAAAACGATTTTGATTTCATAGCCGATTTCACAAACTGCAGGAGATTACAGACGCTGGAAACACACCTCACAGCAGATGTGTTCACCACCGACGACATCGACGTTCATCGTGTAGCGGAAGCACGAATGTCAGAGTTGAACATGCATAGGCATGTTCAACAGAACGGCCTTTGGGGGTTCTACAGGGGCCCCAATGGTGACGATCCTCAACTAGACTACCACCTGGCATTGCAACCAAACCGTATGCACACAATCGAGCACGGCATATTCCTGCACATGATTGACACATTCAGGACCGCAGTCTTTGAGAAGTTGCCACACTTACCGCAAACAGAAATCATGAAGAAACTAGATGCAAGGTTGCAAAGCATTAGTGAGAGATGCACGCGAACATACCCTCAACTTGTGCTGCCTGTGGCTACTGGCAGTGATTTTTTTCTGAGGGAGGGACGGTTCGAGGTGAAGCAAAACCGGTTTGTGGTGACAATATGCGTGTTCCTTATTTCTAATAGTATCACGCGCTCGACAGGCAAGGGCATTGCCGTTTGTTTTGTGAAACTGATGGAAATATGCATACGAGTGTTTCGGTGTACAACACACACTCGTGCTTCGCTCGATGAATGCGACGCTTTGATCACGGACTTCATAACGACCATCAAAGCAAAATTGGGAAAATATCAACCATCAACATGGAAACTCCCCAAGTTGCACGATCTAATGCATCTGAGAACGTGTATTGAGCGATCCGGTGTACCCGACACCTTCGCGACGGATGTTTGGGAGCATCACCACAGAAAATTCTGCAAAAAATCATACCTGTCATCAAACAAGCGGAAAACTGCAACCCAGATGCTAAACCACGTACGCCGGTCATTGGCGTTGCGCGAAGAGATCGAGATCGTAAGGAAACGGAGGAAAAGAACGATTGAGAACCGGTCGTCCGTGACAGACTGTATGGCCACCGGAATGAACACCCTCGTACTACGCGATACGACAATGTTGCAACTGCGGTGGTTCGACATCGATGACGAGTACATACGCGAGGGAGAAGGCATTGACAACCATGCGTGTAAGATACTCAAAGAGCTTCCTTGCAGACGCGATTTTCGAGTTGAGCTTACGACATACATGGTGGGAAATGGTTGTCAACCTCCTTCTGACAACCTGCTTATACACACACGGGCACACCTGACCATCGCCTGCGTACAAGAGGGAACAAACAGGGGCACACTTGTTCAAACGGCAAAAGCGTCGCCACAGTTCTAAGGGAGACCAGTGCACAGTGACGTCGCAATTAGAGCAGGCAACGAATGCGCATGGTTTGCATCAGTAACCATGTTTTTTGTCGTGGATGCACCCACGGACAACGGTAATATGGAACACAGCTGCGGATTTGTGCAATGGTACAAGGAGGTCGACAGTGAACGGCAACACGTGACGGGTTGCAAGAAATTCAAATGGGAAAAGTTGAATGGACATCAACACAGTAGCGTCATTTCGACCGACACTATGGTAGACACAATTCACATTGTTCCGCTCTTCTCTAAACCACAATGGGGACCGAAGCAACATGCAAAACAGCGTGAGGATTGTTTTTATTTGAACAAGTACATATTGTAGAAGAAACAAATGCAAAGTTTCTACGTTTGCTTTGAGAGAGAGAGAGAGAGAGAGAAAGGCGTCGTAACGCCCTTCATCAGAAGTTTGACGAATTTTGTATATTTGTGTATCTGTCGTCGCCACGGGACAGTCATGTTGTTTCTTCCGAAGTATAGGGGAACAAGAGAGGACATTCGTCTTTTTCTTTTTGTTATTTGTTGAGAAATATCATCTCAAATGTGGCCAAGCTTATGAAGCGGTAAAAACCACATGCGAGACGAAAGTGTCCTCAAAAGTTCACTACTGCGTGACATTTACTTGGTCAACAGTGACATCGTTTCAGTTTTGGCACGAAGTAGCCAACCTCTCTCTCTCTCTCTCTCTCTCTCTCTCTCTCTCTCTCTCTCTCTCTCTCTCACACACACACACACACACACACACACACACACAAGTATCCTTAAAAAACGATTTCAAGTTGTTAAAAAACTTAACAAATCGTCTGTGTCATTCCATTTTGACCGACACGTGTGAACAGGAAAAGAAACTTACGACGTTGCGCATCGTTCGGGAAGGAGCAACACAGAACACTAAATTACAAGGTGCAGGTAAGAGAAGTCGGGCGAGGATGACAGCATCACAGAAAAGTAACACGTGTGGTGGCGGCACGAAGTGGTCATATGTGGGTACAAAACCGCTCACCGGTCCAAGGATGAAAAATAAAGACGAAGAGCACCGCAGAGAGGTGGCAAGCGAACCGTTGTTGCAATTGACCAGTAAGAGGTCAACAAAGAGGTGGCAGAAAATGTTGACGGACCCTTGGTACGCGGAAATGTACGACATAATGACAGAGAGTAAAGCAAAGTATCCCAGTTGATAATCGAAGAGTCATCCGACATCAAGGGAAAAGCGAAAGTCGAAGACATGACAAGAACGAGAGAAGAGCAGACTGACATTAATGATGAGGGAAAATTGTTCTCCTTCACGTAGAAATCAAAGACACACGCTATATCAGTAACAAAATTCGACGTTCTACGATTGACCGACAACGAATGGCTGAACGACAACATTATCGACATTTGTTTGCAGTCTCTGTATGAAGAACAGTCGCCGCCACGGGGCAGTGCAATAGTCCATGTCTGCACAACTTTCTGGCACCCCGAGGTCATTGGCAATCTGTAAGTGCATTTGATGAAAAGCGGATGGAAGGACGCAATCAAGAATAGACCACGGAAGTTGCATCGACTGAGCAATGAACTGCGGTGCGCGACAGCCACTGTAATACATGTGATCCAGAACAAACATTGGATTCCTCTTTTGTTGCTCAATGTCAGATCCTTCTTGGCAGTCACTCACGGCAGCCATGTCTACGAACCTCCTATCGCCATCGTTGTTGACTCCTTGAAAGGGAAGAAGCGAGAGGAATTGAAGATCTTGCGAACATTTCTGTGGCACGAGTACCTCTACAAGGCATCCAACTCGGGGGTGTTGACACCGAAAAAGGTTTAAACGTCATAGGTGACATGTAGAGATCTACCAGGAAGTAAATTTTTGCATGCAGAATGCCCGCAACGGAACAATTACACGGACTGTAGTGTCTATGTGTGTTGCATCGCTGGCACTGTAATAGAATTTCTTGCAAGAACTGCACCGAAGGATGTGAGAGTCAAGGACGCACTGGAAGCTGTTAAAAGAACAACGGTGAACGAAAGAACTGATCACCAATTTCGCCAGTCTACGGTGGACCGGCTCGCTCGCTGTGCTGCAGTTACAAAAGGCAACGGCACGGTCGCGGCCTCACACATAGCGACTGCGTTGAGATGCATCATAAACAGAAGACAGAGCAACACTTCATAAGCCTCGAATTGCTGTTGAGCTCGTCAAAGGACGATGCGAGGAAAGTTCACTACTGCGGGCATTTGTTACGTAAAGACCAGTGGCTTGACCAGTTGATTGGCCCGCAGTAGCCAACCTTCTCGCGGTGATGGCTGGGGACATCTTTCAAGTTTTTCTTTGCTTGTTTTTTTTTTTTTTTTTTTTTGTGAACCCGTGCCGCCTGACAATACAGATACAGTCATTGTGACGCACAAAGACGTTGGTAACTTAAATGACGTCGCAGTATCAATAATAAGATCTTGGTTGTACCTCTCTCTCTCTCTCTCTCTCTCAATGCGGCCTTTACACTTCAACGGTGTATGGATCGACGCACGCCATTGCTGACGCAATTGTTGTTCGTATTCCACTTTGATGTATGTAGGGAAAAAAAAGGTTATGGCTCCAAGACCAAAATACGAGGATCCGTGCAGGTCTTCGAAGGCCGTGGGAAAAAATGACAAGGGGAGGAAGAAATGCAAGGCTGATAAGAAAAAAAAAATGAGAGAGCATCGCAGAAGCGGATCCCAGAATGCAAAAACGGAGCGGACCAGCAGCCGCAGAAACGGATCAAAAGTTTCTTTCTCATCAAGTGAGAGGGAGATTTCAAAGTTGAAAGAACGCAATAAGTCAACCCCTGCGACTCCTGCCCCATGGAACCGTGCGAGCAGCGTCGAGAACCGTCCACCGAAGGCCCCCGAGAAGAGGTCGCGGAAAGACGGAATGTCAAAGGTGCACCGCAAGACAAAGAAGAGAATCACATAGAGAGGCTCGGACAATATGCAGAGCGCGGTCCGAGAGGAAGCAGAAGATGAACATGACCAGTCCATATCAAAAAGTCTGATGGGGAGGAGAACGAGGCAATAAGTGACGAGGGAGGTGACAGTGAAACTTCCGACGGAGATTCTCGCGACACTCACTGCGCTGATGACGAGGACGGTAGGAGCAGCGACGACACAGCGCAGGACGAGGGTGGTGACGGTGCAGGCGAAGACGACAGAAGCGTGGACGGAAGAGAGAGTTCCCCGTGTCCGGGAAGGACGCGACGCACAAGGGAACTCGAAAGTGGTCGCGAGGGAGGCGCAACCGACGCGCCCTCGATTGACAGACAAATAGTAAGGCACGACAACGCGGTTCAAAAAGGTAAACAAAATGTGCTGTAGTTGCTCCTCTTGCACACCGATTACGTGGTAACGGCGCAAAGTGATGGCATTTCCTTAATGCGAGGAAGTCGTTGTGATGAACGAACAGTTGAAACGGGCTGTTGAATTTCGCAGGTGCGAAAATGGGTGTGAAATTTCGAGTTCTAAATATTATTCCATGCGTTGTAACGTATGTCTTTTAGCAGATGGCACGAACTCGCAAAGAAAAGTGTGTGCGAGTAGGGGAGGACAACAACAAGCCAAGCAAGAAAGCAGCGTATTCTCGAAGAAAATGAAGGACAGACTGTTCCGGTCGGTCGCAAAAGCCTTTGCGTTCTCAGCAGCAAAGGACGCAACTCTATACCCAACAGAGGATGATTTTTTTACGGCGCTGCAAATAACGGTCAAACTGATAGGGGAGAACGCGGAGGAAGGACTGCGATCACACGTAGCGGAGTGCGGGATTCGAGCAGTCATAGGGGAGTGCAACAGAATGATGACAACCGTGCGTGGAGAGATAACATGGCAACTGAAACACTGGTTCTGGGCTGAAAAAGTAATCATGCTTGTACGATCGCAGCAAACAGATCACCAGCTCCCTACTCGCAACAAGATGCGAGCAGAGATGAAGGAGAAGAAAAAGTGGAGATGGAGCGACGACGGTCCTTGGGGCGCCCCAGCCTTCAAGACAACACTCACCAAGATTTTCCAGATGAGGAGGGACGACGTAAACCTTGGCGTCACCCTGCAACAACTGACTTTTGCAGAGATGGTTCTACAAGGTGAAATTGAGCAGACAACAAAAACCAGTAGAGCGGCGGAGCAGATAGGAAAATTGGTCTCTATAAAGCAGAACATCGCATCATCTGTCCGCAGCCGCGATATAGTCATGAGTTTTTCGATCTTCAAGCTGGACCGTGCCGTATCTGTTGCTAAGAAGGTTGCTGCGCTATTTCGAGTTGTCGTGCCCTCTGTCCACAGGAGTGGGTCACAGAACACAACAATAACGGATGACGATTTCGACCTGGAGTTCATTGCACCACTACATGAGAGAAGCAGAGACGGGGAGAGGGATACAGAAAGTCTGTGCGCCAGATCTTGAACAGGGGGTGGGGGGGGGGTGCGAGGGGGGGGGAGAGGTGGTGAACACAATAGTGTGAATCAGAAGGTTCATTACGGAATCAGTGAATCAGAAGGTTCATTACATAAGGTCACGGTCATTGCATATGAGTGAGAGAGAGAGAGAGAGAGAGATAGACTATGTATCCCCGTAGGCCGTGGTCACCGCGGGCATGACCGCGGCCCATGCGGTCGACCGCGAGCCCGCGGTCATGACCGCCGCGGCCGCGGTTGAAAAAGGCTCGCCGCGGGCGAGGGGGAGGGGGTACTGGAGGTCGGGGTCGGGATTCCGGGGGTGCACCCCAGGCCCCATGCCCCCGCATTGAAAAAAAACCAAAAAAATTAAAAACAGGGGGGTCCATTTTAAGGGGGGGGAGAAAAATAATAGACCCCCTATCGTTGTTTTTTTTTTT
>BFEA01000268.1:188823-198957 GCA_003427395.1 Chara braunii | reverse complement strand
CACTTCCCAACCAGATCGTCACAAGTGTAAGTTATGTGATACGGTAACAAAAATAACAGAGAGAGAGAGAGAGAGAGAGAGAGAGAGAGAGAGAGAGAGTTGCAATGCAATATGAACAGCAAACACATAAAGAACTCCACATTTCAACACGGTTGCGAAGTGGGTGTCACTTACACCAGAATACGGCTACAACGTCTTCGTATATGGCTCCCACTTCTCAACCAGATCGTCACAAGTGTAAGTTCTGTGATATGGTGACAACAATAACAGAGAGAGAGAGAGAGGGAGAGAGAGAGAAAGAGAGAGAGAGAGAGAGAGAGAGAGAGAGAGAGAGAGAGAGAGAGAGAGAGAGAGAGCTGTAATGCAATATGAACAGCAAATACACAAAGAAGCCCACATTTCAACACGGTTGGGAAGTGGGTGCCACTTACGCCAGAATACGGCTACAACGTCTTCGTATATGACTTTCACTTCCCTACCAGATCGTCGTAAGTGTAAGTTATGTGATACGGTTACAACAATAACAGAGAGAGAGAGAGAGGGAGAGATGTGTGATCCACTAGGAGGTGTGATCCACTAGGAAGATGTGATCCACTAGGAGGTGTGATCCACTAGGAGGTGTGATCCACTAGGAGGTGTGATCCACTAGGAAGATGTGTGTGAGAAGAGGAGGGGGGGGGGAAGTGAGGAGGGAGGTGTGGTGGCACTCGACTCCATCTGTAACAGTCGGTCCGACAAAGTATCGAAGTTGGTTTGCATGGCCGTGAATTTGGCCTCGAATGTGGCCCGTATGTGCTGGAGGATGGCCAGTATAGGGTCTGACTGCGTGGTGGGGCCCGAACTGGCGGCCGCAGGGGTGAGAATCTCCATCGAGTCAGACGTGGGGCATAAAGGAAAGCATGCATAAAACAATCACAAAGTCAAAATAAAATTTTGAAATTATTTGGACGTAAATTCGGAATTGGAAAGTTCGAGGAGATGATAAAACATGTAGAGATGAGTACAAAGGGGGATTTTGAATTAAAATGGACAATTCCTTAACGTATTTTTGGAATTAAGATAATTTCAAAGGTGATTTGAAATAAAAATAGAAGACTAATTCGTAATTTACGATGAAATGGCAGAAAGAATTGAATAACAGTCAAGTAAATTGAACTGGGAGGAATTTCAAATTTATTTAGATGAATTAATAAATTGTATCGACATGTTGTAAAATTAAGAAGATTTTTCAAAGAATTTTCAAAAGAATTTCAAAACGAATTGCGGAATTTTGGAATTTTACGAGGGATATAAAGTAGAAGTAGAGTGGACGTCAGAAGGATTAAATTTAGTAAATTTCAAATTTTATTTTACGAATTTCTGAAATAAAGTCAAATTTTAAACTAAGTTATGAAAGAATTCGATATAAATAAAAATTTCACGTACCTTTTGAACAAAATGGCCGAAATTTATTCTGTTTGCGGCGTTGGAAAAAGACTAACGAAGATTGATCCCACCGAATTAGGTTGGCGTTCCGCACAGCACGATGAACGGCATTGTCAAACAAACACAAAAAGAGGATACACGTGTCACACGCATTAGGAATTTTAGATGATGTGACCAATTGGGTGTGATGGGAGATGAGGGATGGGGGAATGGGGAGAAGATAGAAGAAGAGGAAAAAGATTGGAACTTTGGGAGAGGTTGGCGGGAGGAAGGAAAAAAATTAGTAAATGACACTAAAAATTTTCGTGAGGAAGAAATTTTAAATGACAATAAAAAATTTCGGGCTATATTTGGTGAAAAAATGCGGAAAATTTAAAATTTGAATAAATGGAAAAAAAAAAAAAAACGTTATCTTTTGGGGGGTTATTTTGAATTTTTAACGAATTTAATTGATAATTATGAAAATAATTTAAATCAGGATTTCCGAATTACTTTGAAAAAAGAAAAAAAAATGTTGGAAAAGAAAAAGGTTAAATTCGAGAAAAATAAAACGAAATTTGGAAAAGAAATTCGAGAATTTTCAAAACGAAAAGAAAGTTGAATTCGGATTTAAAAGTTGATTTGGTTCTTTTTCGGAGTTTAATTATTTAAATAATTAAAATATTTACAAGAAAAACTTTTTGGAATTTCAAAAACGGAAATGCAATTTTTGGGTGAAATAAATGAAATTTTAGGCTGTTTCCGAATAAATTCATTTCGAAATGCAAAATATTCGAAAAAAAAATCAAGATTCAAAAGTATTTCAAAATGGCTAAATTGATTAATTGCGAAATTAATTTTCGAAAGATAAATGACAAGGAAAAAAGAATAATAATTGTTGACTATGGAAAGAAAAAAAAAAACTGCGAAAAAAAAAAAAAAATCGAAAAGAATTAATTTCAAAACGAACAAAAAAAAATAAAAATGGACAAGTTCTATGATATTCGATGATTTGTAAGCCTTGTCGTATCGCCATGTGTCGCGCGGGTAGGGGAGGGAGCGCGGAGCAGGTGGGGAAAGAAACGCGCAGGGGGTATGGCAGGGGCGTGGGGGGAGGGGGGGAAGGAGTGCGAAGCGGGGAGGGGAAGTCACGTGGGGGACTTTCACTAGGTGTGATCCACTAGAAAGATGTGATCCACTAGGAGGACTACATGTGACAGATCCTATCTAGCCTATACTATGAAGTCGAAAGATGAGGTGAACAGCATTCCCGAAGTACGAGCACATGGCGATCAATGTTGCACGCCTCCAGCACCAGGTATGTCTCTCGTACCACTCACAACCTCGATCCCCCAGTCACAGATGTCTCATACACCCAAGAACCACCATTCGCTTCCTCTCCTTTCCCCTTCTTCTCCCCTCTTCTTCTTCTTCTTCTTCTTCTTCTTCTTCTTCTTCTTCTTCTCCCCAGCTTGTTGTGATCATGTGATGTTCGTACTTTCTGAACAGCAGCTCGTACGGAGGAACCACCGATCGTGATGGTAGGGTAAAAATAAATAAATAAATAAATAAATAAATAAATAAATAAATAAATATATAAACTAATAATAATAATAATAATAATAAATATAAATATAAATATAATATAACAATGACAATGGATAATAATAATAATAATAAAAATAATAATGGATGTATACGGGCGACCTTTTCGGCCCGATACGGCCATATCCATCACCTCACGCACAACCTTTCTTTTCCTAGCTCACTAACTGCTAACTCCTTGACTGAACCGACTTCATAATCGAATCCGCCCTGCCGAAAAACATTGGAGTCGACCTTTCTCCCACCCGTTTTCATCAGGAAACGGGTGGGATCAATACTTTCTTCCCTCCCTCCTTTGCATGTACCTAGCGCGGAAACCCATCCGGGTTCATTCGAATCTCCTCTCCTCCTCACCCCTCGCAGTCCATCCCTCCTCTAACTCTCCTCCTGCTAACTATCTCTCTTTTCTAACCCCATACTCGGTGTCGCCCGCCCCTCGACTGCCAGTTTCGACCCCGCAGACACTCGCTTTCGTAGAGAAACGGGCGTTTTGCCGTCGCCATCCCACCCCCTCATCTCTCCGTTATAGCTCCCCTCACTGACTTTCTCACAAACTCACAATCTACTAATCTAATCCTAAAACTAACACTACAGTCGGGGTCGCCCACCTTTAAACCCCCGAAATCAACTCTTCGCTCGCCCGATTGGGCTAAGAAACGGGTGAGCTATGAGTTATCCACCCCGCCATACCTCCTCTTTGCTCCGAATGCACCCGGCGCACCACGCGTCCGGGTTCATTCCTATTTCTTTCTCCCCTTGTTGCCTCCGTACTAACGCCAGTTGTATCCCCTAACTCGATTCCACCGCAAATCGTGTACGCCACTCCTCCTTTGACTGCGCCCTGCCTTCACTTCGCCTCCGCCATCTCCACTTTCCCTTGCATGCACCTGGCGCGCTAGTCCAGCCAGGTTCATCCCTTCTGCCTGACTGCTGATTCAGCGTCCGTCCCCCCCCCCCCGCAGCTCTTCGATGCGCTCCACAGCCCCAGCACCCGCCGTCGCTACCTCAACTCCACGCTCCCATAGCGCCCGTCAGTCCACCGCGCTGCGCATCACTGCAGCTCCGCTTATTCTACCTCCGAATGCACTTGGCCCCGGCAGTGTGCCGGGTTCGCTGGCTCCCTTGCACCTTCGTTCCCTGGCGCCCTGCTTCGATCAGCGTCACCGGCGCTCGCAGCTTCCGTTGCCCCGGCGCCTCCCTTTTTCTACTAGGAGTGTCCCTGGCGCAAGACTGCGTCCACATTCATTCCCTCCCCCGCTGCCTCGTACTTCCCGTTCGCCAGCCTCCGCCTCATAGCGCAGCTGCCAAATAGCGAAATACTGATTCGCCCTCGTAGCAAAGAGTGTTGCAGCGAGAGAGTGAAACCAATCCCCAAAACGAGAACCCGAAACGCCCGTGCCTCTCCCCGTTTTATACGCATTGCCCCTTGCGCAGGGGCCATGCTAATCTTCTCTGTATCGTTCCAATTTTAACGGATGTCCCGAAGGACTTGACCGCGGCCTCCCCCTCATGGCATTACCAAAGGCCATGCGGCCGCCCTCGGGGTCCGCCTGGCCCCAGGCAACCTTGAACTACTTAACCTTCTCAATAGGCTTCATTTTCTGGTTCAAACTCGGATCCACGACTCAGCAGCCCAAGGGTGCCCCTATTGAGCTAGGCTCCTAGGCGCCAGCCGCGCCCCCACTGCGCCTTGTCCCAAGACAAAGCGGGGTGAGGCTCCAGCGAGGTCACGAAAACAGTTTGTAATTGCACTTTAGGCAACCCCGCGAATACAACTCACCTCCCGTGACCCTATATCAGGCCCGATATCGCGTCCCAGAACGGGACGCGAATAAAACAAGAATAAAAAGGAGATTAAACAAAAACAAACTTAACAACTCTAAAACGGGGAATTTCAACGGGCAGCCCTACGGATCGGCCCTTCTCCTCCTCCTCCGCGCCCGCAAACAGAAAGCGAAGGGGGATAGCCCTCATCGGGCCCTCGACCCCTCAGCCCTCTTCACGCCGCTCCGCTGCAGTTGCTGGGCCGACGCCCGCTGGCCTCGATCCCCGAACCTTCATAGTAATTGTCCGTTGTCGTAACCTATATGGCTAAGTCCAAGCCAGAGACCAGCACCCGCAAAGCACCATACAAAGCAGTGCGGCTCGACGCTTTGGGCCCACAAACCGGCTGCACGGCTTCCCAGTGCCCCGCGCCGGCTTGCTTATACCGTGCCATAATCGCCCCGCGCGCCATTCTGCGATACCCCGCTCGTCGCACGAAGTCACGCCGTCATTGTCGATGCCGTCGTCGGGGTCGTTCTCCGCACGCGCGCTTGATCCGGTTAAACGTAGCCATCGAAAGAAAATATCCCCTAGATCCTAGTTTAATCAAGAGTAACCAAA
The DNA here is from genome assembly GCA_003427395.1 of Chara braunii. Taxonomy (NCBI): domain Eukaryota; kingdom Viridiplantae; phylum Streptophyta; class Charophyceae; order Charales; family Characeae; genus Chara; species Chara braunii. Next base: position 193,563 of record BFEA01000268.1, on the reverse strand, counting down.
AATAAAGACTTCGAGATAAAAATAAAAATAAACAGACTGGCGCCCGCGCCGGTTTCGTAATCGATATCGGGGGATGAGTCACGCGCGCCTTAAACCTGCGCGCCCACGCACTCTTTACTCTAGTCGATCATCCAGTCAACGTAAATTGCAGACGCGGCTGCGCCTAGCGCGGTATACTTAAGCTCTAAACCAAAACTATTTTCTGTTGTTTGCAAAAACCAGGGCGAATACCCTCGTAAGGGTATTCGCACCGACATCGGGTCCGAGGTGTAGGCTCCACCAACCTCTAACTAACGCTCGACAGGGAGGTCGCGGGTTCGAATCCCGCCCATCTGTGGGCGGGTGGAAAAGGTAGGCCCTGCCCCCTATAGCTAGCAAAAGGAGCTAGCTCGAAGGCAGGTCGAACTCGATCCCAAGATCCTCTGCGTATTAGTTTGTGCCTATACCTACTGGGCTAGTTCCTAGTTCGGTTTTACTAAGAGCCAATCTGCCCTAAGTAGAGTACAGGGCTCAGTCTAGTCAATCCATAAGGCTTGCATCCTACCTTAGGGGAAACCCAGGCCACTCTTGGCCATTGCAGCTGTTACAGCAGATTAGGCCCCGTTTGTCTAGTCGCCCAGGCCACATGGCCGGGGCCTTTACTAATTTCTACCTATATTCTATCATGCGGGGAGTGGTTTTCCGCCTCGCTTTTCCGACACACTCGACGTCTGCGGACTTGAGCCGAAACAGTCATACTTTCTCAATCGTCAACTGACTGAGAAAAACCGTCGCCGCGCCCCCCGCGACTCTTTTCCGTCTTGACTAACCTTCCGACCTCGTGGTCGGGAGTTTTATTTACTAACCACTTTGTAGTCTCTGCGCCTGTCGGAATGGCGTGCGCGGTCATTCGAATTTTTAATCCACTAACCTCCGTCGTCTTTGCATACGCTGCGATGATGCAGACAAGCACTCGAAAATTTTTAACCCCCGACTCTTGTCCGCGCGTGCCGTGTTTTGGCCCTTGTGGTTACTACACTCTTATGACCATAATCGTCGAGGGGCTTGCCCCAGTTTCTGTTTTTAGCAGTTTCCGTTCTAACAGTTGGCGTCGACATTGTGTCAACTGCAATATCATGATACCCTTGTAAGGGTATCAGCTCCGACAGCGGTGCGACACACGTGCAGGGTGCAGCGCACCTCGATGCGCCGCAAGTATGCTTGAAACGCTTGAGGGTCAATAGGCCACGCTCTCACAATTTTTTTTTTTACTCTGGTAGCCGAGGAAATACCCCCATAAGTTGAGATATATGCCAAAATGCCCCTAAATGATGTGGGGTTCCTTGTGTGTGTGTTTTTCATATACCACTGCAAAAACCTACCATCTCTTTCTCTCTCTCTCTCTCTCTCTCTCTCTCTCTCTCTCTCTCTCTCTCTCTCTCTCTCTCTCTCTCTCTCTCTCTCTCTCTCTCTCTTTTGGAAACCATGTTGGACTCGTTGGAAACCATGTTGGACTCGTTGGAAACCATGTTGGAAACCATGTTGGAAACCATGTTTGACTCGTTGGGAATAAGTTGATAATGTTGATGAGTAGTTGAACACATCAGAAGACCCAGTTTCAACAGTTGGTCACACCCCTTCTGGCGTGAATAAGTTAGACATCAAAAAGAAATTTTGTTGAATTTCGGCGACAATTTTTCTGTTGTAACTGCCTTCTTCTTCGTCAGAGTAACTCACCGGCACTGAAGACTGCATCACGATTCATCTTCTTCATCAGGGTGGTTGGAGCTGGCCTCTGGGAGGCTGATACAGTGTAGCACTAGCACTGGCTGTGGAGTAGTGAGTGGTGTGTGGAGTATTGAGGGGGCGAGATACTGGGATAAACTTTGTAACGATAATTGGGACTATTGGTTTGAGTTGGCTCATCATCAAACCAGCATTCCAATTGTGATCTTCGCAGTTGTCATCTTGTGATTGGTTGTCGGGAGTTTGTCAGAGAGTGAGAAACACTGTGTGTCTTCTCCCCATCTGTACATGATTGAATTCCGCTGCTTATCTCTGAGTTGTGTACAGATTGGACTCAGTCTCCTCTTGCTTTATATCTAATGCATATATCTATTTGACGATATATAGGCGTGTGTGAGATACTCTGTGTGTGAGCGGCGAGAAAATCATCAGACAACCAAGGTCATAACACACACACACACACACACAGATGCAGACACAGATAGACAGACAGACAGACAGACAAACACACATACACACACACACACACACACACACACACACACACACACAGGGAGAGTACCACGATTGGGAGGACCGAGAGCAGGATTCTGAACAACGATTTTTTTGGAAAAGGAAAAAAAAAAAAAAAAAAAAAAAAAAAAAAACACAGACGGGAACTGTTGTCATCACCTGCTGGTAGTGCAAAATGGCAGCGAACTATAAATGTGTTTCGATAAGGAAGTCTGAGATAGCCTTCAATATGTATGTGCGGTTGTGGTTGTATCTTCTGCCAAACGAATGTATGTGAGTGGCGGATACCTCCTTCCAACTTCTGGTTGTTATACGCGTTGTTGCAGGCCGCCAGATTGTACAAGGAGGGAGACATTGTCAAAAGGAGGCGAAAGAAGCCAAACATTGGGCGGGTGGCTTGCGAGACGAATGCAATTTATTCGAAAAAAGACAAAAATACAGATTGTTGAGGTCCGTTGCAAAAAATTTTGTGCACTCGACAGCGAGGGATGCAGCATTCTACCCTTCAGAGGACGACTTCTTCAATGCGTTGCAGCTGGCTGCTAACCTTTTAGGAGAAGATGTGAGGGTAGGATTCGGGAAGTATGTAGAGAACAATGATGTACGGTGTGTGTTTATAGAGTGCAACTGAATGATGACAACGGTCCGTGGAAAGTTGAGTTCGCACTTGAGACACTGGTTTTGGGCAGAGAGAGGTCTCCCGCTCGTACGTGGCACGCAGTCGGATCACAATAACACCGCGCGAAACGATATTCGTAGCCAAATGAATAAAGACAAGACATGGAGAAGGAAGGGCGAAGAACCATGAGGAGCAGAACATTTTAAGAGGACACTCACAAAAGTCTTTCAAATAAGAAGGGATGACGGAAAGTTTGGCGTGACCTTGCAGCAACTAGCGTTTACATACTCGTGATTCGCACAGAAATAGAACAGACAAAGAAGTCAAGCAAGGCTTCGGATCAGTTGCTGAAAATGGCCGCTATTCAGAACGACATAGTCAATCCTGCACAAAACCGAAACACAATTATGAGTTTTTACATTTTCAAGTTCGACCGCGACACACGTGTGGCAGATGTGGCAACGCAGTACTACAATGCAGGCAACAGAAAGACAGGGAACAGTGCAGTCGACAACAAGGGCAACACAGTACATGACTTTGAATTCGAAGTTTTAGCCCCGCAGACGCAACCGCAAGCTTCATGCGTAAGACCTTGAAAATTTTTCCTTGACTGACACTTTTGTTATTCTGACGGATGAGACATGAATCAAGATCTGGTGGGATTGCGTGCCTGCAACTCATAACACAATAACACGTCTATTGAGAGAGAGAGAGAGAGAGAGAAAGAGAGAGATAACGACACAGAGAGAGAGAGAGATACAGTTTTGAAGTGTGGACACAAAGGATTTAGCTCGGATCTCGTGCGAAAAACCGAGTTACTGTGGCTGGGGTAGCCAGAGTTGCGTGGTGTGTGCCACTTCTTATGACAGCGGTGCCTTAATGTCATTATGTGGCCCCCTGTACAGAACCATGTGACTGAAAGTGGCCTGCAGTTGGGAAAGGAAAAGAAAGCAAGACTCGCTTAACTGTGGAAAGAGAGAGAGAGAGAGAGAGAGATGAAATGAGAAACAAAGACACTCTATTTATGGATGATTTTGACATTAATTATTATTCGTGGATATAGAAGTAATTGTCTGTTCGTGTTCCTGAGATAACTAACGTCTTCGTATATGGCTGCCACTTCCCAACCTCATCGTCACAACTGTAACAGAGAGAGAGAGAAAGAGAGAGAGAGAGAGAGAGAGAGAGAGAGAGAGAGAGAGAGATGCAATGCAATATGAATAGCAAACACACAAGGAACCCCGCATGACGATGAGGTTGGGAAGTGGGTGCCACTTACACCAGAATACGCCTACAACGTCTTCGTATATGACTCTCACTTCCCAACCTCATCGTCACAAGTGTGAGTGGAGAGAGAGAGAGAGAGGGGTAATTGAAGGGAGGGAGGGAGAGAGAGAACGTGGATAGATAGATAGATAGATAGATAGATAGATAGATAGATAGATAGATAGAGAGAGAGAGAGAGAGAGAGAGAGAGAGAGAGATGAAATGAGAGACAAAGACACTTTATTTATGGATGATTTTGACATCAATTATTATTCGTGGACATAGAAGTAATTGTTTGTTCGTGTTCCTGAGATAGCTAACGTCTTCGTATATGGCTCCCACTTCCCAACCTCATCGTCACAACTGTAACAGAGAGGGCGAGAGAGAGAGAGAGAGAGAGAGAGAGAGAGAGAGAGAGAGAGAGAGAGAGAGAGAGAGAGATGCAATGCAGTATGAACAACAAACACACAAGGAACCCCTCATGACGATGAGGTTGGGAAGTGGGTGTCACTTACCCCAGAATACGCCTACAACGTCTTCGTATATGGCTCCCACTTCCCAACCTCATCGTCACAAGTGTGGGTGGAGAAAGAGAGAGAGAGAGAGAGAGAGAGAGA
>BFEA01000268.1:169783-188726 GCA_003427395.1 Chara braunii | reverse complement strand
AGGCATGGGGAGTAGTAGAAAGAATAGTGGACACAGAGAGAGAGAGAGAGAGAGAGAGAGGGGTAATTGAAGGGAGGGAGGGAGAGAGAGAGCGTGAGAGAGAGAGAGAGAGTAGGTGGAGAGAGTAGGTGGAGAGATAGAGAGAGAGGGGTAATTAAAGGGAGGGAGAGAGAGAGAGAACGTATATGGCCCCAAATGGGTGGTCACAGTTAGCATGTATACATGATGTCCACTTCAACAATGTGTATGAGAGTGTCAGTGTACCCTCATTGTGTGTGTGTCCGGGGGGGAGGAGTCACAAGCTTGGGGAAGTGCGTGTTCATATTTTCTTTGTTGTCTGGAATGAGTGAGTCACAAAATTTATCGACCGGAATGCTCCCCTCTGCTCCAATGGGACACATGCATGCATGAATATGAATAGATTGGTCTCCGACAGACAAGCACCATAAATCCAAACATAACACCATCACATTTCCAACACGATTCATCGCACAACCATCACATTTCCATCACGATTTCCAACGTAAAGTCTTGTGTTCAACTGTTGATAAACAGTTTACCAACACATAGTTCAACCTTCCAAACGTAGTTCAACATAATATAAACAGATTCTCAACAGTTTATCAACACAAAGTTCAACTGTTTATCCTGTCACTTCATGTGGACTACATAAGTCACACACGTTGGTTTCCATCACTTCCTGTAGACCATGGTGCATGTGCCAGGATAAAGAGTTGAAAAACAGTTTTTAAACGGTTGTTCGGGGGTGAGGCCCCACGATCAACAAAAAAAAAAAACGGCGATAATTTTTCTGTTGTATGGCTGCCACACCACTGACGAAGCCCAACTGGAGATGGCCGACAGTGGTCCACCCATGTACACACAGTGAAGAGTCCCAGAATAGCCCAGCCTAACGCAGATACCCCCAGGGGTAGATGCGCAGAGGACGTGCGAGCTATGACGAGCTCTTAGAGTCTGGTTATGGCTGCTACACACCCTGAAGTCTCATGATGCCGCCTATAGACCATCACCGCTACCAAACTTCCTTGGCTCGGAATGCTGCGACGAGAAAATGAAAAGCAACAAGTCCTAACTACATCGGTCCTACTTTACTTATGCCTACACTAGCCTAGGCCTACCAGGCTCTACCAGACTAGACCCTACTGGACCTAAAAATAGAACTACCGGTACCGTTTCAGTTCGGGCCTCCGGGCCCCTACCCAGCTACGGGCTCTACTCACTATGGGCCCCCATAAGCCTCTAAACTTCCGAGAAGTCTGGGTCTGCAACCGCGGGGCTGGACCGGTTCTATTTTTAGAACAGTCTGTCGATCTAAGTAGGACAGTCAGACACACACAATCAAACACACCGCAAACTCAGCAGGCAATCACGACATAATACCTCCTCGCAGTTAGCCACGCCAGCAGAAATCAGCAAGTCATGGCATGTGTGTGTGTCTGTCTGTTTGTCTGTCTGCCTGTCTGTCTCTCTCTCTCTCTCTCTCTCTCTCTCTCTCTCTCTCTCTCTGTGTGTGCAACCGCAGGGATGGACCGGTTCTATATTTATAACAGTATGTAGGTCTCGGTGGGACAGTCAGACACACACAATCAAACACACCGCAAACTCAGCAGACAATCACGACATAATACCGCCCCGGAGTTAATCACAGCAACAGAAATCAGCAAGTCATTGCATGTGTGTGTGTCTGTCTGTTTGTCTGCCTGCCTCTCTCTCTCTCTCTCTTTTTCATGGAACAAACTTCTGGCAACCTACCAGAAACTTGTACGAACAGACCCTACAGACTGTACGAGAGGGACTACCAGTTGGACTATGGTACATGACACGTGGAACCTTGGGAATTCTGGGACTGTATTTGGAACTAAAAAAGGTTATGGCCGCAAACCTATGCCTTGAGTTAATAAATAACCCAACCAGCAGCAACGTGGCCAGCCTTGTACGTGCGAGGCAAAGTGAAAGAGGAGCTGTTGCCCCAAAGAAACCCTATGTATATCACACAATTGCAAATACTAAGACTCCTAACTACATCTAGTCACAAAAGCTACTGTCCTACATCACAATGTTCAGGACTTCGATTTTTTCCTGTTTGCCGGTTTTGAAGCTACAACTTTTCTTTTTCTTGTCTGTTGTGGCTGCAACTGTTGAGTCTTTGGCGCTTTTGGAGCAACTGTGGCGACCGACGGGTCCTTTTTCTTTCGTGGAAGGTCCTTTTTTTTCGGGGGTGGATCGTTTTTCTTCCGCGGCGGGTCCTCCTTTTCCTTTTGCACTGGTTCTTTTTGCTTCTGTCTCGGACCCTCCGTTTTCTCCTGCGGTGGATCGTCCTTCTTCTCTTTCACTGTCGGGTCCTTCTTTTCTCTGTGAGGCGGGATCTTGCCCGTGCCGTAGTCACATGTCCCTTTTTTCAATTCAATAACCAACTGCATATCCTTCCTCATGATAGTCACTCTCTTCGAATGGATAGCTACCTGGTTTGTCAAATTGAATATATGCACAATCTATGCCTCTGCTTCCTCTTGCAACGCCTTGAGAGCTAGAAGGGATATTCTTGTTGGGTCAGGCAGATGACTAGTTTCTTCTCCCCATCCTGTCCTCAAATCGTCATCTTCTAGTATTTCCCTCACAAACCGCACAAATGGAGCAAAGGGAATGAGTCTATCCACAGACTTTTGCATCTTACGAATATCTCAAAGTGCAACCGTCCCGGGTCTGAACTTCCAACGCCTTGTCTGTCCCCCATCAACGTTTTCTTTTTGTTTTCTCCCTTTCCTCTTTGACACATGCTCATCTTCATTCTTTTTCCTCTTCGCCCTCTCTTCTCGTGTATGGTTGACCTTTGCAGCCTTTTTGCGTACATTGTCATTCTTTGCACCAACATTATTCTTCAAGAGTCGAATCGCCTCGAGTTTGGAGTCCTCACTCATCAAGGGTTCATCATTCTCTCGCTCTCTCTGAGGCATGCCTGGTGTGTCTCCCTCATTCTCTGAGCCGCCTCTAACTTCGTCGTCTGTGTCTTCTGGCTCTGTGCGTACGCCATTGTTTCGGAAAACCTGTGCACTGTACATGCAATGACGTAATAAACCTTTTTCATAAACCAGATCAAAAGGTACTTCAGTGGATCCTTGAAAGTTACATGAACAGGACTCTGGTCTACACATTCCTCCTTCCAAAGCACCGGAACCCATTCCAAAAGAGCTAAGGAATGGAAACGCTCACGCAGATTCTCCAAACATTGAAATGTGACATCCTTGTCAGTGTCATCATCACCATCATCATCTGTGCCGATGAGCCACATTCGTTGCTTTGATTTGGAATCATATCCACAAACGATCATTTGTCTGTTTTCTACGTTGATTCTCTGCCAGATGTGATTTGCATGATCGTACAATACTTTATTATCCAGAATGTCTGGATTGCACAACGAAACTCTTGAAAGCACGACCATGAATTGCCAATGACCCACAAGTCCCTCCTTCATGAACCCAAAAGGGAGCCAGTAGCCTGAAGGAGCTTTCGCTGTCATGGTCAACTTCTCTTTCCAATATCCTGGCTGCAACACATCGTGATTCCAATTTACATGATACCCGTATACATCTGAGGGTGCGCACTTCCCAGAATCAGGTGCCGTCATCAATGTGTGTCTGACATCATACTGACAAATGTTTTCTTCTTTATGGATATAAGGATTTTAGATATCCTCCCACACATCAGTGCACCTTTCGATCGTGCCCTGCTTGTCTGTGAGGCACACACGCACATCCTCAGAAAACGTATGGCCATCCGCAAAAATTAGTGGAACTTGATTTTTGAGTGGAACACTACTATCCACGCTATTCCCATGTTCTCCTTCTTCCCTTTCTAACTTCTTCTCCACCCAGTGTCACTGTCAAAAGTCCAAAAAGTGAATTTTTCATTAATATACTGGACAAGCCACCAGTTCCCCATCACGTCTTGCTGTCTCACTCGCACCACACCCGTTGCTACAGGAATCGTGAGCAACATCCACCCCCAACGAGGGTCTCTCCTTGGATCATCTTCAGAACAACTGTTTGGTCTTGCATCTTCAGCAGTGACAAGCCACGAAACCGATAACTCCATATTGTCATTAAAAAAATTATTCAACCGTAATTGTTTTCTTTCCTTCAAAAGTTCGTGGATTGTGAAGGAATGGAGTGTGAGGGCATCTCTAGGAACAGATGGATTCAGCCTATGCTATCGTTCCTCAACAATTGCAAGAGTGAAATGATCCCATATCTCAGGAGATGGTGCCTCGACATGGATCCATCTCTCATTGCAATTTATAGCAAAGCAACGCTTCCCGCGATACAATCCTGGTTGCACGACATTAGGTTCCCACCTCACAGTGTACTCAAACAACTCACCCTCTTCAATCATCGCCACACATTTATCGTCGACAAGACACTCGCATTCCCCTCCTGCATTATTATCATCATCGTTCATCATTCGGTTTTTTCCAAGACCACAACCACCTTGATCCATCTCTCTCCCTTCCAAATTTTCTACACGAAATATCTCTTCAGTGTCTCTTCCACACTGCCCTCTCTCGGTCTCTCCTTCCCCAATGTCTGCCATGCCATGAACCAGATCTTCAGTAGCAACATACTTTATTTCTCCATCTCCGGAAGCGAACTGTGAAAGCGACGTCATCTACAACATCCACAATCGCAACTTATATGAGATTGTACAGTGTTCACATACACACAAGTAGTCATACATACATATATTCACCACTCATCTCCGACAACAAACATATAGAAATTAGGTAGTAGACTCTTTCATGAGTCGCTGACATACAATCTGACATTTTTTATACATGTTTCCCAACTGTTCTCGGCCCAGTGGAAGACTTTCACAATGACAGCATTTTGTTGTCACCGTTGTCCTCTGGTCTCGAGCACTGACAACTGTCATTACTTCTCTTATCAAAGAGATCATGTGAGACATTATATCGATGACAAGTCTTACGATATCCCGCTTATTTGTAGTTGCCACATGTGCTGCAAAAACATCCGTTGTCATCAGTATCGTGGTGTCGGGCTTGTTCAAAGAAGGTGTTTTCGAGCCATAATGCATGAAAAATTATGTCGTACCTCGAATGAAGTCAACCGTGTGAAATCATCGCACCTGAAGATTGTGTGCGTGGGGGATGTGAAGCGTGTGTCGTCCTCCGTATCTTCCCCTCTATGTAATGGCTTTGAGTAGGTATCATGAGCATTTGCCTTTTCATTTTGTCGGCAATCGTGCTTTGTTGATGTCTCCGGCTCGTCGTAGAACTTCAAATCCCCACACTCAATTCTAGCGCGAAAATACGCAGTTGAATCCATAATATTTATGCAGCTCGACAACAGACAACGAATGTTTCCCATGATGATATCTTGACCACTCGATGATGTACGATGATCACTATCACGTCCGTAATGATGACTTATAGTCTCGGAATAATGTCGCACACAATCCTCTGTGAAGTACAAAAGCTCGTGCAGATTTTGTACATCCCCCTTAACGTTGTCAATTGAAACTTGTGTCTGGCTACCAAGTTCGGCCCAACCTTGCACAAGAACACACTTGCGTGTATTTGCACAGGGTTGAACGTCCCACGAATCATCAACCTCTCCGACTCTTGGTCCCGGACATGTGTTGTCTGGTAGTTTGAATGCCATCCTTTTTCGTGTCTGTGATGTATAACATGATTCGACTTCATTCAGTCGAAACGTGACGTCCGCAAGGCGCGCCTCTAGAATATTGATTTTCTTGTGTGATGCGCTCGCTTCGTCTCTTAATCGTTGTAACTCTAACTTACATTCCATGAGCTGTTTGTTTTTTTTGGCAACCTCATGCTCCAATTTATATACATCATCTTTCGATTCAAACAAGAGAGCGGACAACAATAGACCCTCTGCATACATCTTCTCGATGCAAGCATCTCCCCCGACCATTGCTTGCAGGATTTTAGCGCGTGGGAGAGATGGAAGAATAGAAGGATCTACCCTTCTGCTTGCAGCCCGTTGAGTCTTGCCTTCGTCGCTCGATATGTTATGCTCGTCTATACTTCCTAAATCTACTTTTTTATCCTTCATCTTTGACGTATTCAAAATATCTGTGGCAGCTCCTGAATGATTATCCTTCAACACCCACGTCCCGCTCCTCGGATCTTACTTCAGTACCACATGTCCATCTTCTCGTGGTCATCGTCTACAAATGACACTTGGTAGAATTGCCCTTCTGTCACACCGTCATGACAAAAATCAGCAATTAATACTTCCTACACGGTTTCAAATTATGTCTACAAAATGATACAAGTATCAGTGAAATATTGCTCAAATAAAATAGTAATTACTAGGAGCAACAAAGATATAAAGAGCATGCAGTTATACCGTTATACTTGATGCGTATCATATGCAAAGACCCATGAAGGGTATACTCTCTTAGCATACTGTCAACTACAAGGGTTAATATCCTCTACGGAGTTAACCATAATAGAAATGACAACGGTTCGTCTCCTTCTTCTTCACTCCCCTACCCTACATGCGCTCATGCGAAGGTGAGTGATGCCCATGTCTAAGGATCACCAGTGTGATGAACACGAAACAAAACGATCTAATGTAATGTACTGAACCTCCAGACTCAAAGATAGGACCTGACCCATCAGATCCAGACTGGCCCATGATTATCATCACACATGCCACACAGTCTCGAAGATAGGACCTAACACATCAGATCCAGATTTCTACGCAATTATCATCACACATGACACACAGCAAGAAGGGGACTCATACATAGAAGAAAGGTCTCCGCCAGACCTGGTACTCGAGGGCAAATAGGCCCGCTTCCCTCAAAAACTTACCCAGGTCGGCAGGTGCGCTGTCTTGTGACATACAATTACAAGGTTGTACAAAAGACAATGACTCACTTGCCGACCACCGTGTAAGGATTGTCTATGACATTGCCGATAGCCAACCGGCTGCAAGGCTGCGAGGAATAGGCAAGAGCCACCTGGGTGGCCTCAAATCGAAGACACTGACAACGATGTTATGGTATTTAGTGCACCTCCAGACTCGAAGATAGGACCTGACACATCAGATCCAGACTCCCACGCAATTATCATCACACATGACACACAACAAGAAGGGGACTCATACACAGAAAAAAAGTCTCCGCCAGACCTGGTACTTGAGGGAAAATAGGCCCGCTTCCCTTAAAAACTTACCCGAGTCGGCAGGTGCACTGTCTTTTGACGTACAAGTACAAGGTTGTACAAAAGACAATGACGCACCTGCCGACCACCGTGTGAGGATTGTCTATGACATTGCCGATAGCCAACCGGCTGCAAGGCTGCGAGGAATAGGCAATAGCCACCTGGGTGGCCTCAGATGGAAGACATTGACAACGATGTTATGGTATTTAGTGCACCTCCAGACTCGAAGATAGGACCTGACACATCAGATCCAGATTTCTACACAATTATCATCACACATGACACACAGCAAGAAGGGGACTCATACACAGAAGTAAGGTCTCCGCCAGACCTGGTACTTGAGGGAAAATAGGCCCACTTCCCTTAGAGGCTTACCCGGGTCGGCAGGTGCGCTGTCTTTTGACGTACAATTACAAGGTTGTACAAAAGACAAGGACGCACCTGCCGACCACCGTATAAGGATTGTCTATGACATTGCCGATAGCCAACCGGCTGCGAGGAATAGGCAATAGCCACCTGGGTGGCCTCAGACGGAAGACACTGACAACGATGTTATGGTATTTAGTGCACCTCTAGACTCGAAGAAAGGACCTGACACATCAGATTCAGAGTCCCACACAATTTTCATCACACATGACACACAGCAAGAAGGGGACTCATACACAGAACAAAAGTCTCCGCCAGACGTGGTACTTGAGGGTAAATGGGCCCAGTTCCCTTAGAAGCTTACCCGGGTCGGCAGGTGCGCTGTCTTTTGACGTACAATTACAAGGTTATACAAAACACAATGACGCACCTGCCGACCACCGTATAAGGATTGTATATGACATTGCCGATAGTCAACCGGCTGCAAGGCTGTGAGGAACAGGCAATAGCCACCTGGGTGGCCTCAGATGGAAGACGCTGACAATGATTGTATGGTATTTAGTGCACCTCCAGACTGGATGATAGGACCTGACACATCACATCCACACTCGCACACAATTATCATCACACATGCCACACACCAAGAAGGGGAACGCATCCTTTTCGTCTTGTCTATCAGGCTTGGTGAAAGTCTTGTCAGGCTGACCTTGGTCTCTTAGGATCCAGCCCCCTTCTTCCGCCCCTTCTTCCGCCCCGGACACATCAGATTCAGCCCCCGGATTTCTAAGTCTATCAGGTTTGGTGAAAATCTTGTCAGGCTGACCTTGGTTCGGATTGTCTCTATCCAGAGGAACGCGTCCTTTTCGTCCAGCATCATAGTTTGATAGGCTGGCTCCAGGTCCGTCCATGTTCCTTCTTCCGGGAGGACGACAGACACCCCTTCCCTTACGTCTATTGGCATTTCTGGACCGATAGAATGAACCGGGGATGACAACTCAGTCAGACTGTCTCGTTTGCCAGCTCCCGCCCTGTTTTTCATAAGAGAGCACCACATGCCCCCCCCTCGGTCAAACTGTCTCTCTCTCTAGTTGAGAATTATTTTCAGACCCCTCATCCGGGTCTCCCTAACCTTTCCTACCCATTTTCTAGATATCGTTGCCCCGTCATACCCTCAACCGATCACCATCAACCGACATTCCTTTCTCTTGGTTCCATTTCCTTCCGACTCCTATCCAACCTTATCCTCATGTTCTTTCACTCGTGCGGACTTAGACAGGAGGTGAGAATAGACTTAGAAGCTCAGTTCCCATCCCAACATCCATCAGGCAGACTTTACAGAGGGAGGCACAAAAAAAAAACTCAAGCAATCACCGCACACAGGCCGGTCATCTCCTCAACGGCCTTTTCCCAAAAGTGGTCTCTCCGCTGTTACTATCGGCAAAGTTTTATCCCGTACCTCAAGCACAACTCAACCGTCGCGAGCGCGGTACCCAGACTCCAGTGGGGGGTCGCCCTCACCTTCTTGCCCAGAATACCCCATCCCGTATTGTCACTTTTGCTCATTCATACTGACACCAGAAGTCACCCCGTGTGCCTAAATACAGGGACAAAAGTCAGTCGTCCGGGCATTTACTTCCATCGGTCCGACAAGGAACAACCTTTCCCAAACCAAGCTACGAGAAGCTTCTAATCGTCTCCGAGGCTCCGTCTTTGCCCACATGCAGTGGTACTTCCTCCGCCAGTCCACAGGCTAGGCCCCGCCTGGAGAAACGTTTCACACCCCGCCCGACAGATCATTAGGCCGTGACCCGTCACCGCGCGAACGAGAATGCTAATAATCACCCGGCGCAACAAACTCCCGTTAGATAGCTCGATGGCCTGACCCCCACATACGGACAAATGACAGTCTACAAAAGAGAGTGACGTTTTGCAACCCGCACTGGCAGGTGCAGACCCCTCCTTTCCTTCCGAAAGGCAGGACGCTCAAATCCCCATCGTGCAAAAACAAGCCCCAAGTGGGACACACATAATACAAGTGTCTTTCCCTCGGTGCACCCAGCGCTTCCTACCCATAGCTCACAATTTTTCTCTCAGGACAGTGTGTGTCACTCACCTCTATCTTCCATACACAGTGCCAAGTTCCTTTTCGTGAGCATCTTCAAAGGTGAGCTAGTTTTCTTGGAGTCTAGCAACTCCTTGCATTCCCCTTATCTTAGCTTGTGTATCCGTTCATAGGGCAGGATTGGTCCTTCTCGATTACCTGTTATGTTCATATGAGGTTCTTTCAAGCATCTCAAGTTCGGTGCATGGAGCCCGCTGGGCTCCAAAGAAGAGGAGAGAAGGCACCCGTGTCGGTCGGATCACTCCGCCGCGAGATTTTTATCGGAACTCGGACTAGCCCGGAATTCCAACCGCCTGCCAGATAACCGGAGCCCTTCTTTCGCACGAAGAGGATGGGTCGACCTGCGGCTTGCCCAAGGCTTCCCTGGTCTGACGAACATCAGTCCGAAAGAAGGAGGACTAGAGTCATCTCCAAAGGAGATGGCTGATCATGTGTGCAAGCATGCATGTTATTTCCTCCAGGCCTGGCATTGTCATGCGCCCAACCGCCCTCAAATCTGATTCACTCAAGGGGATAGAGCATACACAAGTCCTTATTCTTTATCTTCGGTTATGTACACGATCATGCATCGAGCGCCGCCCTCAAGACCGTATGGGTCAGTTTAACCCATACCCAACACCTCCACCATTTTTTGTAGCAGCCGTACCCTGAAGGACTTTCGAGGCAAAGTCGACCCCACTGCGGGTCCCATTTGGCTCGACCCGCCCACGCTCACGCTCAAGGCGCGGGTCGTTCGTCCCAAGGGCGCTCCCACCTAGTGCTTTGAGATGGATGGGGATGGTCCATTTGCGAGAGGGGTTTACATTGAGGGATGTAGCTCCGCTCTCGCGTTAGATGGTAGCTCTTTGGTCACTCGTAGCGTTTTCTCGATTCATTTAAATGTGACCAGACAATTGCTCCTTCCAATACGCAGGCAATCCAGGGAGTTCATTGAGACTTCATCTTCTTTTTCGTATGTAGGTCAAGCGTCATCCATTAGGCCACACACCTTTTCACTAAACGTGAAAATCTTAAGTGGTTCCTAGGGCATCCGCAGGCTAACCCCTAGCCCACAAGTGATTAGCGACCTACTGAAATTTCAGAATGAAAGATTTTGAAGTCTGTTAGCAGAGGTATGAAATCGTTGAAATGGCATGAAAACACTTCAGGTCATTTCATGAGATTCGGGTGGTTTGAAAGTCAGATTTTATGTTTTTTTTTTCGTTTTTTTTTTCGACTGTTTTTGTTTTGGTTCAACCGTCAAAGTTGTTGTGTGCCACTTCAGGTCATTTCAGGAGTTTAGGGAGAGAAACCTGAAACCTCTAAAATGACATGAAGTGGCTAAAGCTTCTGAAAGCGGTTTCATATCCTTCTATCTAAATTTTTGGGTTGGAGCGTCTAAAACCGTTTTCAAATTTTAAACCACTTCAAGTCGTTTCAGGAGTTTCGGGTGGGAAAACTTGAAACCTATGAAATGACCTGAAGTGGCTGAAGCTTCTGAAAGTGGTTTCAGGTCCCCCCATCTAATTGCTTGGGTAGGGGGACCTGAAACCGCTTTCAGAATCTTCAGTCACTTCATGTTATTTCAGGAGTTTCAGGCGGGGAGACATAAAACCTCTGAAATGTCCTGAAGTGGTTCTGAAACCGTTTTCAAATTTTTAGCCACTTCAAGTCATTTCAGGAGTTTCGGGTGGGGAGACCTGAAACCTCTGAAATGATATGAAGTGGCTGAAGTTTTTGAAAGTGGTTTCAGGTCCCCCCGTCCAAATGCTTGGATGAGGGGACCTGAAACTGCTTTCAAATTTTCAGCCTCTTCAGATCATTTCAGGAGTTTCAGATAAAGAGATATGAAACAATGATCTGAAGTGGCTGAAGATTCAGAAAGTGGTTTCAGGTCCCCCCATCAAAATGGTTGGATAGGGCATCTGAAACCGCTTTCAGATTTTCAGCCACTTCATATCATTTCAGGAGTTTCAGGTGGGGAGACCTGAAACCGCTTAAATGATATGAAGTGGCTGAAGTTTCTGAAAGCGGTTTCAAGTCCCCCCGTCCAAATGCTTGGATGAGGGGACCTGAAACTGCTTTCAGAAGCTTCAGCCACTTCAAATCATTTCAGAGCTTTCAGGTGGAGAGACCTGAAAGCTCTGAAATGATTTGAAGTGGCTGAAGCTTCTGAAAGTGGTTTCAGGTTACCTTATTCAAATGGTTGGATGGGGGCATCTGAAACCGCTTTCACATTTTCAGCCACTTCAGATCATTTAAGGAGTTTCAGGTGGGGAGACCTGAAACCTCTGAAATGATATGAAGTGGCTGAAGCTTCTGAAACCAGTTTCAGGTCCCCTCGTCCAAATGCTTGGATGGGGGGACATGAAACCGCTTTCAGAAGCTTCAGCCACTTCATATTATTTCAAGAGTTTCAGATGGAGAGAGATGAAACCTCTGAAATGATCTGAAGTGGCTGAAGCTTTTGAAAGTGGTTTCAGGTCCCCGCATCCAAATGGTTGGATGAGGGCATCTGAAACCGCTTTCAGATTTTCAGCGACTTCAGATCATTTCAGGAGTTTCGGGTGAGGAGACCTGAAACCTCTGAAATGATTTGGCTGAAGCTTCTGAAAGATGTTTCAGATCCCCCCGTCCAAATGCTTGGATGAGGTGGACCTGAAACTGCTTTCAGATTTTCAGCCACTTCAGATCATTTCAGGAGTTTCAGATGGAGAGACCTCAAACCTCTGAAATGATCTGAAGTGGCTGAAGCTTCTGAAAGCGGTTTCAGGTTCCCCCGTCCAAATGTTTGGATGGGTATATTATGGGGAGCTGAAAAAGGACCTGAAAATATTACGAGTTGTTAACCTTCTCTCCCCTAGCCCCTATAATTTTTTTGCTTAAGGCATTGGCATAGCATTCGCATCATCCATAGGCGCCCTTAGTCTTTTCGGGCTCACATATTGCACACAAGAGAGTCATCCCGCTCATTCATCACACAAGCCACACACACACACACACACACACACACACACACACACACACGCACGCACGCACACGCATGCATGATGACGACAACGACAAGTGGGTGGAGGAGGAGGTATTGGGGAGGTGTGAAATACATGAAAGACTCACCTCTGTCGAACGATGATGGAGAGGATTGGTGTTGTTGGCGAGGCTAGAACTTGCAACACCCTCAAGCAACTCTTTGATGGAGTGAGTACGACGAAAGTGGTCGGTGATAACGAACAAGGAACGCGTGTTTGACGGGATACAAGCGTCATGCTGCAACCAACATAAATCCAACCATCATGAGACTCAACCATCATGCAGATATGAACTCGTCTATCAGGAACAGAACAGCAATTACATCACTGAGTCAGTCAATCAATCAATCATGGAAATACACACCACGAAGCACTTCGCCCTATCAACAACAACCCACTCCACCTTTTATCTGTCTTCAAGCCATTTGGTTCCTCCCTACTTCATTCCTACTCAGCACAATGTTAGGATTACATAATATGAATACTCACCAACATCAAAATAAACGTCAACTAAGCAGATGTTACGCATTTTTCGGTTCAATTGTCTGTGATCAACACTTCGGAGTACTGCTTTTGCAGTCAACATGTCATGGTCGGCATGTGCGTGCGCATTCCGGACATTGGGGTGTAATTGTGCATCGAAGTACGACGCACCTGTCGACTAAGACATGTTCATGGGTTGCACGTTTCGCGCACACAGACAATTTTAATAAAAGTAAAGATTAACTAGCACAACTCTACGCACACGAGTGTGTGTCCAACCAATGAAGTATAGAACGTATATCATGACCTCCGATAGGATAGACAAATGAATTGTAGAAAACCAACGGTCAACAACAGTTTGTAATTTTTTATGTTAAGAAAACATAAAATGTTATATAAACAAAGTACGCAGAAGGTGGACATAAGTTAAGCACCTCTATAAATATCTTCAGTGTGCAAGTTATATGCATTTTTTTAAACCAATAACTATGTCCGTCTCGTATTACAATATATTTTTATATGTCAATTGTAGTATACGTGACAATGCTTATCACCTCTTTGCGATAGTAGACCACGTCTCTGAAAAATGCCCGTACGTTTCCTTCGGCACACCCCAGAAAAAAAATTGCAGTGCTAAGACGAAGTTCAAAGATACTCTTTTTAAGTTGGAAGTTAGTTCGTACATGTTTAAACGTGTTGGGACAAGTTGACATGAGTTCGATAAACACTGACAAACTGATTACAGAGTACAAATAAACAAATTTTGAACATAAGAAAATATGACATGTACATTTGTAAGGATATATTAAAGTCGTATCAACTCACAGTAAACGTTGAAAAACATAATTTTTTGTCTTTCGGGGCGACAAAAGTTGGAGGGTTAGGAGGAGGACGAAGAAGAGGAGGAGGAGGTGAAAGAGGAGGATGAGAGCGGTGTGAGGGCTCAAGTTGTCCCGACTATGGTGGAGGGGGAGGAGGAAGAGAGGGAGGTAGAGGAGGAAGCGGACGAGGAAGAGGAGGATGTCTCGACAAACCATAGGCAGCAACCAACCAATCAGTAAATCAATAATCAATCAATCAATCAATCAATCAATCAATCCCATCGAATATGTTGATTCGATCGGATCTGTCAAGATCCGATCGAATAAATAGATTATATGGGATTGATTGATTGATTGATTGGTTGATTGATTGATTGATTGATTGATTGATTGATTGATTACTGATTGATTGATTGGTTGGTTGCTGCCCGTGGTCGGGGGGAGGGGGGGGGGGGGGGGGGGGGGGGGGGCAACACAWCAATGACACAGACCCTAACACACACTGAATGGAGTCCAATGGAAGACTTCCCAATTACCAGGCTTCCCAGAGGCTGTGTAGGCCCAGTAGAACCCAACCGTACTGGGAGAGACAAAAGTGCAACATGGATCAGATGCCAAACCTCTGGAATTGGAAAATTTTCGTGACCAACTATAATTGAACAGGGAAGAGTTTCAAGAGCATTGTGTGTGACATCATAGTGTCACAACTGGCCTCAAACAACCTTTTCCCTCCACAGTCGTACAAATGTTCACGACTGGCCTCAAACAACCTTTTTCCTCCACAGCCGTACAAATGTTGGGCTAAGACGCCATGATGTCTACGGGCATTTTGTTCACAAAAAAAATGGCACATTCGACACCTGTGGGAGAGGAGGAGGAGGAGGAGAAGGAGGAGGAGGAGAAGGGGGAGGAGGAGAAGGAGGAGGAGGAGGAGACGAAACGGAGGGATGGGAGGCGAAGCGGGGGAATGGGAACGATACAGATAAGATTAGCACGACCTCTGCGCAAGGATGATACGCACAAATGGAAAAAAGGTCAAAAAAAAAAAAAACCTGCCACATTCGACACCTGTGGGAGAGGAGGAGGAGGAGGAGGAGGAGGAGAAGGAGGAGGAGTCTTCCCCCGAACACAACGCACCCTGATAACAAAGGCACACGAGCAATCACGCGCTATCTTTCCAGCCTGGGGCAGCCAAAATGAGGGTGCGTTGTATCCGGGGGAAGACGGTAACGTAGCTCGAGGCTCGAGCAGCCTAATAAGTTTAACCACGAGACTCAAGCCCTCAGCCCTGGACTCGCTCCTAAATTTACTCCAGGCTCCAGCTCCTCACAGCTTCAGGAGTTGCTGAAGTTACTCCCCTAACTCACCCTAGTTAAAACTTTCTCACGCTACAACCTGCTTCTCAACCTGTTAACAGTTAAACCCCTCAACCATTCAAGCTCTGATATGGAACTCATGCCTGCTTACAGTTAAACCCTACTCCGACTCCAACTCCTAAGTTATATAAAATCAATTATATTTATTTGTAGAGTTAAACTGATGTATATTTAATGATTGATATAGCCAATAAAAAAAAGTCAAGAATAACTTCAGGAGCTCTTCAACCTGTTAACAATTAAACCTTCCAACGTTCGCACACATGTAACCTGATGGAGGGAGAGTGCAGTTTAGCGACAATCCCCTCCCTCCTTCCCCCCCCCTTTCTCTATCCCCCTACCCCCCCCTTCCCCCCCTCTCTTTTCCCTCCCTTCTCCCCCATTTGTTTATTTTTTCAAGGTCCGTTGATAACATCAAGGATCATGTGTAATACAGTACTACTGTGTTTTTTTTTTTGTTTTTTTTTTTTTTACTCTGTATTGAATTACACGGCGAAAGAAAGCTTGATGCTATTCTGCTCCTTAGCATCTTGACTAAAAAGAAGAGGGGAAAAAAAAAAAAACATTATATTCTAATGCACACTTGCTCATCAAAACAGCACTTGCCAGAATGGCGTACACACACATAGCTTTCTACCTCTCTACGCACAGATAAAAACGTAGAAAACTATGCGTGCGTAGTCTTAGGAGTAGTAGTGATAGGTATTGAAATGAAATATATTTTTTCCATGACATGTCAGAATGCCAGATAAAAAATAATATGTGAGATGAGAAAAAAATATATATAGTTGTCCCACAATGAGGAGAAAGAAGGCTTAAGCACCTTTACAAGAATGGCGTACGCACGTGGGACTTGCTTATCCTATGCAATAGAAAAAAAAAAAAAAAAGGACGAGTAACAAGAATGGTACGACGCATAATGTTTTCTTTGTCCTATTTTTTTTTGTGAAACAAAAAAGCCAATAAACCAAAAAGGGGCGCAATGCCCAATGAGCTTTAACCTATGATAAAATTCCGGATATCCGGCAGACCAATTTTATCTGGAATTTTCAATCCGGATGAATTTTTCGGATTAATTCCGGATATGGAAAATCCGACCCTATGCAAAAGATTTTTTTTTACCAAAAAAAACAAAATTAAAAAAAATCTGGAAAAAAGTATGTTGTTCAGATGAATGATACGAACAACAATTGGCTTGAGGTCATCTTTGATATCTCAACAGATATAAAGATAAAAAATACAGCAAAGAAGAAAATAATATTAAAATAAAAAATTATAGAATGAATTAAGCATCCCCCCTCTAAACCCATTTATTCCCTATCTTACCCTTTTTGAACCCTTCAATGCCTTATCAAGCTTTTCATGAAATAGGAATGTAGTTCTACTATATTTTGCATGCGCAATATCACTTTTTTTTTTTTTTTTTTTTTTTGCTTTTTTGGGGTTTTTTTTTTAATCATCCGGATTTCTGGATGATCCTACGCCCCCCTCATCTGGCCAGATAATACGACCAGACTATCCGGCCAGATACCCAATTTATCATAGGCTTTAACTAGAAAATGGAATACAAAAAAAAAAAAAAATCTCACAATGATCGAATCAACGAGTACGTCGACGATATAAATAACTAATCGCCTACTGCCTACAGTGCATAGCGTTTTTAGCCGAAAATGACCGGGCTTTCTATTCAGGTGAAGACGGGTAGCGTCTTGTCCTGTAAAGAGCTTGACTAGAACGCACGGTCATCATGAATGCAAACATAACCAAACCTTTTTTTTTTTTTTGGGGGGGGGGGGGGGAAGACAACTTAGACAAGCTTTGTTTTTTTTTTCCCCTGGTCTGATGAAAGTCATTATGAGGGAGGGCGTTGTGTTCGGGGTAAGACGGATGAGCGCTAGCTAGCACATGAGTTCGATAATTTACTTATCAACCACTAGTCCGTTTAAAAAAAAAAAAAAAAAAAAAAAAAAAAAACTCGTGCATTCCCAGTGAACGTGGAGAGGGGGAGGAGCTCCCAACCCTTTATGGCGGCGGCTTATATGCGACGGACGCTGGACCCATTTTCCGGCAATTAAAAAGTGGTGGCCTGTTTTCTGCTATAAAAAAAAAATAAAAAAAATGAAGAGCCAAAAACCTCCAGAAAACTTAGAAAAAGCATAATCGTCCCTCTTAGATTATATTAAAAATGCGTACAGAGCTTCTATAGCTAGCTCAGGTAGTAAAAAAAAAAAAAAAAAAAAAAAAAAAAAAGTTAGCTCAGGCAGTGGTAAGTATTGAAGTACAACTCTGATCTTCGCTGATATAGCACCTCGCTCTAGTGCTCCACAATCGATGTGCATGTGGGCGTATTTGAGAACAGATTCATTCACATCGGCTGATCCAATGTTTTCAGCTTCATATTCATTTTGAAATGCAGTTGTGAAATGGTGTCAGGGCCATTTAAAGTCGCTACCTTCTTTCCTTGCCAAAAAAAAAAAAAAAAAAGTCACAGAAAGGAAACCGTCGAAAAGACTGCATGTCCCTTTTTTTTTTTTTTTTTTTTTTTCTGACTGCATGTCGTACCTAACTTCTGCCTCTTCTTCTTCCTTTTTTTTTTTTTTCCATTTCCGCTTCCGAGCGAAGGGAGGAACGAGATAGCACCGAGGAGGGAGGAGTTGGGAGAGAGAAAAGAGAGTGTAAGGGACGCAAAGCAAAAACGCAGGACAATTGAAACGGGAAGCCGAAGTGTATTTATAACGGTATTGTTATGTACTCTTTCCTCATTCCGCCCAATACAACAACAGCGAGTCATTGTAGTTGCGTGCACAGTGCAACTTTCAGGCCGGATACAGATCTAAGTTTTCATATAACGCCCGGGTGTTGTGTTCAATGATGAAGACCACACATATTCCCCGAATAGTAGAAAATTACTAGAAATCAACGAAGCGCATCCCATACTAGAATCAGCTAGATTGCCTTGCCGCCATTGCCGGCTTAAACTGTGTACTCAGCACACGTGTCTTCTAAACGAGGGACTTGTCGTTATCACGTACTATATCTTTACACATGTAACCCGCGCTCGGATTTGACTATTCTTGTCTCGTTCAGTTATTGTCAAGGATCGTGTGTGTGACACTGTGTGTGTGTGACAGTGTGTGTGTGTGTGTGACACTGTGTGTGTGAGTGACAGTGTGTGATAGTGTGTGAGAGTGCGTGACAGTGCGTGACAGTGTGTGAGGGTGTGTCTTGCACCTCACGGTTGTGCTGATGCATGGTGTATGTGTTCATGAACGCAACTTCAAATGCACCCTGTCCAAAGCAAAAGCATTGAACAGTGAACACATCAACCAAAAAAAAGGGGGGGGGAAAGGGAAAAAAAAGAGAAAAAAAAAAAAAGGGAAAAAACCGGGATTTTTCCCCCAAAACAAACGAATAACAAAAGAACAAAAACAACTGGTGAAAAAAAACAAAACAAAAACAAGAAAAAGTTTTACAATAAAGCGGCATGAGACAGACCAATATGGTCGTGGTCGAGGGAGAGAGAGGGGGGGGGGGAA
>BFEA01000268.1:141961-159577 GCA_003427395.1 Chara braunii | reverse complement strand
GTGTGTGTGTGTGTGTGTGTGTGTGTGTGTGTGTGTGTGTGTGTGTAAAGGGAAATATGCTGACCCTCGCGGAGCGGCTTGTGGCCTTAACCACAAGACAATAACAACATGTCCAGCTTCACGAACGTCATGTCCGTCTTTCTGAAACAGGTTATATCATTCTCATTTGCTATCAACACGTTCAGTATGAGAAAAACATGTTATTTCTTAGAGAGTGATGTGAATGGACTTGTAAACAATTTCTTATGTCAGTGATATTTATTGAAACCATATTATTTCTTTCTACTCGTGCTCACTTTCTCTCACACATAAGCACACATAGATATGCGTACATATGAGATTACATTATAACGCTGTCATAAGGTTGTGTATTTGATCGGTGCACCCTTTGATTTAAAAAAAAAATGTCACAACTTGCATGGAGCAGAAAGAAGACTCAGAATACACCACGCAAGGCCTCTGCACCATTTATTGTCCCGCGTCGAATTACGGGAAGGGATATGCAAGATGAAAATGATGGTCAAAGTGAGCCAAACATGACGAATAGAGTGAAACAGGTGATCTAGACACGAGCAGCGGTTGCAGAGGCTTCAAAAAAGAATCGCGGTGTGGATGTCGATCTGACAAAAGAGAGCGAAGACTATGATGAAGATACGTTGGACAGTTTACACTTTGCCGCCTCCAGCAAAAGGAAACATGACACTGTGGCAGTAGAGACGTTGGAGCAAAGAAAAAGTATAATCCTTGAAAATAAGTGGTATGCACATGCATATGCCCTTTGTCCGTTTGGCGGAAGACTTCGGAACGACACAAGGAGAATGCAATCGTCAACAGTTGACAAACAAAATGTCACAGACCTCAAGGGCAAAGCGCAAATGGACAGCTCAACTGTTGAAACAAGCCACCGCGATAATGTGAACGAAGATGAAAAAATTGATGAGTGGAGAAGTGCGAAAAAGAAGGTAGATTCAAAGAGTTCAAATTGTGAAATGGACGATATAAGTCTTGTGCCTTTTTAGT
The DNA here is from genome assembly GCA_003427395.1 of Chara braunii. Taxonomy (NCBI): domain Eukaryota; kingdom Viridiplantae; phylum Streptophyta; class Charophyceae; order Charales; family Characeae; genus Chara; species Chara braunii. The sequence continues at coordinate 158,557 of BFEA01000268.1, read as the reverse complement.
TCAATACTTTTTGGGGTGAATGCATTGTTGTCCACGGATTTCATATCGCTAGTTTGAAACCGAACGGTTGGTTGCATGGAACCATTATCGATTTTTTCTTGCAGTCAACTTTAAAGGATGCATCACAAAGAACGACGAAAAGTCTCGTTTTTATGTGTACATGGTTCTGACACGAATTGATACAAGCGAAACAACCAGTGGACAAGACAAAATCGGACTGTGAAGATAGACTGAAGAAAGGGAGAGAAAAAAGTTTGATTTTTTCGTTTGCATCCAAGATTTGGGATAGTACATTAGTGATAGTCCCGATTTAGCATGAGAAACATTGGACAGTGTTGGTGATGATAAACGTAGGGGACTTTGTAAAAGGAGTTTCAAAAGATGGTAGATGTAAACCAACATTGATTCATATGAACTCGCTTCGGAATAAATACAATCCTAGCTGATATGCACTACGTAGTTGGGTCTTCGATGAATTTTATCTTCGCAATTAAGGCGGAGGTGATGGCAGATCAACCGAAGCACGAGGGTTGTGGACCATGTGTAGAGAAATGTTTGGGAAAAACATGGCCAAAGTTTACTCTTAGCAGCAAGAAAATGTAGACGATTGTGGTGTGCATACACGCATGAACGCAGAACGTCTCATCAAACACTTCGGTGATCGACCAGTTCTTTACGAAATAAGCACGGACGAGGTATTGACCGTGATTGACAAACTGAAAAATGAAAACAATAGAACAAAGCAAAAGCGTCAGGAAATTGTGGAATACAGAGCGAGATATATCGCAAGAAAGAACAGGATTGAGGAGGCGAAGATTGACAATATTATCAAATCATTAATGGAACTGAAGGTCGAAGACGATGATACTTAGCCATAGTGTGGTTTACAGACTGAAAGCTCACGCCCTGATGCTACAAGTAACATGCACGGGAGATTGACACACTTTGTTTGTACTTCTTCGCTTGCAAGGTAGAGTGGAGAGATCATCCGCTATCGCTATTTAGTCCCTACGTAGTGAAGGATCGTAGGTTGTGTAGATATGGGTACAACGGTAAAATACGACGACATCTGCAGAAAGAGAGATCAGCAGCGAAGCAACTCTGTGCAATTTATTGAAGAACACAATGTGCGTTAGACAATAGGTAGACAACGAAAGACAGAGAAAAACAACTCTATGCACATTGATGGTGTCAGAGAAGTTCTGAAAAGCACAAAGACTGATCTTCGCCACCAATCGAGGGGGAAGGAGTTGACAACCAAGGACAGAGAAAAGATGGACGGGACGTCTTCAACGCCGAGACGAAATATAAGTCGGCCAGAGGAGGGAACAGTGATGCCAAGCACGCCACGAAAGGCGAAAAGATTACGTCGGAATAACGAGAATGACAATCACATCATAGATCACTTACAGAGATTTGAAATCACGCAAGGCAAGGAGAAAACAAACCAAGGGAGAGAAAAAGGAGGGAGCCGTGTGGAAATTAACACCACAAGAGCAACTGACAGAGGTTCAGCAAGAAACAGATTTGCAATACATGAGAACAACAGCGTGAGAAAGGGGGAAACGAAAAAATACGACAATCAGTTCGGTCAAGAAGAACACAATGAATTTTCTGAGTCGGAGCAGTTGGAAGAATGTACGGATATAAAAGAAGATCGTTCAGAAAACACACATTCAAAGTCGAAATCACTAGCAAGTTCGACGGACGGTCGAAAACATGACAATGAATAAGACAGATTTGCAAGAGATGGAAAGCAAGACTGCGCAAAAGAAATGGATGATGCAAATGAGCAAGATAGCGACAACTGCCACAAAACGACGAACCTTCGCACAGATAAACCAGATAAATATTTTTGTTTCGAAGGCATGAGCAGCGTCGAAATTCATGCAGTTCCTTTGCATCTCAATTTCGCGGGCAAAGTTATACGCTGTAAAATAAAAAGTGTTTTCCTCCTCCTTTAATGTTCTCATCAAGGTTTCGTAATTCTTATGTTTATTATTCCTTTATATGTTTCTGTCAGTGCAGGAAAATAGGAGAGCAAAAGACCGGCACATATTTCGAAGACTAACACAAAGAGGACGAACAATGTTGCAGAAGAGCTACAGCTCACAGAGATGACAAAAAAAATGAAGGACAGGATGTTCCGGTCAATTGCAAAGGCATACATGTAAATGTCTGCTCGAGACTCCACATTCTACCCGAAGGAAGAACAGTTTTTCAAGTCATTAACAATAATGGCAGAACATATAGGACAATGGGTATCCGTAGGGTTAAAAAGGTATGTAGAGGAGTGCGACATGAGGCAGGTCCTCGTGGAATGTAACAGGATCATGACGACCATTAGAGGGGCGATATCATGGAACTTAAAACACGAGTTTTGGGCCGAGAAGGAATACCCTCTGGTGAGTTCAAAACAAACAGACAAACAACAAGAAAAGCGACAGCAACTGAGAGAGAAAATGATCAAGGACAAGACATGGAGGCGGAAGGGAAACGAGTCATGGGGTGATCCGACGTTCGAACTCTGCTTGGCGAGGGTGTTCTTTTACACGAGGAAAGGTTAAGGGATTGGTGTGTCATTGCAACAACTTGCATTTGCAAAGATGGTAATAAAAAATGAGGTATTGCAATGCGCGAAGAAAACTCGAGTGGACGAAAAAATCTCGGAGTTGACAGAGATTAAAAGAGAAATTATTGCATCCGTCGAGGCACGAGACACATGGGTGAACTTCAACATCTTTAGCCTTGATCGGTCAACGATTGTGGCTGATAAARCACTCATCTTRTTCGAAGYAGGGTTRCCGGYYGAACARCACGGTRACGTTCGTGCSRCATTGTTCACYGAYGAAGACTACACGTTTCAACACAAGGCTACTTCATCAGCAGTGCAGGAGACCATATGAAGACGACAAACAACACATGATTCAATATGCTCTTACATGGTGAATAAAGGACAACAATTGCAAGGGAGAAAGTTGTAATTTGCAGAAAGAGAGAGAGAGAGAGATACAGACAGAGACAGAGAGATAGATAAATAGGGAGGCAGATAAATAGATAGATAGGTAGGTAGATAGATAGAGAAAGAAAAAGAAAAAAAAAGCAAGGCAAAAAGTGAGAAATACAGTTTGAAACCCCTTTCATTGGTCTACTTTTCCATTCAATTGGTTGGGCGTTGTCATTCTTGCCTCCACATCCTAGATACTTTATCTACATTATACATAAAATGATGTTGTGAAAGCAAGGAAGGGAGACAACTCTGCGATAACATGCTAAATCTTTTGTTCAGGAATGTAGTTGTACAAACTGTTGTCAATAACATATTGAAGAACAATTTTCGTTTTATGTTTTTTTTTTTTTCGTAGAGAATATGTTATGAGGGAGTGCTCGAAATAGACCGCCCTCACCAAAACGATAATCGTGGTGCAATTATATATTTATTTTGTTGTCAGAATGAAACTGTACATTACAATCGACATTGTAAGTGTACTTTGCTCCTCCTCGTGCATCTTTATAGTGTTGGTTTCGTATACACATCATGATGTCGTTCGCTGCAACTGATGGATGATGGATGATATTGTTCATTTTACAAACGAATGCTCTCTCTCTCTCCCTTTCTCTCTCTCTCTCTCTCTCTCTCTCTCTCTCTCTCTCTCTCTCTCTCTCTCTCTCTCTCTCTCTCTCTCTCCNTCTCTCTCTCTCTCTCTCTCTCTCTCTCTCTCTCTCTCTCTCTCTCTCTCTCTCCGTGGTTTGCCCCTTTCCAACAAAAATACACACACACACACTCATATACACACATACTCAAAAACATTGGATACACATTGATTTTAAAAAGATGATACAAATTGAGAAAATATGATGTTTGCAGCTCTTTTCAACATATGGCACTGCATGTTGAACACGTACGAGTAACATGTGACACTACATGTGACCCTCTCACAACTGCTTCCTTGTTCTTTGTGGTAAAGGGTGTCTGTGAATTACAATGTATTGTAAAAGACCAAAACCTTTCATTAAATGCACCGGACAACAATCGCACCTTAATTTCTTCATTTAAATACAATTTTATGACTAAAGGAGTGTGAAACAGTGTACGAAGGATTCTGAGTAATCATCTTATATTCTACAGACACTGCATGTCCGTTCGCAATGTATACTCCTTTGACACGTCGTAGTCGGCAGGTGCGATGTAATATCATACAAGATATTGCAGTCATATTGAAAATGAATACGCACCTGCCGACCAACGTAGCATTGAAAACAAAAATAGTTTTAAGTTATGTAGTTGCGGAACATTATTATCAGAATCAGTGAAAGTCATGTGTTGCTTTGACAATCTCGTTGTTTAAAGTATGTTAGCACGCACTTGCCGACGACATCACCCCTGTATCATCCATGTTCCTTGGACACGGGGAAACCCACACATTGCATAACATACGTAGACTACAAAATACAATGTAATTCATTTTTTTTCACCGCTAAATTTTTGAAAGTGAGCAGCAACCAAAACGGAGCCTTCTCAGTATAATATTGCGCCTGTTTGTTGTAATAAAGAATGATGACTATTCGTAGCGGATGAATTTTTTTTTTTTTTTAATTTTTTGAACGGTGTTGTTAAACTGTTTGTAAACAGACTTTCAACAATTTTTAAACAGGAGAGGCTGTTTTTATACAATTTTTCAACATAACTCCAACTAATTAGGATGTTTTTATACACATTTTCAACATAACTTCAACTGATTACAAACTATTGGTCCATCACTGGAATGATGTTGTCCCGTATGACCAGTGTATTCAAAAGGAAGATTTCATTCGGATCCCATGTGTTCAACAGGATACCCTCATAAATTGTGTAGGGAACCTGATTTTCAACAGTTGAATGTAGTACAAATCATAAAAACATTTTGCATGTTCCGAAGCTGCATTTTTTATGTTGCTATCCTCCTCACAGCGCAATCATCGACGCGGACAGGACCCAGCAAGGATGGGCGATCACTCTCTAGTACACATACCTCTGGGGCGGATCTATCCTCCTCACAAACCCCCATACCTCTAGGGCGGATCTATCCTCCTCACAAACCCCCATACCTCTGGGGCGGATCTATCCTCCTCACAGCGCGATCACTTTCTAGTACCCATCGGCACTGCCTTTCGGGGCTTCCTTAGGGACCGATTCATTCTGCGTAGATTGACTTAACGCAAAAACCCTTGAACTTTCGGCGATCCTTTTTTTCACCTGATTTATCTATGTTCCACACAGCGGGCACACATCCGCCGACAAGTTACGAAAGTCGTGGTCTTTATTAACTTTTGAGGCGGATTTATCCTCCTCACAGCGTGGACACATCTGCCGACAGGATCCGGCAATGACCCGCACTGTTGTTGTAAGGAAGATCAATCATTTACACAATGCGGGCACTTTAACCCATGGATGAGAGCACGGCTACCGGAACTTGTCTGCGAATATATGCCCGCTGTGTGGAGGATACATCCTCCACAGAGATCACGAAAGTCGTGCTCTGATCCTCGAGCAGCAGGGCTCGGATGTCTGGGTCGGATCGATCCTCCTCACAAACCCCCATACCTCTGGGACGGATCTATCCTCCTCACAGCGCGATCACCTACGAGGACAGGACCCAGCAAGGGCACGCGATCACTATCAAGTGCCCATACCTCTGGGGCGGATCTATCCTCCTCACAAACCCCCTTACCTCTAGGGCGGATCTATTCTCCTCACAGTGCGACCACCTATGCGGACAGGACCCAGCAAGGACGCGCGATCACTCTCTAGTACACATACCTCTAGGGCGGATCTATCCTCGTCACAAACCCCCATACCTCTGGGGCGGATTTGTCCTCCTCACAGCGCGATCACTTTTTAGTACACATCGGCACTCCCTTTCGGGGCTTCCTTAGGGACCGATTCATTCTGCGTATATTGACTGAACGCAGAAACCCTTGAACTTTCGACGATCATTTTTTTCACCTGATTTATCTATGCTCCACACAACGGGCACACATCCGCCGACAAGTTACGGAAGCCGTGCTCCCCTTTCACCCTGTCCAGTCATTCAATATTGTTTTGTTAAGTAGAGCTAGCTCTTTTCAAATTTCGTCACTTTCTAGTACCCATCCGAGACGCCTTTCAGGTTTTTCCTAGGGACCCATTAACTTTTGGGGCGGATCTATCCTCCTCACAGCGCGGACACATCTGATATATGCCTGTGGTGTGGAGGATAGATCCGCCACAGAGATCACGAAAGTCGTGCTCCAATCCTCCGGCAGCAAGGCTCGGATGTCAGGGGCGGATCGATCCTCCTCACAAATCCACATACCTCTGGGGGGGATCTATCCTCCTCACAGCTCAATCACCTACGAGGACAGGACCCAGCAAGGACACGTGATTACTCTCGAGTACCCATACCTCTAGGGCGATCTATCCTCCTCACAAACCCCCTTACCTCTGGGGCGGATTTATCCTCCTCACAACGTGATCACCTACGCGAACAGGACCCAGCAAGGACGCGCGATGACCCCCGTTGTTGTTGTGAGGAGGATCAATCCTTCACACAATGCGGGCACTTTAACCCATAGATGGGAGCACGGCTACCGGAACTTGTCGGCGGATACGTGCCCGCTATGTGGATGATAGATCCGCCGAAGAGATCCCGAAAGTCGTGCTCGGATCCTCCGGCAGCATGGCTCACATATTTGGGGCGAATTGATCCTCCCTAGAAACCCCCATACCTCTGGGATGGATCTATCCCCCTCACAACGCGATCACCTACGCGTACAGGACCCAGCAAGGACACGCGATCACTCTCTAGTAACCATACCTGTGGGGCGAATTTATCCTCTCCACAAAAAAAATTAATTAAGCGATTGCTACTGAACACATTTGTTCGCGGATAGATCCTCCTCACGATGTGATACCGAGAGCAAGGCACGGAGGATGCTCATGTATAACCGTCGTCGCTCTATCGCTAAACAATTTGTTTTCATGGTGGCGGATGTATCCGCCGCACATGTCTTGACACTTTGTGTCGCGCAATGTGTGTATGGTGTCCTTCCAGTTGTGTAGAGGATACATCCGCCTCAGAGACGGTTTCTCATGTCTTGAATGGATTAGTCCTCCATACATTGTGTGTATCGAGGGGGTCCGGTTGTGTCACTATTCGTATGTCGGAACCTTCCAGTTGTGTATCGGATACATCTGCCCAAAGACGAGGTCACGTCTCTGGAACGGATCTATCCTTCACAGAACATGAGATTGTGAATCCTCCGGATCTAATGTATAACCTTCGTCGCGCTTTCTCTACAGAGTTTGGTTTCTCAGTGGCGGATGTATCCGCCGCACAGGTCTTGACACTTCTTGTTTGTAGGTCTTGACAGTTCGTGTTCGTCTCTACGGCGGATGTATTCTCCACACGACATGAGGTTGTGAATCCTCCCCAGCTGATGTATAACCTTCATCGCTCTATCTCTAAACAATTTGTCTTCTCGGTGGCGGATGTATCCGCCACACACGTCTTGACACTTCGTGCCGCGTAATGTGTGTACGGAGTCCTTCCGGATGTGTAGAGGATATATCCGCCTCAGAGATGGTTCCTCATGTCTTGAACGAATTAGTCCTCCACGCATTGTTTGTATCGAGGGGGTCCGGTTGTGTCACTATTCGTGTGTAGGAACCTTCCAGTTGTGTGGCGGATACATCCGCCCCAGAGACGAGGCCAGATCTCTGGAGCGGATCTATCCTCCACAGAACATGAGGTTGTGAATCTCCGGAGGTGATGTATAACCTTCGTCAAGCTATCACTACAGAGTTTGTTTTCTCAGTGGCGGATGTATCCACCGCACAGGTCTTGACACTTCGTGTTCGTAGGTCTTGACACTTCGTGCTCGTAGGTCGTGACACTTCGTGCTCGTCGTACGCAGATAAAACTTGAATGGCATCCGGTGGCGCTGGAGAACAACGTGACACCGCCCGACCGTCCGTCGAAGAAGTCATGCTTGATACAGGCCGGAACCGTGAAGGGCATTTTTTACCGACCTCGGGCATAACGGCACTGATCGAGCGAAGCCAGCCGTCCGTTGGGGGCGCGACTCCTGAGCCATGTGGAAACCATGGTGGGGCTGCAACGACAACGGGTGTTGCACCAACTGTCGATCGGAGGCGTCACGGGCGTTCGTCCGACGAGAAGAAGAATCCTCAGTACTATAAGCTAGACAACCGTTCGTGGTACGTCGACTGGGTTTCGGAAGATCCTTCGGCGCCAACTAAACTGTCGTGTGGATGTGTCATGTACATCAAGGACAGTAATGCGATTCGACTGCTGGGGGTTGTGAATGGGTGGGAAGATTGTACCGAGGGGGTCTGAACGTTTCATATGCAAACGGTGTATACCAAGAGTGGGGAGCCTGATCACGACGCCAGAGGTTGTAGACTGAAGTGGAATAATCTCCGGGGTTTCGGAAAGGATGCCACCAGTCTTCCGTTTTACAGCCCTATAACCTCTGCCTTAGAAACTGATGTTGCCTTGCATTGTTTCTTCGATGACTGGGAGAGAACATTGTCGCCAGACAGGTGTAAGGACGTATCGTCCGGGCATCTCATTTCCACGCCCGTTGCCTCAGTCGGTGTTGAGCCCATGAGGACTCAAACGTTCGAAACGGCTCTGACTGGCGGTCCCAATGAGGGTGCAGTGCCGAGAACATCTGTCGAGGATATGGACCCTGATTACGTTCCATCACAGCCTCACCACCCTCAAGCGTATGAAGAGTCAGAACCCGAAATTGAAGCTGGCGAGAGTGCAGTTAAGAAGACCCCTGTCGAACAAGGTGGTGGAGCTGAATCAGAGGCCGAACGTTTAAAGAGGGGGACAATCTGCATCCGGGAAGGTGGTGGAGATGAATCAGAGGCTCCGGTGCGCCGAGGGATTGTTGAGGTTGGTGGTGGTGCAAAGGGGAAGGCACCCATACGCCTGGGCAGAACCCGGAAGAGGAAGTTTCTGACGAAGAGGGGGGTACCGATGACTACACCCAGGTCGTGTCGGCAGGGGATAAACGAGTTGGGCAAGGGTCTGCCGAGGGGGGAAAGCAAAATAAGAGAAAAGTGGGTATCTCCCAAGGAGCCGGGGTGAAGAGAAAGTCGACAGAAGGAGGTAAAGAGACTACGAAGAAGAAATAGCAAGGTGCTGCCGGAAAGGGACCGACGAAAGCCAGGAAGGACAAGGATCAAGTGGAGGGAAAGGAGGAGGGTGATTTGAATGATCGAATTATCGATTTGGACGCAGGTTATTTTCTGGAGAAGAAAACAGGTGTGAAAAAGAATGTAAATCTTTTTGTAAACCCAGATAGAGTGATCCCGTTGCCGGTATGGGAGGAGCCGTACAATCATCGTTCAATGGATGACGCCCACGTTGAGTTTATCTTGAAGGCCATGTTAGATGCCTACTCGAAGTCGAGCCACACCTACAAGAAGTCGGTCGTGAAATTGGCAGCAATCAGAGAGCCACCTGCTGAAGGGGAAAAGGTTGTCCGTATTACATCGGACCAATTCAATGAGGACAACCAAAACGAGCACTGGTATTATGCCGTGAGCGGGCAGCACAACATGAAGGCCACTTTGCTGTTGAGGAAGCATGATATTTGGAACAAGCACTCGTTCTTTGAGTGGCTGTTCAAACCGCTGTACTTCTCGGACGAGGACTTCTACGGTTACACCCAAATCAGTGTAATCGACAATAGGAAGGACAATGTTGCCCCTCCTAGGTCCCAGCTGTTGTCTATGATCGACATGCGACAGATTTGGGAAAATCTGAAACGTCCGCGTCCAGTGGCTGGGAATGTTAATTCAAGCAGGCCTTGGTCGCCAATTATGAAAAATTTTAAAAAATGGCACTGAGAAAGACATCATACCACAATCTCTGGCACATTGTGAATAGCAGCACCAAAGAAGATAAAAAGGTATGGCAAGAGAAATTGAGGTACTTTTTGCCTCTCGTCATGAGCGATGACCAGACGTGGCAACTGGGTATGAATTTCTATGAAGAGTGGATGAAGGGTCAACTACTCACTCCGGAAGGCGCCCTGTGGACTAAGAGGCCTCCTACGACGGACCTGAAAGTCACTCAGGAGGGTCAATCTTTTGCAGAGGACAGCAGCGGCCAGAAGATAGTCGTGTACAATGTTCGGGTTACAGATCTAGAGTTGCGCAAAGGAAAGAAGAGGAGGAAACAGGAGGAGCGCGACTTTTTCGTTCAAGTCCATGAACCCGACGTGCATTGCTAGAAAGAAATGGGGGATTTCACAGATCTGAAAAAACAACGGATTTTGAGGGGCGTGTTGGACGTTGAGATTGTGTGGGTGCAGCAGGGGAGCAAGAAACTAGTTGAGCATAGGAAAATGGGGATGAAAGACGCCTGCGAAATCTTAAAGCAGGACCGAATGCTGCTTCGACTGTGGCATATAATTGAGTTCCGGCATGAGGGCCGGACCAGTGATGAGTGGAACGCTGATTTCTTTCGGACGAGAGAGCAACTGTTGATGGAATACGGCTCGAGGGGGCTGAACGAGAAGTTATGTGCGGCTTGCAGGAGATTTGTTACCGATCACTCATACCTGAAGGACTGCCCCCAGTACCTCGGTTGTGCCTCAGATAAGGAGCTGAAAACAAAGTTGAGTCTAGTTGAAGACGAGAAGTTCCCTACTGAGTTCAAGCGGGTTGTATTGTCCGTGCTCAAAGGCGAATGCGGTAAAAAGAAGGAGGCGCCTGTCAGACTGGACGATTGCACTAACATCAAGTGGAGGGACACCAAAGTCGTCACAACACTCGCACCTTTCGCCTTCGATGCTTTCATAGCGTTTCTTGTGAAGGACGATATGCGGCGTGTTGTGAGGCAACTCCGGTGCCACAAGTGCATCATCGACCTTTGTGATCCCGTTGACCGAGCACGGTGGAATGAGGAGGCCTTCAAGTTGGCGGGTTTCCTGGATCTTTATGTCCTGAATTTTGGACAGTGGTTGCTTTTGTTCCCAAGGTCAGGGACCTCTCTTTCATGAGTCTACTACATTGTCTCCCTGTGGTGAGTGGAAGTGCAGGAAAATGGGTTCGGAAGGGCCAAGTTCGGAAGACCTACCAGATCGGTAACATCACATGGGCCGAAGAGGACAGGATGTATGTACTCTTCCACGGGGATGACCTCAAACTCAATACTCGTCTAGTTTATGAGGGGGGGTTGCGAGATGACGACGATGCCGCCTTGGGAAAGAAGCAGAAATGCACACCATCCAATATTGTTGAAAGTTCACACCCACGACGTTCCATTCAACAGGCGTCCTCCACCAGAAGGGGGTGGTGTATAAGGAAATGGAGCGCAACCCTAGTATGTTGTCCAACCTCATGGAGTTCTTCTGCCCACCCGAGAATGCGGTTATGTTCCTTGGGAAGGCGCACGCCCAAGTTGTGTGGAACCTCCTCAAGAGTGGGCGCCATGTAGTGGCTGTGGAGGGGGACACAGAACTCCTCAGCTTTCTGAAGATGTACGTCATGCACGAGATCAATAGTGGAGTTCACAACTGCGACTTGCACATCGGGCAAACCTCCATCCTGCATGATCCCAACAGGAACTTCTGGTTCAAGCTATCCTCCGAGAAACGGGCAAAGCTTTACAAGTTTCTCTTCCAGGACACACGTCCCTCATCATACCGAACCGATGACGACTATAGACTACGTCGACAAGTTGCGATCGGAACGTTGAATAACTACCATGGTGGGTCAAGGGAGGCGACGACAAACTGGAAGAGTGTTATTTTGACTAAGGGAAGACTGAAGTCACTCTCAATATCTTCAGGGCACACTTCAATGACGAGGAGGACTTCAACCCTAACGACGATGAAGAGGTCAGCGTAGGTAATACGGAGTTCGATTTGGAGGCAACATCCCGCAAACATGCTGTCGGTGTAGCATCCTCGTCAACGCCTGCAAGTTCCAAGATTACCGTGGGTTCGCCTCTCGACACTCCAGTTGCCGCGCCAGTCGCTACGCCAACGTCCGGTTCTTAAAAAGGATTTTTGTCATCGAGGAGAAGACCACTCAGCCCCACCGTCAGGTCGGGACTTCCAATTCCGTCGTCCGTGCTGTCGGGTCTTCCACCTGGCAAAATATACCACTTCAGGAAAGACCACAGGAGCACCAGCGAGGCTGAATGGGGTCACCACATAGTGTGTCATCCTGATTATTTCCAACCGGCCGTTCTGGATGGTGAATGGGTCATGAGCAAAGTCAATGATGACGGTGTGTGGGAAGTTGATCCGCGCATGTCAAAGGAAGATTTCTTACAAGTTGCGCATGAGGAGGTGGTAGGGCGCGTTGCGGAGATTAACTCCCTAGAACCGGAGAATTCGGTGGTCGTATGGCATGGACAGTCCATATTCGGAATTTTACGAGATCGCAATTTGTTGGAGCTCCTTGCTGAATTTTACGGACTCGAGACGAACCCGAGTTACGGAGTCCAAATAGAGTGGGTGATTTCGTCGGGAGGTGGTGGGACCGGTGGTGGTGGAGAGGGTGGAATCGGCGGTGGGAACAGGCAGTGGTGGAGGGGGTGGAACCGGCAGTGGTGGAGGGGGTGGAACCAGCAGTGGTCGCGGAGGTAACCAGGGCATGCGAGGAGCGGGGGGCGACGGCCGTACAGGATCGGGGGCCTGCGGCGGTACAGGATCGGGTGGGCAAAGTGGGTATCAGCGAAGCTCTGCAGGAACAATCCCGCCTGGAATGGGTGCCCGTCTAACAGTAGAAGGGGCTGCCTCACAGACCAGCGCGGGTTCTTGACTTGTTGAACCCACCGCTGCCCTATTGTTCAGTGGAGGATGTATCTGCCCAACAATCGGGGCCGGAGATTTTGCATGTTCCAAACTGCTCGGTGTCGGGTCTGTCCCGTGTACAGTTTCTGCAGGATCTAATTTCGCCTCAGACTTGGAAGGGGAAGTGGGATTTATAAAGTCTGTGGAGTCCGAACCGATCTCGGACGTCGACGCAAGTTGCCTTTCCATCGGCTGTGAGGCCAGCATCCCTCGAGTAAAGAGCCTATCCGCCAATGGAGGATCAATCCTCCCCACAGCAAGTCAGGTTGGAGAGACCCACGCAGGAATCCTTCCCCCAAGTGTCTCGAGAAGCCACGACGTTTCTGCCAGTGGAGGATTTATCCTCCACATGCCAAGTCGAACTGGGCAAACGCAAGCAGGAAGCCTGTCTGCAAGTGTCTCAGTAATCCTGAGCCTCCCACCCGCAGGAGTTCGGTGCGTTTCGGCATGTGGCGAATCTATCCTCCCCACAACAAGTCGGGCTGGGGAGGCGCAGGACGGAAACCTTCCGGAGAGTGTCCAGACGGTGCACAACCCTCTCGCTGGCGTCCAGGAAAGAAGTCAGGCTGCCAAAACGGTCTTAGGAAGTCAAGTTGGGGACAAGCCAGTAGGAAGCCTTGACACGCCAACTGGACAAACGCAAGTAGGAAGCCTGCCTGCAAGTGTCTCGGAGTCCAGAGCCTGCCACCCATAGGAAGCCTGCCCGCAAGTGTCCCGGAAGTTCAGTGCCTTTTGGCCTGTGGCGGATTTATCCTCCCCACAACAAGTCGGGTTGCGGATGCAGGAGAAACGCAAGCAGGAAGCCTGCCCGTAAGTGCCCTGGATGTTCAGAGCCTTCGAGACAGTGGAGGATCTGTCCTCCGCACAACAAGCCAGGACAGAGGAGCCTCGGGATTGCTAACCCTTGTCCAAAAAAGTTCAGCGTGGAATCTGAGTCCTCCACGGGGAGAGATTACAAAGGACCAACATAGCAAGTCCAGTGGCTCCGACTCAACATATTTTTTGGAGGATAAGGACGTCATAGACGAGACTGTGGAAATGCAGGCGACTTCTCCTCGTGACGTGAGATGCAGTGGTACGGATGACGACTTTCTCTCGCAGCTGTATTCGGGAATCGACACAAGACTGCTTTCGGTGGACAATTTCGTTCGTGGCGACTCAACCTAGACGCTTGACATGCGGCCCTCACAACTACCTGCAGCAATGCTCGTGTCAGGTCTGTGCGTGGAGGAGAAAGACGTCACCGTGTCGGAACAGGAAGAAGGGGTTGTTCGTCATCCGTTGGGCGATGACATCACCCGAAAACTTTTTCACGGCGACGAAGACCTTGCTGCCACCGCAGTTGTGGTGGATTCCAGTCCAAGCAAGACTGCGGGCGGCGGGACAGCTCTCGTGGAACTGTCTCTCGATGAGGATGTCGGACAACAGCGTGCCGACTCTCTTAGTCCCTCTGTTGAAGAGGTCATTCGAATCGTTAACGCTGACCTCGACGACTTGTCCAAGTTCCCAGCCCGTCTGGACCTCATTGTTGCATCGGGGAAGATCAAAGGAGCAGGGGTAGTGCTAGGTGTGAAAGCCAGCTGCGTACAGGAGGAGGTGCCACGAGTTCAAGATAAACACGAGGACGATGCTGGTGGACATGCTTGAGAAGAAGCTGTGACCGGTAAGCAGTGACTTTCATTGCTTAACTTTGGGTCTCTCTAGTGCTGAACATCTGGAGTGTTCTTTCACATGTAGATAGCGGTTAGAGATATGTGGAACATGAGGGTAATTGCTCGTTGCCCCTTGGTTTGTGAAGCGCGGCCGTACGCTGTATTCATAATTATGTTTCTTCATCTGTTGTACAGGTCGGTCGTCTCCTTCGTCTGCTGTACGGAGAAAGTCGAAGGAATATCCCACGAAGACGAGAGTGCCACAATTATCCCCAAGAGATATGGAAATTGTAAAAGCGGCTGGTGTGAGTGCTGAGAGAGTTAAGAAGTTGCATATGAGAGTTTGCAAGAAGTTCATAGTTTCTCCAGTTTCTGAACCTGAGCCGTACTTTGAAAGAACGACGAGTAGAGGAGTTCAGATTTACAATACTTTTAGTACTAAAAGCAAAGAACTGGGCAGCTTGGACAGTTAGGGTATCATTCATCTCATGGTCATGCGTGTTGCTTGGTTGGTCTGTGCAGCAGACATGAGCGCACCGAGCGTTGGAAGAAGTGAGGGAGAGTTGTCGAACTTGTTAGACAACCTTGTACATTCTCGCCTATCCCCAACGACGATTGTGGCTCGCCTGCCAATTGAGAACTTGGTTGTTAGGGTTCGAGATAGGGATACCTTGTTGGACAGAGGCGGCGAGCTGGACGACGAGGTAGTGAGCTTCGACTTGGCCCTGCTCGTTAGGGATGAATATCTTCTTCCAAAGTGTACAACTTTGTTTCTTTTTTTTTCACGAAATTGCTACTTCAGGGTTGTAAAAGGGTGACAAGATGGACGAAAGATGTCAATCTTTTCAAATATGACGTGTTGCTCATCCCTATTCATAAGGACAATGAACACTGGGCTCTTCTTGTGGTAGATTTTAGAAAGAGAGTTGTACAGTACGTTGATTCTTATTATAGTGCAGTGTGCGATGCTTCATTTGCTTCGACTGCTTGTAGAGCGGTTCTGCAGTACTTGAATGACGAGGCAATGATAAGAGCGTTGCCCCAAAGATATGATGACATAAGATTCGAAGTTCTCGTCAAAGGAGTGCAAAGGCAGGCGGACGGATCCAGTTGTGGGGTTTCATGTTAATATTTGCTTCCTATCTAGCTAGGGGACTACGTCAACTTTTTCGTTTCTCAAACATTCATATACCAGCGATCAGATGCAAGCTGGCGTACATCATCTGTTCTATAGAATCAGATATGTGTTGTGACTAGTTAAGGATACGTATAGTTTTGTTCATAATTCACCAACGGCCCGTGAGGTTGAATTTGTGTCGTGCATAAACGTATTTTTGTTGTCATTTGGCTTTGTCGATAGTTCAGTGAGTTCAGTTACGTGGGACAATAGATACTATCACTTGCTCTTTATCCTTTTCTCCCTCTCTCTCTCTCTCGATTTTGATTGTGTGGGCAGGCTATATCCGGTCCACAGGCAAATAAGTACACTTCAAGGTGTGTTGCCATTTGGCTTTGTTGACAGTTCAGCGAGTTCAATTACGTGGGGAGGATGTATCCGATCCACATACAGCCCGTAACGTTTTCAGTGGCAGTTTTCAATATATTTTTTCACTTGCAGTTTTCAATATAACTTTTTCACTTGCAGTTTTTTCTCTCTCTCTCTCTCTCTCTCTCTCTCTCTCTCTCTCTCTCTCTCTCTCTCTCTCTCTCTCTCTCTCTCTCTCTCTCTCTCTCTCGGCGTGTAGTCGTTCGGAACTGTGTGGGCAGGATGTATCCGGTTCACAGGCAAATAAGTACACATCGATGTGGTGTTGCCATTTGGCTTTGTCAATAGTTCAGTGAATTTAGTTACGTGTGGCGGATGTATCCGATCCACAGGGTGACCCCATCTTTTTCACTTGCAGTTTTTTATATAATTTTTTACATACAGTTTTCAATATGAGTTCCGAATGACTACACGCCTCACTCTCTGTCCCTCTATCGATCTCAATTGTATGGGCAGGATGTATCCGGTCCACTGGCAAATATATACACTTCACGGTGGCTTTTGTATCTCTCTCTCTCCCCCTCTCTATCTCTC